>JAAGEH010000304.1:2474330-2629889 GCA_011751065.1 Lasiurus cinereus | reverse complement strand
CAAATGCCAGCAACAAGTACTTGGAGATTAATACAAACTACAAATAACAACTAATATCAAGGGAGACGAGGAAAAACAGAGGTAAAAAAAAAAACAAATAAAAACAAAGCAAACAAAACACAAAGTAAAACAAGAAGATTAAGCAAAACATCTCACAAAAAAGTATAGAAAATTGATATAATCAGTGTTCAAGCAAACAACAACAAAAAGACAGAGAGAAAAACAATTTTTTAGATAGTGAAGACAGAGAAGAGAGAGATGTGTATGTATTTGGAGCAGGGGTTTGGAAATTAGATATATAAGTGGGGTGAAATTTTAACAGGGGGTAAAAAGAAAGAATAGGAAAATCTAAAATAGGAAAAGAATAAGAGAAACAGGACAACAAAAGGGGAAAAGTTGGGAAAAGAGTGATGGCAGAAAGATAAGGTTGAGATAGACTAAAATGATTCTAAAGGAAAGATGAAAATAGAATGTAGAACTTTAATCCCCAAGTAAATTAAAGAGAAAAATTACACTTTTTTTCCAAAAAGGTAAAATAGTAGTAGTAACAATACTGATTGAAAATAACAATGTAAAAATTAAAAAGGTAAAATCAATTGAGGGAAAAAAAGTAACTTCTTAAGTAAAAGATGAAAAATAAAAAATTAAAAAATTAAATAAAATAATAGAATGTGCAGTAGTGAAGGTCATTCACCTCCTCTGTTGTTCTGTTTGGCATGCCTGTTTCCCAGATTGGACAGTATTGCAATTCCCTGCATTCCACTGGTGCTCAGTGTTTAAACCAGTCCTGGTTTTTAAGCAGGTGGTGTGTCTCTTTATTCTTTTGTGATTACACAAGAGTCAATTTGTGAGTCAGCCCCTGTGTGGCAGTGTTTCGGGATTGACCTCTGAGATTATAGATCCTCTCTAACTTGTGCTTAGATCCTGCTTTCCCTGTGGCACTCAATACTGGTTTGTGGGAGTGGGCTGCCCCAGAACTGGTTTTCTGAAGGTCACTCCCTACTCTGATCCTCAGGTTCCAGAAAAACAACTTTCCCCTGCAGTCTCCCAGATTGTCCCCAACTGGGTGATCCTATGTATTAAGCTTAGCAATCAGAAGCAAGAATCTGAAGAGGAAAGACCGCAAGTCTGTGCAGTCCCCCTTCCCAACTCCTGTCCAAGCAGCTGGCACACTTTAACAACTTCCAGGCTGCCTTTCTGTGTCAGATCAAAATGGATTGCTTTCTAGAGATCCCCTCTGTTAGCAGCTCTGAAGACCCCCTTCCACATTCACTGATTATGCCAGGCCCAACAGCCATGTATTTCTCTAGGTGCAGTGTTCCCCTGGTCCTCCAGCTCCCACAGTGCATGCCTTTCTGTTCTGTGGGACCATCTGACCTATCTGTGTGGTATGTAGAGCTCCTCTGAATCTGAGTGTTTGCACCAACTGGGGACTGGTGTTCTCTGGCTCATAGTTATTTGGTGGGTGCCCTGGCAGTAGATTTTCAGGCTTCTGTAAGCATCCTCTTTCCCCTTCAAAATGGAGCAGTCTCCATGTTCGAGCTGGTGGCTCCGGGAGAAAAACCCCCACAACAGTGGGGCTGCCCGGTCAGGGGAGCCCTATCCAGCAGTCTCCCACCTTCTCCTGGAGGATAACTGTCCCTTAACTCACCAACAAACACTCCCAGTGTGACCCTCAGCTGTTCTCTCTGTCTGCTCAGGAATAAGGCTTGGGACATGTCCGTTTATTCTACCATCATTTTTTTTCTCCCACTTTTCACTCTTACCCTTTTTCTGGAATCCTACATATTTGTCCAAATGAACAAAACCAAGTATGAATCTAGTCCCTTCCCCAAATTGACCCCATGTGCAGCTTCTCTTGCCCAGTCAAAAAGCCTGTGGCTGTCTCACCATGGCCCCTGTATGAGGGCTACAGCAAGCCTTTGGGAAATGGAGTCTCTTCACCTGTGCACTACTTTCCTGGCTGCCAAAACAAGTGACCATAAACTCGGTGGCTTATTACAATGGGAATTTATTCTTTCTAAGTTCTGGAGGCAGAAGTCTGAAATCAAAGTATCTTTAGGGCCATGCTCTCTCTCTGAAGGCTCTAGGGAGGACCCTTCAATGCCCCTTCTAACTTCTGGTGTTGCCAGCATCCTTGATGCTCTTTGGCTTGTAGATATAGCACTCCAATCTGCCTCATCCTCACACAGCGTTTTCCTCTCAAGGATACACAACTAGGTTGCAAATTCCATCCCCAACCCCAGTTTGGACACATTTGGGAAGCAATCCATTGATGTGTCTCTCTTACATCAATGTTTCTCTCCCTCTTTCTCTTTTTCTTTTCTTTCCTCCCTCTCTCTAAAAATCAATGAAAAATTATCCTCAAATGAGGAGTGAAAAAAAAAACCCCACAAAAACAAAACAAAACAAAAAGATACTATTTGTAAAGAAGGAGGCAACTGAGGAGAGTAGGCATTCATTCACACACTCTTCCTTCAAAAGTCTTTAACTCTAGGTCTTCTTGGATGTATCAAAGGTCAGATAATACTGTTTTAGAGCTCTAACTGATTCTTCAGAAAGAAGTTGTGAACTTCCACCATAGGACTTCAGGTGAAGCAGAAGTCTTCTGAGAAGGATGATAACCACTTTTGAACTGGTATGAGGGGTTTCAGGGAAAATATGTTGACAATAATCAGTTTCTTTTCAAGATTAAGAGAAATTTTGCCACACCCATTTTACACATCTGTATGACCAAACTACACGTTCTGCTGGTTTCAGACCAAGGAAAACAAGACTGTACAAAACATATAAAGTTTAAATTATGAGCCAGGTGGGATGATGATATCTTGTGGGAGATGGAATGTGGGCTTTGCTCTAAAAAATGACTATAAACATCGGGACTGCTTAGTGTAAAAATAAATCAATTTCTCCCAACAATAGGTCTTTGTAAATGTATAAGCCAATTCTTCTACAAGTATAGTACTGCCTAAAAGCAGAAACATTGATTAGGAGCCCAAACATATTCATGAGAAAAAAATTATATATAACAATTTATGTATAATTTAAAGCATTAAGATATTTCAGGGGAGGAAACTGTATAAGCTTAAGACCCAGTATGAAAAGAAAGAGATAGACATTCCCAGAGAAATAGGAGGATGGACTGAGTGGTCCAACCAATTGAAAAATGTTATATTATTAGATTTTTGAGAACAATGTGGCCTTGGTTTATTCATTTTTTTCATCTCCCATAAAATCTATTACAGTGTTCTACACATTGTGCAACCTTAGTAGATGTTCACTGGATGAATAAATAAAGTATAACAGACTAGGTGCAACTGAAACTCTTAGTAGCATTTCAAATCACTCTCACCCAAGTCTTTTCAAGATATACCCTCCCCAAAAAAGTTGGTAGGGGGTTGGAAAAATCTACTGCCAAGAAAACAAGGTCTCCTCCATATAATTCTATAGGCAAAGTGGCTACTTCACAATAAATGTTAATTTATTTCTTCCTCCCTCCAAACTTCCTCACTAACTCTGCCTAAACACTTCCAGTAATGAGAGGGGCTCCTTACTCACATTTAGTGTATCGAATAGAGTAATAGGCCCATCCTATTTTTCAACAGCTCTACTTATTGAGCTGTTCACCCAAAATCTGCTTTTCTGTAACTTTTGTCTGGAATTTATCATCCTCCCTAAGACAAATTAGAGCAAGCTTAATTCTTTTCCAAGATGGCACCTTCTCCTTCCATAGGTTTCTCCCAAGTTCATTTATTGCTGTTGCTGTGATAGTCTTCTCAAATTATGGACTCTACTGGATGCCCTCTTCTGAACACTCCAATTTTTCCCTTTTAAAAAGGTAATACTTCAAACTAAATACAATCACCAAAAAAGGTCTGTGATGTAATATAGACTGTTAAATGACTATTTCTTCCCTTGATCTGGGAACACTCCAATTATTGAATTAAAGCATCTTTCAATTTCCCCAGCTTCTTTGGCAGCCCTGTCTCTGGAATAGCACATGGGTAGAAGAGAAGCATTGATGCCAAACCTTGTATTTTAGTCAATAACCAGGCTGAAGCAGGCCACCTAAAGTTTCAGCAATCAGATAAGGAATGGCTATGATTCTGAGCTAAGGCATTAAGTAGCATTAATTGAAGTAACAAAGACTCCAAGCAAGGATGAGACTTCTTACTCTAAAGGGTGTAGGTGAACAAAAAAAGAAACATAATACTCAATAAATCTTGCCTGGCCCTGTCCTCTAGGAGATCCAACCAAGTTGACCACATGCTCTCTCTCAGGCACTGTGCTGATGTGGTCCCATTTTCAGACAACTTAGAATCTAAGGATGGTAAACAACTAACTAAACAAATAAGTAGGCAATTACAAATTGGGATGAAGGCTACAAATGATAATGATAGGCTCTTATAAGAAGCAGGATAAAAAGAGGTACCTATTTTAAGTGTGGATAATGAAAATAGATGTGTTTGAGATGAAGATATTTAAGTTTTGACACCTGGTGAAAGAGAAAGAACTAACCAAAGAATAGTTGGGGGAAGTTTTTGTAAAAAAAGGTCAGAGTGGGTTAAAAAGCCCAGAGGGTGAGTGGGAGGAAATCAACCAAAGAATTTATATGCATATATGCATAACTCTTGGACACAGACAATAGAGTTGTGAAGGCCTGGGGCAGGAGGCAGGGGTGGGCTAGAAAAAGTCATGTCTTCAATAGTATCTGGAACATTAGTTGGTCCTGAAAAATTATTTATTCAGCCTTGAAAAAGAATAAAATTCTGATACACGCTACAACATGGGTAAATCTTGAAAATATCATGCTAGATAAAATAAGCCAGTCACAAAAGAGCAAATATTGTATGGTTCCACTTACATAATTTAGCTAGAACAGGCAAATTCATGAAGACAGAAAGTATAACAGAAGTTACTAGAGGCTGGGAGAGAGGTAAATGGGAGTTATTGTTTAATGGGTATTGAGTTTCCCTGTGGGATGATGAAAACATTCTGGAACTGGCTAGCGATGATGGTTCCATACATTGTGAAAATGCTTGAAGCCACTGAAATGTACACTTCACATGATTAAAATGGTAAGTTTTATGTTATGTTTTACCATAATAAAAGATGTTAAAAATTGCTAAGTTCTAAGAGCATTAAATAAATACTTGTTTACTTATGCTTCCACAGGGTTCTTATAAAGAAGAAGTACCATAACATATAAAATGACTGCAACTACTCATTATCATTATTATTGCACAACCTGAAATCATTACATTTACCATCTGCATTAGTAGAAAACCTTGGAATTGAAACACAAAATGTCTGATTTAGAAAGTCAGCTTTATTAACATTAGGATTATGCAAATGCAGCCACAAATATTACTGATAAGTCCTTGGAACTTCCAGATCACATATCTTTATCTGTGGTCTACCAAATACATTGCATGTCAGTGACTAAATGAGTATATTTCACTAATCAACTTCATGTGTTCATCTTAATCCAACAAGAAATAAAAATTTATTGTGGAATCCTTTCATTACTTTTACACTAAACCTAAATCAATTAAATTTAAAACGTAAGCAGTTTCTAATTTTGGTTTATGCATTTTATATAAACTACAAACATCCTCCAGAGAAAAAAATGTATGCCTCATAAAAACCTTCATAGTTTTCTCAGAAGGAGGTTTCATAACACAAGTTAATCACTGCTCCTGATCTGTCACTGCTAGTCTCCTCACCTGTCCCTTTTCCCTTAATGAGACAAAATTATAAAGGCGGGGAGCAATTTGCAAATATCTTCCCCTTTGCTGATTTATGGTACTACAATGTGTGTCAAATCCTCATTGAATTCTTTTTGTTGTATGTATAGGAATAAGTTAGAAAAAGGTTTAGAATTCTTCTAATCCTCTAAATCAACAATAAAGAAAAAAAAAGCAAAGGTCAAGGTTTTGATACACTGCTTCTAAAATGCAGCCCACACTGAGTAAAATGCCATGAAATCATCTGTCAGAACCGACTTTCTTCTAGAGACTCTATTCCAAAAGCGTGAAGAGAGCTGGAGAGGCTATTGATGGTTTTCTTAAGATTCCAGTGCACCTTAATCATATTCACAAGACTGTACTTTTTCATCACTGCAGGAGCTGACAGAATTTTGTGACAATTCTGGGAAATGCTTTCAGATGACCCCTTCTGTGAATTATGAGTTTCACAAAGCACGGCGGTAAGTGCACCAGCCTTGTTCTCCACAAATGCAGGGGTAGATGAGGAGGTGGCCCTCCTTTGTTTCCCTGCCTTGCAATGTAGCACTCTTTGCAAAGAGTTAGAGAAAATACATTTTGGTAGGTAAATAAGCTCTAATTTGTTTAAAAATGATTTTATCTCACAAAGAATTACATTTATTTTATTCATTAGAGAAGATTGCACAAATGTCACACTTTTCATCCCCAAACTGTGCTTAATGTGATAGTGAATAGATTCATAAGTTACTCCTTTTAGAAGCTAATAAAAAATACACAATTGATTCTCATTATTCCTTTAGTTATGTTCTATAAATTACCGCAAACATCAAATTAGTGAATACTGACCCATTGCTATTAGGAAAAATACAGGCGTAGGTTCTTCCAAGCAACCCTCTGGACACATTTTTGTCAACCAAGCAATGCAAAACTTATTTTATGTGTGTCTTTCTTTAAAGATACCCTTTTTAATATATACTAGAGGCCCGGTGCATGAAATCTTTGCACTTGGCGGAGGATGGGAGGTCTATGCTGGCAGTCAGACATCTTTAGTGCTACCATGGAGGTAGGAGAGGTTTCTGTGCTCGCCAGCCGTGAGCTGGGCTTCTGGCTGACTGGTGCTCTCCTGCATTGAACATCTGCTCCCTGGTGGTCAGTATGCATCATGACAACCAGTTGTTCTGCTATTTGGTCAATTTGCATATTAGCCTTTTATTATATAGGATGGTCTTTGGTTAATTAACTCCTATCCAAAATTGGGGTCAGGAAGGGATGTGGGATGTTGACTAGAGGGGAGGGACCACAGGAGAGTTCCAAGGCATGTCCAGCCCATTTTGCTCAGTCCTGATCAGCCAGACCCTAGCAGAAAGCTAACCTACCAGTCAGAGCATTTGCCTCTTAGTGGTCAGTGTACATCATAGCGTTTGGTCGACCTGTTGACTGTCAGCCCCCTGGTGATCAGTGCACATCATCGTGAGCAGTTGAGCGTCTTTAGCATATCATTAGCATAATATGCTTTGATTGGTTGAATGGCTGCTACAACCAGACACTTTGCATATCAGGCTTTTATTATATAGGATTGTTATTTCACTGCACTAACAATGGACTCACAATCTACAGCTCCATAACTTATGCCTGAATAAAGCTTATCTAGCACACATAATTTCTCCATAAGACACAGCATAGCCTTGCTGCACTTAAGAAACCCACAAATAATAAAGATCAACTGTATATGTATTCATCTGATTCATCTCTCAGCTTGGAAACAATTTTTCACTTCAAAATAGTGGTCAGTTTTTAGGACACTGTGGAGGAAAGCTCACACAGCTATTGTGAGATTTATGACAATTATTGTTTTCATTCTATTTCCAGAGTCTCTGGATAGTCTTATAATAAAAGTTATCTTTACTCACTCCCCCTTGTTCTTAAGTTTACCCAGGCAAGATTAAAAACTGTCTAACCTGATAGGAGTGAACAGAACCTGGCTGGGCTTCCTGTCATACCGGGGTGCGGGGGGGGAGGGGCATCTCAGGGGAGGCAGCTTCTGGTTGGAAGTTTGGACCATATCCAAGGCAACACAGAGCCCTCATCTCAGTGCAGTGAGGTCCAAGGAGTCACTCAGATAACCACCCAGAGAGTCAAGTTGGAGAATAAGGAGAAGGTAAAAAATGAGGACAATGAGGCTGGAGCTGAAAGGATATACAGCAGGAAGGCAAGAATTTGAGGAGTTTCCAGGGTGACAACATTTAGACATCAAGTAAAAAGTTCAGGGATTTCCATTCTCTGATGTGTTTGGCATATGAGTCCCAAAGTAGGAGAAGTTATTTAGGAAGAATCCTGCAAATCTGGAGAGCAATATTATTTACTAAGCATTAAGTCATGCTCAGGCTTAATAGAATCTCAACTGTCTAACTTCAGGAAATGCTATCTATATTTTATCTCTGAGGTAACAATTTACCACAGATAATGGTAAAAATCATAAAGCTAGAATAGATATCTCAGAATCATTTATCACAACGTCAGCTTCTCAACCACTTTGCACAGATATATGTCTATTTTATTTCTAAGTATTACCAAAAGTTGAAACTTAATCATCTGAGGTGATAAAGCTCATCTCTGTGGCTTTATCACAATCCTATATAATAAAAGCTTAGGCGGCATCTCATGATGCCCTTGTGCAATTTTGTCACAAGATGGCCACCACAAGATGGCTGCCACAAGAAGACTGCCCTCACATCATCACAAGATGGCCAGCAGGGGAGGGAAGTTGTGGGTGATCAGGCCAGTAGGGGAGTGGTTAGGGGGAGATCAGGCTTGCAGGCAGGTGAGCAGTTAGGAGACAGATATTCAACTACCAGTTCAGGGGATGGTAATTGGGTGTGACCAGACTGGCAGTCGGACATGCCCCAAGGGGTCCCAGACTGGAGAGGATGCAGGCTGAGCTGAAGGACACCACCACCCCCCTGCACAAATTTCATGCACCAGGTCTCTAGTAATGATATAATTATCACAATAATAACCCCTACTTCATGAATTTTTTTCACTTTCTTCACCACAAAGGTTTTCTTTCTCATCTAGACTGCAAAGAATGGAGGCCAGGTTTCTTCCTTATTATTCTAAAGTGTTTTCTAGACTCCTCCATGACAGTGTTATTGTTTGATAATTATGTTTGTTCTAGAGGCTGGATGCACAAAATTTTTGCAAGCGTAGACCTTCCTTCCTCCAGCTGCTGGCACCAGCTTCCCTTTGTCACCCAGGAGTCAGGCTTTCCTCCAGCCTCCAGCAGGCACCTGGGACCCAGGCTTCCTTTGCAACCCCAGCTTCATCCAGAAGTTTGTCCAGAAGGACATCTGGTCTATTTATGATATTACGTTTTTCTTATTATAGATTTTTGGTTTTCCTCTAGATCCCAACATTTCTAAATGGACAGATTATGTTCATCTCTAGCATCCATCACACGGTTTGACAGTAACTGCTCAAAAAATGCTGATGATATGCCAGGACTATCTTCATCTACATGTGTTATCGTGTCATCTACATTTTGGCTTTATTTAAATAGCAAAGAAGTGGGGAAGAGAGTGTAAATCTCATGATTTCTAAGGACTCATCCTGTTCTAAAGTTCTTGAGCATCTTGTGAGCATGAAAATCCATTGGGACGCTGATCAAGATGTCTTCACTCAGCTTCCTTTCCAGGCAAGATGTACACAAGGTACCAGGGTGAATTTTGGAGGCCTCCTCCCTAAATCTACTTTGGCAATGTGTCCTAGCTGATCGAAAGCTTCTTGCTTTGACAGGATGATGTCCTATAGATTACCCCACTGCCCAAGGAAACCCTACTATAGGAAGGAAAAAGACTTAACATGTCTCCAAATCACTTTATGATTTGAGTATGACAACTCATGGTGGCTACTCTTTTTTATGGAAGTTATTTCATAGAATTTTCAGTATTCTAAGAACATTCCAAAGCCAAACAAGTGTTCATAATGTCATAATCTAATGTATGGGGAAAGTGTTTGATTTGGAGTCTAAAGACTACAGTTCAAAACCAAGCTCCACCAGTTTGGATAAATCATTAAGTTTTAAACCTCAGTTTCCTCACCTGTAAAAGGGAAATAACTATTGTTGTGAGGTACAAATAAAATACTAGATGAATTAAAAAGTTACACTGTTAGTAATCCAGTCACAGAGGCTTTCTATGTATTTCATTAATGCATCAAGCGCATTCCTGCCCCAGGCCTTTTGTACCTGCTGTTTATTTTACTTAGAATGTTGTTTACTAGTTCTCTTGCTGAATAATTGCTACTTCAATCATGACTCTACTCAAATATCACTTCTCATAGATAACTTACCTCACCATTCTCACTAAAATAGCATCCCTTGGTCCTTTATTTTTATTTTTTTAATTAAATCTTTATTATTCAGATTATTACATTTGTTTCTCTTTTTTTCCCCTCCATAGCTCCCTTCCACCCACCCCTCCCTCTATCCTTACCTCCCCCACATTGACTTCATCCATAGATGTATGATTTTTGTTCAGTCGCTCCCTGGCCCCCCCTCAACCTTTCCCCCCTGAAAATTATCAGTCACTCCCTTTCTGTGCTCCTGATTCTATTATATTCACCAGTTTATTCTGTTGATCAAATTTTTAATTCACTTGATTTTTAGATTCACTTGTTGATAGACATGTACTTGTTGTTCATAATTTATACCTTTCAGTATTTCATATAATACTAGTTTGGAGTTGATGAACTTCTTTAGCTTTTTCTTATCTGTGAAGCTCTTTATCTGCCCTTCAATTCTGAATGATAGCTTTGTTGGCTAGAGTATTCTTGGTTGTAGGTTCTTGCTATTCATCACATTGAATATTTCTTGCCACTCCCATCTGGCCTGCATAGTTTCTGTTGAGAAATCAGCTGACAATCGTATGGGTGCTCCCTTGTAAGTAATTACCTATTTTTCTCTTGCTGCTTTTAATATGCTCTCTTTGTCTTTTTTTCTTGGTATTTTAATTATGATGTGTCTTGGTGTAGACCTCTTTGGATTCCTTTTATATGGGATTCTATGTGCTTCCTGGACTTGTAAGTCTATTTCTTTCACCAGATGTGGGAAGTTTTCAGTCACTATTTCTTCAAATAGGTTTTCAGTATCTTGTTTTCTCTCTTCTTCTGGTACTCCCACAATTCTGATGTTGGTATGCTTGAAGCTGTCCCAGAGGGTCCTTACATTATCTTCCTATTTTTGGATTCTTTTTTCTTCTTGCTTTTCCAGTTGAGTCTTTTATGATTCTTTATATTTCACATTTTTGTCTTGATTCTTGCCTTCCTCTAGTCTGCTGTTAGGTCTCTCTATAATATTTTTTATTTCAGTCAGTGTATGTTTAATTTCTAGTTGGTCCTTTTTCATCTCTAGTTGGTCCTTTTCATTTCCTCTTGGGTCTCGCTAAATTTATCCATCTTTTCTAGGATATTCTTGAAAAACCTTATAACCATGGTTTGGAACTCTATATCCAGTCGTTTGTTTTCCTTGATTTCTTTTGCTTGTGATCTCTTCCTTTGTCTCTGCATGTTCACTATGCCGGAGATCTTCTGTGTTGGATCAGCCTTAAGGTACAAGACTTGCAAAACTGCAAAAGCCTCTCTGTTGAGCTTGGGATGGGTGGAGTCTCAGGGCTTAACAGACCGCTTTGCCTTCCAGTCGGCCTCTCCCTCCATGGCCCCTGGGTATCAAGTGACTATGGGTAATCTCTGGAGTGGTCCCTGTGCGCACACGCAGTGCCTCTAGACTGCTGTCTTTCCAGCTCCCCAGCACTCCAGGACCATATGAGTCTGGATCCCCAGGGTTTCGCCTGAAACTGGGGTTTAATGGAGTTAGAAGTGGCACAGTTGGGAAGCTCTGTCTCCCGCCCACTCGTGAAAGCCAGCAGCACAATCAGCATTTGGTCTTCTGCATGCAGTGCTGTGTGCGCCACTAGACTTCTGCCCTTTCGCAACTCCCCTAAATTTCTGTGCACTTCTCCCTTTTCACAGTCCAAACTCTCCCCGTATGAGTCTCGCCTGGATCTGGGGTTCAGTGCCATAGGATAAGGGGTTCAATGCCATTGAGAATCTCCATCTTCCTCCCCCCAGAGAAAGCCAGCCAGGTACTCTGGCACCCACTTTCTCCACACACGCATCTCAATACCTCAGCTTTTTGCAGCTCCTCTGGGTCTCTGTGAGCCCCTCTCTTTCCTTCTAGTTGTACAATTTCCACTCAGCCAGCTTTCCTGTGGTTCTGGATGATGTCCGTTCTGTCTTTTAGTTGTAGTTTTAAAGCTGTTGTGCGAGGCAGCAGTGTAGGTGTTTACCTATGCCACCATCTTGGATTCTCCTCCCCTGGTCCTTTAATCATTTTAGCCAGTTGTTTTTACTGATAGCACTTATTGACTATATTTTGCTTATTTGTCTACCAACTCTCTCTCACTTGAATATAAGCTCTTTGAGATTAGGATTTTGTCCTCTTATGTAGCCCTAAAGGCTATAATGACCCACGCATAGTAGGTGCCCATTAAATATCTGTAGAATGAATGAACAGATGTACAAAGAGAAGCATAAGAATTAAAAGAGAAAACCTAAGAATAAGATGCAATTGAAGCCAGAGAAGCAATAAAGATTAACAAGAAAGTATTTGATCTAAAATGAACCCTAAACCAGAATTTTACAATTTGTTAAGAAAATTCTGCGAATTTTACTAGAGGCATAAGTTATTAATATCTCAAATTGATATATGTATTTTTAAGCTATTTGAGGAGAAAGAACAACCTTTATCTCTTTGTATATCCCTTTCTCATTGCCAAGTAGAATACCTAGTGAAACTAGATTAAATGTTAGTTTATTTATTTACATAGACATCACTTTAATGAAATTCCCCTGACAACTTACTAGGGTATTGATCTAGTACTAATTCAGAGAAAAGATAATGACCCCTAGACATTGTTTATGTCACAATTATATTTCTCATTGATGTCTTGCCTAAATAAATCCAATGCTGTTAAAAAATCACAGCCTTGGGTAAGAGTCAAAATTCATGGAGGGGAAATGTCTGTCCCTCTATGGATTTCTCCTGTTTTTTTTTTCTCTCTCTTTTCTTGCTGTTACAACTCTGCAAGTTCAGTAAAGATGGTGATAAATTAGAGAAGGGGATATTGCAGGAGGGACATTGGAGGAGAGGAGAAGAGAACAGAATATAAAAATATGGAAACCACATGAGAGCAGATGAATATGGCAGGAAATCTATGAGCTCAAAGATCTGTACTGAATGTGTACCTTGTCAATGATCTATTGTAATGAAAGCCAACTGCATAAAAACACCTACAAGAATCTTGGAAGTTGTAGGGAAAAAAGATGGGATAATTATTTTAGCTTGTGTGTACAAATTTCTTATTAAAATACTGATTGTTTTTAATCAATTCATTCTGCATACATGTATTAAATACTGATTGTGGACCGTGAAGAATTTATTTTAATTTATATTAATATTTGCATCCTGTTTCAGAAAAATATAGTTCAGTTACTCAAATTTGTAAATATTTAGACAGCCAAATCTATCGATTTATGTCAGCAGTATTTATTGAGTACCTCCTACATTTTGAGAAGTTGGTGCTGGAGATACAAAATATATGACCTGTTTTCCTTGCCCTCTAAGAACTTACACTGACACAACTGTGTCTAACAAATAACTGTACGTACTGTTATTGAATTTGAGTCTTATAGCTACATGTAAGAAAGAGCTGGGAAGCTGCCAATGGACACTCAGAGGCAATTTCAAAAAGGACATACTATTTGTGCCTTGAAGGACATTCAGAAGAAGGACACAAAGGGAGAAGACATTACGGATGGAGAGGAAACCAGAAACTGATGTAAAATCTCTTTGAAGTGAATGGGAATAGTGAGAAAAATATAAATCTGGTTTCAGACTTCCAAGAAACACTAACATGTAAGTTTTGGCCCAATAAATTGAGCTGAGGTAAATTACTTCAAAATTTCCAAATTTTCTTTAAATTAGATTAGCTCTTGTGAATAGCTGGTGGAATAAGGGGAAAGTGATAATCTAGGCCTGATACATGAATACACCTTTTTTCACTTTCTTTATCTCTGGGCTGGATATCAATGCCCAAGTTTCCTGAGCTGTACTCCAGATGACAGAGTCTCCAATGGCTTTTTGAAACAGGCTCTCCCAATCCCCCATCTCCTACCCTCACTACCATCATCTCCATTAGACTACAACATGCTCAAAAAATAAACTTATGTTTAAGCATTAAGATTTATTATAAGACTTAGTTGAGCATGGTAAATTCAGAAAAATTTATTTCAAGTGACAGTATAATACTAATGATTAGGGAATTACACAGCCATTTGAAGAGCAAGGATATCAAGGTGAAAGAAAATCCCAGCTGGCCTTTAGGACATTTGATGGTAGGAATCCAGGGAAGCTCCTCTTGATAATCTCCCCTGACTACAGCACCCAAACTGGTGATTTGCAGGTGCTCTCTGAGAAAGTGCTATAAACCTCACATCTGCCAACTCCCCACATGTGTCAGACTACAGCTGCCACCAGAGAAAAATGGTCTTTTTTCCTTCTGTCTCCCAAATCTTGGGAAATGCTTATTTTTAGCAGAATCTAACCCAGAACCCTGCTGGAAAAGAAATTTTGCCAGGTTTAATTTAGCTGCTTATACTGTGAGATGCAGAAGAGAGTTTCGAAATGGATCAGGATGACACTGAGTTGACAACAATCAGCTACAAGCAGGAAAAAAAGGTGGGAGAAAGGGAAGACAGGAGGGAATCCTCTCATGAATTCCAAGGGGGAGGGAGTTTAAGGAATGGTGTGAATGTTGCAGAGATGTCATAGTGGAGGAACTTTGAAAAGGCCTTTAGAGTTACTAAAATGGTCAGTAGTGACCAATGGGAAAGAACTCAGTACCATCGTGGAGTAGGTGCCTGACCAAGATGAGAAAAGAATTGGAAGAATAAGTTTCAGGAAGAGTACCAATTTATGTAATTAATGAAAGATGGAATTGGATCAAAAATAAGGAAGAGAATAGTAGGTTTGAGGAGAATCCAAGATGGCGGCATAGGTAAACACCTATACTGCTGCCTCGCACAACAATTTCAAAACTACAACTAAAAGACAGAACGGACATCATCCAGAACCACAGGAAAGCTGGCTGAGTGGAAGTTCTACAACTAGAGGGAAAGAGAGGGGCTCACGGAGACCCAGAGGAGAATAGTAGGTTTGAGAGAGGTAATTAAGCAGTTATAACTAAGAAAGATGGGATGGAATTTAGGAGGTCCCTATTTTGAAGTACAACTGGGATATATACATATATATAATGCAACTTGAAATATACACACACACACACACACACACACACACACACACATACACATACATACAGTATATATATGAGGGATACACGCACACACACACACACACACACACACACACACATACATTTGTATATATGAGGGGTATGAAAGAAAGCATAGATTGTCAGAGCTGGATTGGCCCAGGGAATTGCCAAGTTTATACAATAGAGACTAAAATACAGGAACTAAATGCATATTGGAATCAGGGGTTGCAGTTAAACTAGACTGAAGGTACCTAGCTCGGCACATCCACCACCAACCTGCACTCCAACCAGGCCTAGCAGAGAGAAAAACATTCTATGGCTAAAATTAGTAAGAATAAGAGGACAAAGCTTTGTGCTACCCTGTTTCAGGCTGCCTTTTACAATAAAACTCAGTGTCTTTTTTATCCAATTCTTTCTTTTATTAGTTACTGGCTTGCCATCACACACTCATCAGAATGGTTAAAATTAAAAACACTGACAATACCAAGTGTTTGCAAAGACATGAACTGGAATTCCCACAATTCTACTCCTAGGAATATGCCCAAAGAAATGGGTGCCTATACCCTAAAATACATAAACAAGAATGTCTATAACAACTCAACTCATAATAGGGCAAATGTGGAAATGACATAGATCTAAATAGCTGTCAGCAGTTGAATAGTAAATCAATTGTGAGTTACTCAAATTATAAATGCTGGACTGGTTGGCTACACTGGCTGAGAATACCCACAAATAATCTGTAGATAATATGAAATGATAATAGTACTCCAGCATATAATTGTTATTAATATAAAGGTGTTAGAGTTTGCAAGATCTCTTATGAGTTGAGTTGTTATAGACATTCTTGTTTATGTATTTTAGGGTATAGGCACTCATTTCTTTGGGCATATTCCTAGGAGTAGAATTGTGGGAATTCCAGTCCGGCATTTATAATTTGAGTAACTCACAAAATAGGGAACATAAGAGGATAGTGATCAGGGCTCAGTTCCATGGAAATTTTCTATCTTAACATGGAATTTTCCTGTGAGACCCTGAGGGGCTGATTAGTAGTGTTAGAATTAGTCAATGTTGAAGGCAGGGAGCTTCTCTTTAGTAGATTCTTGGCAAACTCTTATAGAAGTACAAGTAATGAGGAGAAAAGGTGGGAAGATTTGTAAAACTGGATGATATGTTCCTGAGGCCACAATTCTTTTTTTTTTATTGAATTTATTGGAGTGACATTGATTAATAAAATAATACAGGCTTCTGGCATATAATTCTACAATACATCATCTGCATACTAAGGATGCATTTCTAAGGAAAACTCGCTGTGGTACTGGAAAAAAAGAAAACTATCAGCCATATATACCTGCTAGCCTTTCAATGCCTCTGTTTTGGAAACCCATCCTGCCCTGTTTCATGCCCATTACCACTTACCTGTAAAGCATCACTGAATAGCTTCCTCCTCCTCCAAGACGACTTTGGGGATTAACTCTAGAAAGTTCTGAATACTCCTTGATTCTGCCTCCTTCCAGGATCTTCCATTTCCCTCTGTTAACAGGATATTTTGTCATTGTGTGCACGGCCTTTCATATGTATGCTTTGTAAACAGCTCTGTATCTCCTCTTCTAGGAGATTTTCCTTCCATGTTCTCTTACAAAATGGTTCTAGAAAAAAGAAGTGCTCCATTAATGTTAGCTAGAACTGTGCCTGATACATAAGTTGTGTTCAGTAATGATTTTCTGAATGAACAATGAGCAAACATAAATGAACAGCACCTCACCAAATTCTAACTAAATGCCTCCAGAGGGCCTGGAATAGTTTGGGCACTCAGAATAATAAAGCTAGATAGATATTCAAATTAATACCTCATTTGTAAATTCTAGTTCACCATTCTCACTTTTCTTGAGATACCTTTAGTTAAATTAAGAGTGTTAATGTTGTCTGGCCAGCTTGGTTCAGCGGTTGAGCATTGACCTATAAACCAGGAAGTTAGGGTTCAATTCCCAGTCAGGAATCAAAGATGACAAAAATCTTTATGAAGTAGATTAAGATACCCACATCCAAATCACATAAACTTTTTGACTTTAGATTTTTCAACTACAAAGTCAAAGTGTTGAAGCATGCAGTAACAACTTACAGCTGATTATCACATGCATTTCTAAGGTGCTTTCATAAATATTATTTAAGTCATCAATCAAGTTACCCACATTTAATTGAATTTCATGGGAATACCCTTGAATTTGCTAGAGACTATTCTGGGGGCCAAGCCACATCACAGCTCCTGGAAATACAGAAATCAACTTCCCAGATTCCTGCATTGTTAAGTAGTTTCACTGACATTTTCTTGAGATCGAGGGAGGTGGTTATGTCACACAACCACCCTTGTTCACTATCTTCCTTGTGCAAACCCTTTGGCTAGTTCAGACACACCCCTCACCTCTTACACAGACAACCCTGATCTTGTTATTAAAAACAAAACAAAAAAAGCAAATCTAAAATCACTAAACAAAAATTGATGGTTGGTCAAAACAATAACCACCCATTGATTCTCTTGTGTGCTCATGGAGAGCCCGATTCACCTGCCAAAGACTTACCTACTAGGTGGATGAGGCAGGGCAGGTGCTAGTGTATGTGTGGCTAGTTTCCTGCAAATCCAGGCCCTGCATCCTTATCTCCTGACCCCAGGCACAGTGTTATTTGTGCACTACCACAAAAGATCTCTAAGAGCTGTTCCAGCCCTAAGATAGTATGATTCTTTGAAATGTAGAAACACACAATGAAGTAGAGCAAAGAAGGCACAACACATACCATGTAAGGTTCTTCAGTTTTTGAGAATTGCCAAACTCAGTTTTCCATCCTGTTTTACGGCATGTGGGTTGAATTTGGAGTGACTTGCATGAGGCAGTGCTCGTGCCAGGGATGGTGGAGGTTCAAAATGCCTGGGATCACTTTCAGAAATTTACATCCTGGTTTCCAAGACAAAATCTGAGGAAAACAAAATAGAAGGAATTAGCCTTCATTGCGTGTTCATCACAATGGGCCAGGCACTCTGCTTGGCACTTACACTATTCTCATAACAGCCTTTTAAAGCAGGCTTTGTTTCTATTTTGTTTGTGAGAATACTGTGACACCTGGAATCTAAACCACTCGTCAAAATCCACATGGTTAGTAAGTGGGAAAGCTGGATTTCAAATCCAGATGCATTTGAACAACCTCTCCTCTGCACAACCCAGTATGTTAAAAAATTACAAAATTAACTATCCTTATAGGCACACACATTCTGTTTCTCCTGTTCCCTCCCTGCTGGGGAGGTGAGAGTTCAGGGCAGTGGACTCTTGTCTGAGCACAAGTTGGTAGCCATGAGCTGTATTTATGAACAGAAGCAGGTGTACATGGAGGGTGGAATGAGTCCTTTAGACTGTGCCACAAGAATGCATTTTTGTTGTGCTTGTCATACACTGAGTGGCCAGATTATTATGATCTCTAAATACATAATATCTGGCCACTTAATGTGTATCCTATATAATAAAAGGCTAATATGCAAAGTTGCCCCCTTGACCAAGAATTCGACCAGCAGGCAGGCCAGCCAATCGCCCACGTCCCCTCCCAGTGGCCAGGCTGGCCAGACCCCACCCCACAAATTCATGCACTGGGCCTATATATGTATGTGTGTGTATGTCTCACACACACACACACACACACACACACACACACACACACACTGAGTGGCCAGATTATTATGGGTTTAGAGATCATAATAATCTGGCCCCTAGTGTATACATAACTGCCCTATCAGAAAGAAATATGCCTGATGAAATTGAAGATGTAAGGAAAGAAGAAAGAAAAAAAAATGTCAAAAGCCTAAAAAGAGGTTCCAGTCGTACTTTTTAGTGGAAGCACAAAGCAGGAATGGAGCCAGGAAATAAGTTAGAATTTTGTCACTGAGCAACTCAGAGACAAGGGTTGAGACAAAGTAAAGCCATGCATGGAGGAACTTAAATGAATGAATGAGCAGAGCCTGTTAACTCTCTTGGGTGCTGATTAGAGTACTTCATAGGGTGCCAAGCAGAGCCAGAAATCAGTCATCTTTCACTCCTTTTTTCTTTTACTTCCTCCATTAATCAGTTGACAATCTCACAAAACCAACAAGCTCTATCAAATATCTCGTCCCTTCCCTTCCCACAATCACCACACTCGCTGAGGCCTGCATGGCTTTTTGTTAGTATTATTGGAATGGTCTCTAACCAGTTTTCCCACCTGCAGGTTCTCCTCATGTGCAACAATCATTCCAAAATCATGAATTCCCATTCTTCACCAATGAAGTAAGCCTGGCAATACAAAGCCTCACAGTAGGGCATCAATTCTTTGTCTCAAGTGTTTGCTGGTAGCTTCCATTATTTATCTATACAGACTCCCACAAACTTAGCATGTCTGCAACAGAATATTTTTTCTATTATGTGTATGTTTTTCCTTTTTCAAATATTCTATAGGCAATTCAATAGGATTATTGGTAAATAGTCTCAGAACCTAGATATTCCTCACACATTTAATTCCCCTCCAGCTTCTGCTAAATTTAATGTGCCTCCCATCAGTAACTTCCTACAAAATTATTCAATGACTAGTTAGTTAGTCCCAAGAGGTAACCAGTAGAAATGTGATTAGAATCAACCCTTATTCTCTTCAGTGGGATGATGTCTGAGTTTGTATCCCACCACAGAATGATGAGAAGGCATAGATTCAACAGTTCTGGAAGTGAAATGGATTGGAAAATCATCTATAACAATAAAAGTGTAATATGCTAATTAGACCAAACATCCTTCTGGACAAAGCCAGGGCTGTAGCAAGGGAAGCCCAGGTTGTGGGTGCCTGCTGGTGGCTGGAGGGAAGCCATCCTAGATCCCAGGTGCCTAAAGGCAGCCGAAGGGAAGCAAGCCAAGTCCTGGATGTCAGAGGAAAGCCTGTGCTGACAGCCAGGGGAATGAAGGCCTACTCTTGCATGAGTTCATGCACCAGGCCTCTAGTAGTATATACGTATAATGAGGATGTTATTCTATTTCCTTGAACTGAAGTTCTACTGATACATGGGGAATACAGGTCTTGTTGAAACCCAAGGATTCTAACCAGCCTGCTGTTGCTAGAAAATAAAACAAACACTTAGACCAATCTCCTGATGGTGTGATATGAGCTAAATTTACCCCCTTTCCCATCACATATTTCTTCTTACTCCTACACTATCACCTCCAAATTAAACATTCCTCCGAAACTGGTTTTTGAGGACATTCTCAACCCATTTCTTTGAAAAAAAAAAAACTAGAATGATGGTAGGACATTTTCAAAAATAATCCTTATAGTAATGGGAAATATGAGTGTTCTTAAACTGAAGTTGCATTTTTGGTTGTGAGATTATTTGCTTTTATGCTAATTCATACTAAACCATATTTTATTTGTTTTCAGTTTTACAACTTCCCAAAAACTTTAAAGGCAATTAAAATGCCCAAATCAAAAGATTAAAGACTAACCTTGAGCATTGATATGGTAATGGTGTGGACTCCAGATAGAACACAATATGTGCCTTTAAGATAACCCTTTTTCTGAGGTGTGATGGCAGTGAGCAATTTGCAAAACAATTTGTCCAGTGGCTGCTTTTCTAGAGCCTCAGCAAACACAGCTGTCAAACTGATGTAGCACATCCTTACCCCACCAAGATGACATAAAATGTAGAAGAAAATGTCAGGAAACTGAAATGTTGCAATGCAAGCACTTCATTCACCAGGTTCAATAGCTATAACTAGGGACGACAGCTAAGCATCCAAAAGTACTTCAATCGAACACATTTCTCATTTAGATTTTCGTTAAAGTCATGACATTCTTAGAGTTTTCTACATTTGGAGCTATGTTTCTTTTCACTTAGCATTATGACACATCTCAGCTGACCTTTGTTTCTTAAAGTATATTAAAGATTAAATTATTTCTTCCTGATTAGCATCAATGAAATGGTATCTCTATAGCTTTGCTACTCTGGCCAATCCCAACCTCGAAGGGAGAATGCAACATGATTCCAGTGTATCAATTAAGTGCCATTGTGTGCATCTGTGACACCCAGATTTTGGATAAGGTTTCTGAACAGCAGTGCATTGTTTCATGTCATCTACTTTGCCTCCAGGGATCAGCTAAAAGGACACAGTTGCTAATAAATTTTAACACCAGTAAACTTGGCTTGAAGAGCTGCTGTAAAAACCCACTGACTATCATAAGCATTCATTCATACTGAGCAAACGTGGGACAGGATGTTTTGCTCTGCCACAAGCAGATTTCCATGCTGTTGAATTCATGCATTTCTTGCTAATACTCTTAAGGCCCCTGTCTGAATGTTCTGGCAGCGGGAGTGCTCTTCCCAGAAAAATGTTCCTCTTCTGTTTGGGTCAAAAGGTCTGACCTCTCCTCCAGCCCCTACTCAAAGGTAATTTACAGACTATGTTAGAAAATCTTCCAAAAAATCCACCAGGAGAGAATACTGGAATAATATTTGCTAAGAAAGAAAAGAACTATACAAAGCACATTAGGAAGGGATAAAATGGTCTTAAAATGGAAACCAAAACAGGCATTTGGGAAAGATAAATGCGACATCTTTTCACCCACAGGAAATGAAATTTTTCTGACAGGGTCGGAGACTCTGCTTGCGAAACCTTCTTAAATTAATTACCTTTTTGACGGTTTAAAGGAAGGTTTCAGATTGTAAATTTAACCCAGACAAAGCACTCTTTTTAATCTTGTCAGTATGCAAACTACTTTGCACCGCAGTCTGTGAATTATTTATCAGAGGAACGACCCCAAAGGGCGAAAGGGAAAAGCAGGCATATTTGATCTGAGATTCTGCAGCTAGATGTAGTTCTTTGCCTTAGATCTGTACCTGTTGCAACTAGTTACCTTTTCCTGCTTTTGATGTTTTTAATATCCCAAGCCTTCTTTGTCTTTGAGAGGAAGGCATTCAGGGCCATTTTATAATGTGCTTATTAAGATGAGTGAAATATATAGTTCAGCAGGTCTTCTATGGCAGCCACAGTCAGTTTGGTGCGAGAAACAACCAGGCTTCTTTTCAATAGACTTTCACATTATATATGTTAAACAAGCAGCATCTTCACCTACTCGTGTGCGCATGTGAAGTGGAGCCTGCAGAGATGGATTGTCGGGAAAATGAACTCTTCTAAATATTAACAAACCTGTGTACATAATATTTCAACAAACATTAGCAGATTAGGGTTTAAAGAAAACAGAGATTTACAATGCCTCAAAGCTATAAAATAAAGTTTTGGCTTTAGTTTTGAATTAAGAGTTCTTAGATTAAATGATTTGGGGTCAAGAACACCCATGCAATGGGGCATCACATGATAGATGCAATACTGCACTAGAACAGCAATAGGGCACATAAAGTAATAGAGAACAGTGTCTGTTGCGTTCAAGGAAAGAGTGTGCAGAGTGATAGCAAACCTCAACTGCGAAAAGCATACACAATGGCTTAGGTCCTTGGCTACTGGATGTACCCATAGATCACATCTTATCTGAGAAGTCTTCCCATGTCCTACAACTGCCTCTTCTCAGGAAATCCTTGTGCTTCCCTTGAGAGAAAAAGGAAGGAATGCAGCATGAATGTCCCTTCTGCCACATGCAGTCATTTCGCTTAGAACAGACATCCCCAGCCTGAAGCAAAAGACTAGGGTGTTCCTGGCAATGGTAAATAAAAACTCACAGCTTGCACAGCTGTATTCTGCATGAGACACTCCTATGAAATTAAAAAGGAAATACATAACCAAAATAAAACTCAAAAGTAGACATAATATTTTTAAAATATATATATTTTTTATTGATCTAAGAGAGGAAGGGAGAGAGAGAGAGAGAGAGAGAGAGAGAGAGAGAGAGAGAGAGAGAGAGAGATTGAAACATCAATGATGAGAGAGAATCATTGATTGGCTGCCTCCTGAATGCCCCCTAGGATTAAGCCCATAACCTAGGCATGTGCCCTTGACCAGAATCAAACCCAGGACCCTTCATTCCACAGGCTGACTCTCTATCCAATGAGCCAAACCTGCTAGGGCCATAATATTTTGTTTCATTCCCAAGACTGTCTGGGGCTGATTTATTCTCCTTTGAAATGTTGATTTGTTATCATAATAGCTACCACTTATTGAGTAATTACTATGTTGCATGCCCTTCCAACTCACCCATAAGGAAGGTCTTACTTGCTCCCCCCACAAAACACACACCTTTTTTTTTTTTAATTGAGAGATCTGAGGCTTGGAGACAGATTGAATGTCCAGCCAATTGCCGTGTAATGAACCAAACTGATATTCAAAGCTAGGTCTCCATGACCCTAAATTTCATGTTCCATGTCTCTCCTCAGGTCAGATGTGATCTTAATTCCACCTAGCTTCCTGTAGCTCTTCTCTTTGTGACATTTAAATCTGGTAGAAGTGTGATAAACCTAATGTAATGTCACTGAATAAAGATGAGTGCTTTATAATTTTTTGATCATGCTAGAGATTTTTTAAGCTTGTGTTCATATTTTAACAATCTATCCTCTGAATAAGCTATTGTATGCACTAAGTAGACCACACATATCTTATTTTTTTCCATTTAAAAAGTGAATTTTTTTTATTTTTTAAGATATATTTTATTGATTTATTTCTTTTTAATTAAATCTTTATTATTCAGATTATTACATTTGTTTCTCTTTTTTCCCCTCCATAGCTCCCCTCCACCTGGCTCCCACCCCTCCTTCTACCCTTACCTCCCCCCACAATTGATGAGTCCATAGATGTATGATTTTTGTCCAGTCACTCCCTGTACACCCCTCCCCCATTCCCCCCTGAGAATTATCAGCTCATTCCCTTTCTGTGCTCCTGATTTTATTATATTCACCAGTTTATTCTGTTGATCAAATTTTTAATTCACTTAATTTTTAGATTCACTTGATAGATATGTATTTGTTGTTCATAATTTTTTATCTTTTACCTTTTTCTTCATCCTCTTTTAAAAGAGTACCTTTCAGCATTTCATATAATACTGGTTTGGAGTTGATGAACTCTTTTAGCTTTTTCTTATCTGTGAAGCTCTTTATCTGCCCTTCAATTCTGAATGATAGCTTTGCTGGATAGAGTGTTTTTGGTTGTAGGTTCTTGCTATTCATCACTTTGAATATTTCTTGCCACTCCCATCTGGCCTACATTGTTTCTGTTGAGAAATCAGCTGATAGTCGTATGGGTGCTCCCTTGTAGGTAATAAACTGTTTTTCTCTTGCTGCTTTTAATATTCTCTCTGTCTTTTGCTCTTGGTATTTTAATTATGATGTGTCTTGGTGTAGTACTCTTTGGATTCCTTTTATATGGGTTCTGTGTGCTTCCTGGACTTGTAAGTGTATTTTTTTTTTTACCAGATGTGGGAAGTTTTCAGTCATTATTTCTTCAAATAGGTTTTCAGTATCTTGCTCTCTCTCTTCCTCTGGCACCCCCACGATTCTGATGTTGGTACGCTAGAGGCTGTCCCAGAGGCTCCTTACATTTCTTCACATTTTTGGATTCTTTTCTCTTCTTGCTTTTCCAGTTGAGTCCTTTCTGATTCTTTATATTTCACATTTTTTACTTGATTCTTGCCTTCCGCTAGTCTGCTGTTAGGTCTCTGTATAATATTTTTTATTTCAGTCAGTGTATGTTTAATTTCTATTTGGTCCTTTATCATCTCTAGTTGGTCCTTTTCCATCTCCTTTTGGGACTCACTAACTTTATCCAACTTTTCTAGGATATTCTTGAAAAACCTCATAAGCATGGTTTTGAACTCTATATCCAGTCGTTTGTTTTCCTCCATTCCTTTTGTTTGTGATCCCTTCCCTTGTCTCGGCATTTTCACTATGCTGGGAGAACTTCTGTGTTGGATTCAGCCTTATGATACCAGATTTGAAAAACCGAAAAAGCCTCTCTGTTGAGCTTGGGATGGGTGGAGTCTCAGGGCTTAAGGGACCGCCTTGCCTTCCAGTAGGGCCCTGTGTGGGCCCCTGAGTCTCACGTGACTGGGTAATCGCTGGAGCAGGCCCTGTGCACACGCACTCTCTCGCAGTGCCTCTAGACTGCTGCCCCTCCAGCTCCCCTGTACTCCAGGACCACATGAGTCTGGGTCCCCAGCGTTTCACCCGAAACTGGGGTTTAGTGGAGTTAGAAGTGGCACAGTTGGGAGGGTCTGTCTCCCACCCACTCCCGAAAGCCAGCAGCACAATCAGCAATCGGTCCTCTGCACCTCAGTGCCATGCGTGCCACCAGACCTCTGATCTTTTACGACTCCCCTAAATTTTCATGCACCTCTCCCTTTTCACAGTCCAAACTCCCCCTATATAAGTTTTGGCTGGATCTGGGATTTAGTGTCGTAGGATAAGGAGTTCAATGCCTTTGAGAATCTCCATCTCCCTCCTGCCAGAGAACGCCAGCCAGGTTCGCCATTACCCGCTCTCTCCTTACCTCAGCTTTTTGCAACTCCTCTGGGTTTCTGTGAGCCCCTCTCTTTCCTTCTAGTTGTAGAATTTCCACTCCACCAGCTTTCCTGTGGTTCTGGATGATGTCCGTTCTGCCTTTTAGGTGTAGTTTTCAAATTGTTGTAGAGGCAGCAGTGTAGGTGTTTACCTATGCCACCATCTTGGATTCAGATCACACATATCTTGATACTCATCGTGGCTTCAGCTGAGACCAAACTTTTTAAAAATTATCATCTGGATTAATCAGGATTATCCATAGAAATACAGGCTGTCTCCTCAAATATATACACACTTTGAATAATTATTAATTCTAATGAGTTAAATCTAAAAAGAAAGAAACATCAATTGAGCTGTTAAGTGTGCATACATTTTGGGGGGACACCCTGTATATATAAAGAAATTTCTTATAAGCACTGGATTCATGTGATTGCAAAAGCTGACAATAACCAAGACCTGTAGGGAGAGTCAGCAAGCTGGAGAGCAATGGTATTGTTCTAGTCTAGAGGTTAATAGTATCAAGACCTAGTAAGAGCCTGGATTTCAGTTTGATGCTAAAGACAGAAAAAAACGAGTGAACCAGTTTGAAGATAGTCATACAGGAGACCTCTCTTCCTCTCAGTAAGAGCAGTCTTTGTGTTTCAGTCAGGCCTTTCTCAGATTGGATGAGGCCCATCTGCATTAGGGAAAGCCGTGCTCTGCTAAGTCCACTCATTTAAACATTAATCTCATCCAAAATCATCCTCATGGAACTTCCCAGGATAATTTTTACCCAAATATCCAAGCACCCATGGCCTAATCAAATTGACATATAAAAATTTAGCCATCACATTACCTAAGCTGAGAATGATATTCTATTAATTCACATATCTATTAGGGACTGATTCTTATATTAAAAAGTTAGAAGAAAAGTAATTCAGATATTCATAAAATACTGTATTATTAAATCATAAAATAAGAAGATATGTTTTTATCTATTAAAAGGTTACAAGTTCAGTGGAGAGATCAATTTGCATTCAACAAAATCCTCACTAACATTTACTGACTCTGCAATGTTTTGAACTAGATATTTAAATTTTTCTTTCCTATTCCCTAAATTACAAAAATAAAACTCAAAAATATAAATAATATCATTAATCTTAAAGTCTAAGTAAGTTCAATGTTAGTTTAGAAATTTAAATCGCTTAGGCCAACACATTGTGAAAATCTAGGGCATTATAATTTGTTGTCTAAATAATGTGAAGGACTGAGGAAGATGTTCACATTGTCTAAATAGGCTATTACAAGTACTTGCATATTTAGTCTAGTATGCCATGAATATTTAATGCTGGTGGGACTAAAGCAAGCTTATAATTCATTAATTAGGTAAATTTATACAAATAAATATATATTTAAGATCATGTGGGTGGTGATTTTAAAATACACCCATAAATTCGATGGCAGTTCTCTCTTTAAGCAAAGTTTAATTCCCCTTCCTCTTGAGTGTGGTCTAGACTTAGGGACTCACTTCTAAAAAACTAGTGGAAGGGGAATTCGTGCACATTGAAAGAAAATTAATTAGAAGAGATATTTTAATATCACTATTTGCCTTTTCTTTGTAATAGAAGTGTCAACCAAATTCAAAATTGACAATGACAGATCAAAACACACACATGCGATTGGCACCAGTGAAAGCTTTATATCCTACTAGAGGCCTGATGCATGAAAATTCATGTCCTGGAAGGGGGTCCCTCAGCCCACCTTCCCCCCTCACAGTCTGGGAGCCCTCAAGGCGGGAGGCGACCTGATGATCAGGGGAGGGTGATGCCCTATCACACCTCTGCTGCTGCCACTGGTGGCAGTACAAACCTTGGCTGGCCCTGGTTACCTGAGTTTCAGGCAGCCCTGGGATCCTGGGCAGCTCCCATCCAAGGCTTACCTGCACCTCAGGCTGGCCTTGGGCAGCTGGGCAGCACCATCCAAGGCTTGCCTGGACCTCGGGCCATCCCTGGGAAGCTGAAAGGCTGAAGGGCCTGGGGGACTCCAGAGGCAGGTATACAGAGTGGTTGGCCTGCCTTGGGGCAGGCCTGGCCTTGCTGTGCACCTGAAGCCCCAGCAGGGCTAAGGAACTGGGCACCACTATCTTGCAGCTGTGGGCACTAACCATCTTTGAGAGTTGGGAAGTCAATTAGCATATTCCCTCCTTATTAGCCAATAAGGATGCCACCATCTTTGCAACAGTGTGAGGGTCAATTAGCATATTCTCTTCTTATTAGATAGGATACTGGAGGCTGGTTGCATGAAATCTGTGCCGGGGGCATGGGGGGTGGGGGGAGGGACACAGAGGTGTCCCTCAGCCTGGTCATTCCACAATTTCAGTCACTGGGCTTTTATTATATAGGATAAACTCTTGAAGACTCTGAATAAAAATCAAGCTTCTTTTTTTATTTTTAATATTTATATTTTTTCTTTATTTTTTTATTTTAAAATTTAAGTTTCTTGAGAACATAAGGCATTTAACATTATGCCATATTCTTTACAGAGAACTAAGCATGGTAAACACAGAAAATACTTCATACTTATGGGCTTCTCTACAAATTTTCCAACCAGGCATGCTTTGATAAGCAGTCTCAAAAAACTTGAACTACAAAACCTAAAAGTAGAGTACTCAGATTTCAGGCATCAGGTGCTATTAGGAGGATTTCTATCCCAATTAAACTCTAATTTTGAGCTCTTAACAGTCTGAATAAACTGCCCTTTACTATCTCCAAAGTTTCTTACTCATCACTATCCCATTTTCCCCTGATCTTCCTCACCACAAGAGAATAGCAAATCCGAATTGAAATAATTTCCTGCCATAAATCACATCCAAATACTGTGAGACTGAGGACTATAGGGCTGACTATGTACATGCGCAATAACAGGCTCACATTCCAGCAGTAAGCATCCAGGCATCCTCCACAATCCTACAATCCTCTGGTCATATACTTCTGGTTTTTCTAGCTCCTCCTTAAGCGGTGTTTTCTTCAGTCGTGTTGCAATATCCAGGGTCTCTAGTTGGAGAGGATTTTTCTGTTCTTTGAAGTTAATAGCTGTTTGCTATATGGAATTAGTGAAGTTTCAGGAGTACTGACACTGCCACAAACATGTCAGTACCAAGCACACTCATGAAACAACTACCCATTCAATCCTCTGCTAGTGCCGTTCTAGTTCGCAATGAGAAAGGTCCTGTGCTGAGCCATTTTCCAATCAGATCTTCCTCTTCCTTCCCTAGCACACTCCACACCTACTCCGGGCCGACCACCCCAACCCACAGACCCTTAAGACTTTCTCCACTATCTCCACTATTTCTTTGACTTTCCCCCGTCAAATTCACATTATATCCCATTGCCTACGGGCACCCCTAACCATTCTGAGGGGGAAGGGAGGGCAAGGCCAGCCTGGGGTGAGGGGGCATAGTGTTCTGGTCTCTAGTTGTTCTGGTCATTCCTCTGTTTTAGTCACAAGGCTTTTATTATATAGGATAATAAAAGCCTAAAATGATAAGTGTCCAACCATTCATTTGACCATTCACCAGTTACTATGATGTGCACTGACCATCAGGGGGCAGATACTCAGACCAGTAGGTTAGCTGCTGCTGGGGTCTGGATGATTGGTGCATGAATTTGTAGTGATCCCTGCAGGATCAGGCCTAAACCAGCAGTCAGACATCCCTCTCACAATCCTAGACCGCTGGTTCCTAATCACTCATCTGCCAACCTGCCTGGCCATCCCTAACTGCCCACCCCTGCTAGCCTGATTGCCTCTCACTGCTTCTGCATGCTGGTCTGATTGCCCCTAACTGTCCCCCCCACCCCACCCCCGTCAGCCTGGTCACATCTAACTGCCTCCTGCTGCCAACCAGCTTGCCCCCAACGGCCCCCCACCAGCCTGGTCACTCCTTACTGCTCCCCCACCAGCCTGGTCATCCCCAAGTGCCCCCCTCTGCTGGCCTGGTTGCCCCTAATTGCTCCCCCTGCTGACCTAATCACCCCTCACTGCCCACCCTGCCAGCCTAATCACCCCCAACTGCCCCCCACCCCCGTTGGCTTGGTCACCCTCAACTGCACCCCCACTGCCAGCCTAGTCACCCCTAACTGCCCCCCTGCCAGCCTAGTCACCCCTCACTGTCTCCACAACAGCCTAATCACCCCCAACTGCACCCCCACTGCCAACCTAGTCACCCCTAACTGCCCACCCCCACCAGCATGGTCGCCACTTACTGCCCCCCTGCTGGCCTGGTTGACCCACACAGCCTGCTTATTCAGTTGTTTGGTCATTCCTCACTAATCCCTCTGCCAGCCTGGTCATAGGCAGCAATCTTGTGAGGGTGTGATGGTCAATTTGCATATTGCCTCTTTATTATATAGGATGAGAAAATATAAATGAAGGCTAGCCCTTTCATTTTTTATTTACAAAGCTTAAACTTAAGTTAAAAGCACAATTAATTATTCTAAATAAACTCTCTGCTATCTATACTAATAACAGCCTTGGGCTGTCATAACTGGAGGGACAACCAAACACAAGGTGGGAAGGCATGAGGACATTAGCCTCTGGCCCAGGACAGGAGGAGGCCTAACGATTTCACCGTTGCCTCTGTGGTTGACTCCAGCAGGACCTGGGCCTTCCTCTTTATGGACCAGCGGCCCCTTTCCTGATACCATGTTCCCAGGATCTCTCAGACACATTTGTGGAAGTCAGGAAACACTGTGTGTGGTCATCCCACTGTGTGTGGACTCCCAGGGCTGACAGCAAGAATGGGTTTCTGTGGGGCACCCTCTGTTATGCGATCCAGGGTCACTACATCTTTTTTTTTTAAATATATTTTTATTGATTTTTTACAGAGAGAAAGGGAGAGAGATAGAAAGTCAGAAACATCGATGAGAGAGAGACATCGATCAGCCGCTTCCTGCACGCCCCACTGTGGAGATGTGCCCGCAAGCAAGGTACATGCCCCCAACCGGAATCGAACCTGGGACCTTTCAGTCCGCAAGCTGACGCTCTGTCCACTGAGCCAAACCGGTCTCGGCAGGGTCACTACATCTTAATGTTGACTCTGGCAAGACTTGGGCCAGTCCTCTGCATATATGAGTTCCTGTTTCCTATACCAAAGCCCCTGAGTCTCTGAGACCCTGATGCAGAAATTGCCTATCATAATCATCCCACCCTGGGGACTACCAGGGCTTAGAGCAGGAAAAGGTCTTGGTGGGGTCCCCTCTGTTGTGGTATCCAAAGTCCCTTTAGTGTTTCCTCAGGGTTCTCACTTTGACCTTGGTAGGAGTTGAGCCAGTCCTCTGCATATCTGAGTTTCTGTTTCCTATAGCAAAGCCTCCAAGTCTTTGAGACCCAGATGCAGAAATCGCCTGTTGTCATCATACCCCCTGGGTGGGATGAATCTGTTCTAGGGTCCAGGGACCCTTCCTCCTCCCTCTTGTTCCTCACCTGGAGCCTTGGCAGGTCCTGGGATCCACCCTCTGTTGATTCAAGGCCAGACCCCTCAGATCAAGGCCTCACTGCGCTGAGTCCTCTGAAGGATGTCAGTGTATGTCACATCCAGTACCAAGCAATTCCAAAGCCTGATGGCAGGGCTTGAGATGGATTCCATAGGGTCCTTTAGTCCTGCCTCTGATCCATACTTTGACAGGGCCTGGGCCTCCTATTCTCTATGAACCTGAGTGTGTAATCCTCAGACAAAGGGTCTGACTACCCAAATTCACTGAGGAAGTGGTTGGGGGGAGGCAAAGTTTTCAACACACAAACAGGAAGTCCAACTTCAGGAATTTAAATTCCTGCCTGATTCACCTTATACTGTTAAACCCCAAATCTAAATACTATACCTACTATGATCACTTCTAAGATTTTAAACAAAGGTAAGATAACTAGTAGAGCAACTCTATTCATTAAAGACAGCCTAAAGGCAATGATTTCAACCTTAAAAACAGAAATCTAGGAAGAGCCATATGGACAGTGAAAAAAGGGGGGTGAGATGAAAAACTTCTCTAGTAGTAGCCAAGAAGTGAATGATTTACAAGATGCATAAGAGCAACCTGTACTAGGGAAGAAGGATGATTCACATCTTCACAGAGACAGTCACATTATCTTGAAAAGATTTTAGGTAAATCTTATGAAAACTAGCTAATTGTGAAGGATGAGAAAGAACAATGAACCACTGAAATGGGTGGCCTAAGGAAATGTTTCGAGGAAGCATCATTTCCCTACCATGTGACCCATCAGAATTGAAGATGGAGTCAATAAGTTTGAGAAGGCTTAGGAGTGCTAAAGAAATGTCCCTTTTCTCTTACCAAAGCATGTTGGCCTCCTCATTCCTCCCCATGGAAGTGTCAGGATGGTGTTTTATATCTAAGTTTCTCTCCCAGAGCAACCATTAGCTGGAGGAGAGGCTTCCTGATTAATTAAAGCCTAGTGGGTCTGGCCCCTCACTGTCCTAGAGAAAAACATATGTTCAGGAGGCCTGGGGTAGAGCCCTGGGAAATTTTGACATGGTGAAGATGACCAGGAAACCATAAACTCCTAGCACAGTTATGTAACAACCAACCCCATTCACCAAAAGAAGGTAAAAGAAGAAGAAGCCTGTTAACCCAGGTCCAGTGTCCAGGATAAAGGATCACACCCAAACTTCTCCTCCTCTTCTTTAGCGGCATATGCCCAAAACTCCCTGGTCTTGCCTGGCAGATCCCATACTTTTTCTCATGAAGAATTTTTCCCTTTCATCCCAGCCATTTCCCCACAACACAATGTCCTTCTGCGCTTACTCTGTTGTCCTTCCAGATCCTAAAGACATCCATGGGGGTGAAAAGATGTCTTTTAGGGAGTTCAAGGAAAGGAACTTTTCCAAAAATTCCTACCCCTTCAAGAAAACCTACAAAAGCTATAAAGCCAACAATATGTGGCCATTATCACAGGCCAAATGAGGAACTGAATAAAAATGATCTGGAACAAGACCAAGACAATGTAGAAAAATTCAACACCTCAAGTGATAACGTGAGTTGCCAGTAACTTCAGAGCAAGGCCAAAGACCTCAGAACTATCTATGAAGTCTCTGAAGTCTGGCCCCCAAGAAATGTTGACAGTGTAGAAGCCAAATTTTATACCTACAGGGTACACTAATAGTGATGATTAAAATAAAATTGATAAGTGGTTCACTTCCAGTGTAAGTATAATTTGCACACAATTTTTATTAAATTTATTGTGATAACATTTACATTATAAAAGACCAGGGGTTGTCATGTCCTAAATGACCAGATGGACAACTGGTCACGGGCGAGGGGGGTGAAGTGGGGAGAGGAGCGGGGCAAGGTGGGCAAGGCGAAGTTGTTAGCCTCTGGCCCAGCCAGGCAGAGACCTAACGACCTTGCTGCTGCTTCGGCAGCTATAGATCAGGCCCAGAGAGAAGCCTGGAGAAAGAGGCAGGCCCTAATCAGCAACCACCATGGTTGCTGGAGAGGCCCGGGAAGAGAGAGAGAGAGGCAGGGCCTGATCAGCAGCTGCCTTCAGGCAGGCAGGCAGAGACAATTAGAAGTGATCAGGCAGGCAGGCAAGTGAGCTGTTAGGAGCCAGTATCCCAGATTGCAAGAAGGTTCGGGCCTAAACTGGCAGTCAGACATCCCCCAAGGGGACCCCAATTAAAGAGGGTGTAGGCTGGGCCGAAGGAACCCCCCACCCCCATGAACAAATTTTGTGCACCAGGTCTTTAGTAAAAAATAATTAAATATTACCTATAATTATTTCTGCAAGATTAAATATTCTTCTTTTTATGTCAACTCATTTTTAATATTTTTCTTTCTTTATTCATCTATCCATTCTACAGTGATTCATTTATTTGATCTTTTATTCTCTGTGCAATTCTACATTTTGTTTTCAACTACTTTCTCTCTTTGCCTTATTTCCTAATGTTTTATTCTATTCCTCCAGCCAGCACCAACTCCTCCCTTCTCTTCACTTCAAGTGTTCTTATTATGTAGCTTCTTAAAAGCAAAATACAGTATTGTTCATATCAACTTCCAATTATTTAACTATGTTACTCTTGTCTCTCAAACAAGATTGCAGACTCCTTCAATTGTGGAGGTTGTTGTTTTTTTTTCTTTTACTTGTTTTTTTATGCCTACCCTATTGTTTGGTTCAGTAAAATTATGTAGTATTGCATTTATTGTCTTCTCTCCATGCTCCTTGCTTCCTAGCATATTACTTTCTGCTTTTGAGAAGAGCCTTATATGCCACTAAGAACAGCTGCATTGAAAAATAGAGGACCAGCAGCCAGCATGTAGAGAGTTATATAAAAAGGAACTAGCAAGAAAAGGCATGGTCATAGCATTCTCATGTCTTCTAAATACACTCCTGAATACAATTTTGCTCCAGGGACACAATATCATTGAGTCTCCTCTTTTTTTTTTTCCTTTGACTATCATGTTGACAGAGTAGAAATATATAGGTAGTGTTACTGCCTTCTTTCAGTAAAGTTAGCACTTAACATGTGCTCAAATTCACCCAGCCAGCTAAGTTCATCATTGTCCCATACCTGACTGTATATTTATGCATTTTTTAAAATTTCAATGTTCTCTAAATGCCCACTGCAATATATTTTTTCTGACATTTTTCTATTGTCTAAAATAGAGTTGGTATCTACTGGTGGATGGTATTATCTTCTATATATGTATTTGTTCATTGCACTTCCTAATCTAGTATTCAGTATTTATTTTTCATCATTGACAGTTGACAGCTCTGTTTCAAATATTTGAGAAAGAAAAATAGTGAGAGTAAGGTGGATGAAAATTGCTGAGCCCAGGTTTAGGATTATTAATAGTAATAATTTCTCATCAAAAATATAAGAGTGAAGAGTTTGGCAAAGATATGCAGGGTAGGGCCAGGGAAGAGACTGCATCCCCTACTCATTTCTATTTAGTAACTAATACAGAGTAATCTTTCTGGATAGTTTGTTCAGATTTTCTCAGTGCTAGAACTATATACTAGTAGTTATGCGAGGATTGGGTTTGATTCAATTATTTTCTCCAAATCTGTCTTTGCTGGGTCATTTGTCTCCTTGAGAACTTATTAGGTATACAGCTTTCTTAAACTCTTTACCTTCATAAAACACTCATAAACAGTATTAAATAGAAAGAAGAGGCTCAAAGAGTAAAAATGGTATAAAGAGCAAACATGTAAACATTTTATTAAAATAGATGAGATTTGTGTGAATGACAGAAAACCATAAGGCAATAGGAGTATAGCAGGCTTATCATACTACTTTACTTAGGGATTTGTGCTGTGTCTTCATGGTTTTCTATTAAATCTTCACCTAAGGATATGTTTCCACTGATTTTGGAGGAAGGAAGGAAGAGAAAAAGAGAGAGAGGAAGAGAAACATCAACTGGTTGCCTCCCATAGACACCCAGACTAGGGATCAAACCCACTTTTTGGACAATGCTCCAACCAACTGAGCCACCCAACCAGGGTGGATTTGTGCTCTATCTTAAAGAATGAGTACCATTTTTCTAGATGGAGAAGAAATGAAGGGAAATCCAGTCAAAGGGAACACATGGTACCATGCAAGGACATAGCATGTTCAGAGAAGGATAAGAAACTGGGTATGGCTGGAGGTTAGTATACATGGTGGGGAGTGAGTATCAGATAAGACAGTGAAGGACTTTATACTCATCCATTTATTCAAAAATATACATGGAGGACCTACCATGTGCACTGCATTTAATGAACAAGCCAGTCACAGGACCTCCTTCAGGAGCTTAGATTCCATATATGTTACGAGGAAGTTTGAACTTGAACCTCTGTGGGGATAATTTGCCAGTCTTTATTGGGTCGAACATAACTCAATGACTTTACTATTGACTTCACAGATCACAATTTTATTGGATCATAATGCTGGCAGTGGTGCTTTGGGTTTTCCAAGGGCTGGGACACCAGCTAGATGGCTGTGGTAATGGCAAACAAAATTCAAAGTAATAACTAATGAAGGCTTAACAAGGCAGTAATGGGAGGTGGGAGAGAAAGGTTAGATTTGAGGTACATTTTTGAAGTAGAATTAACAGTACGGACTATTTAAATAGATGTGGACATGGAGGTACAGTGAAACTAAGTGAGGAAATTCCTGAGATTTCCGGTGTAGAAGATAGAATGAATGGGAAGAGATAGGGAATGGATGAGGAACAGGTTCGTTTTGGAAGAAACGAAATTCACTTATGAATCTATTAAGTTTGAATGTGACCTTCAGAACTCCTGTAAGTATTGAATTAAACTGCCCTAAGCCTAAATGCCACCTTTTCCCTTCCTTCTCTTTACTTTTACGCTTTATTTTCCTTGACCCAAGAGCTTTGGGAAGATGGGGAGTGTTGAGTGGAAGGGACCAGAACCCAATATGTAAGTCTTGATTCTCAAATCCCGAAAACCACAGGTGGAAAAGTGGAACTTTCTGTGACTACTGAGTAAGAAGTTTGCATGATGTCAAACAACAGGTTGTTTGAGATGTTTATTTTATTGGATTGGAGCCTCTTAATTGTCTTTGCCATAGCTTGTTCAAAAATCTTTCTTCCTTGTAAGACAGAAATGCCATAAAGCCCCTTCCAGTGTAGATTATAAGCAGGGCCAGCTCATGCATAAAAAACTTTATGTGATTTGATCTCAGATAAATCAGGAAGGAAATCTACCCAAATATCTTCTTCAGAGGCTAAAATACCAACATGAATAGACCCGTTTATTTGTTCCAAACAAGGTCACCCTGCAAACATACCACAATGCTAATGTGTATATTAATGGGGGGATGTGCATTCATAGTCAATGTGTCTTTATTCCTGCTCTTTCCTATCTGAAATACTTTTTTCCTTTTTCAATAATGTACTTTTTGAATAATGAGGTTTTCCTCATTATTCAAAAAGCCAGCTCAATTGTCACTTTCTCTCCTCATATTTCCTTGAATTTTTGTTATGTTCCTGCCTAACACACACACACACACACACACACACACACACACACACACTTTCCCTGAGATAATATATTTCACTTTCCCTATCTTCCCATATCTAATATATGTGCTCCTATTATAGCATTTATCATACTAGTATCATTTGGGGTTAGGTAGAATCAGTGTGTTGTGTGTGTGTGTTTTTTTAAGATGGGAAGAATATTCTTTTATTGCACATTTTCATATCCCCAACATGTAGCATACAAATAGCAAACATTAGATAAATGTTAGTTGTTAAATCATAACCAGTGTCTCATCCCTAAGTGGGTGACCCCACCATTCACTCCCAAGCCAACTTAATAAATAAGATAGTATAGGACAGTGGTCGTCAAACTGCAGCTCACAAGCCACATGCGGCTCGCAAGCCGCAGTTTGCCACTCTGTTGACTAATGAGTTTGCCGACCACTGACCTAGACTCTCAATCCCAATAATTATAGGCTGTTGTTCCTTGTGATTAAGTCCCTATCCCAGTGGTCAGCAAACTCATTAGTCAACAAGTGGCAAACCGCAGCTCATGAGCTGTATGTGGCTGACGAACCACGGTTTGCCAACCACTGGTATAGGAAACAGATTTCAACCTATCAACTACAGTAATTTAATGGTTTGGTGGAGAAAGAAGACATGATCCCATCTAACCTCAGTGAGAAAGAATTTTCTGATCCAGTATGTTAGATGCAGTAGGTTTGCCAGGGCATTAGAGGCAACAGGGACAGCATAAGTATTTCTTATCCCTGGACTAGGTTGTATTCTCAGTAAGATACCATTTACTCACTCAACAAGTATTCATCATGCAGCTGGCACTGTTGCTGAGCACTGGAGGACAGGATATGCAGAAATGAACACACAGCTCCTACCCTCAGGGATCCCAGATTTCTGGAAAGTAAATGATGTGACAGCACCTATAATTTACTCAATTGTAGAATAATAGTTGTATAATAATAATTTGCTAGTGTATTAAAAAAGGAACCAGAGAGTCCACATGTCATCTGTCTCCTAAACTGCTCAGGGTAGAAAATGTGTTGACCAGTGCTTAAGAGAATTCTACTCCCCAGGATGGGCTATTGCACAATGCCATCATTGTTTAATGAGATCATTCATGTGTTCATTTGATACATGTTTATTAAATGCCTACTACATGTCTGTCCATATACTAGCCACAGTATAGACTATAGCAAGTAGAGAGGCAAAACTCAAAGAACTGATCACCCAATAAAGTTCCAAAGTACAATGACTGACAGCATCCCAATCTGTTTCTTTAGTTATATTAAACAAACTTCTGAATGTAATTTTGATCCTTAGGTTGACTCCTTTAATGAAGTAGGAATGCACTAATTATTTACATAAATATTCATTTCTGCTTTCCTCTAATACAGCAAAGGGGTTGCCCTATTAGTCTCACATATTCAATAGTTATGCATCAGTCCTCAGAGCCCAACCACCTCCAGGATAACCAGTCACTACATTTCTGGACAGTAAGCCTGAGGGCCTCATCTGGATTGTTTGACCTAAAAAATTCATGTTAATAGACAATCTCCCCCTTGGCATTTTTTAGCAGTTTTGAAATCTACATTTCTTACATACCTAAATTCTTTCCAAGACATCACAAGAGAAGTTTCTATTGAATTTTATTTGCAAAAATTAAATACCATAGAAAACAGCTCTGAAAGAGAGAGAATATATAAATATATAGTATTTATTTTTATTTATACATTTATGTATTTGACTAAAGATGCTCATTAATTTAAAATTCATAAATATTAGATAACATTCCTTTGATCATAAAATCCTCATGGTCTTAAAAGTTAAGTGAAATGTATGCTCTGCCATCTAGAATTATTTTACATTCCCATTTTATAGGGAATCATTTTTACAACATTTTAACATCATTTTCCACATAATTTTTTAGATTATTTTTTGTTGTTATTGTTTGTTATCTTGTACAAATTTATATTGCCCCTGCCACTTTCTTTTTTATAGATCTGCTGCTGATATCTTCATGCAATTACTCCACGTCAAGCCACCTATACTCAATACTATTATGCTATATAGCCTTTCTCACTAAAATAACTCTTACTGTATTCTCCTATTGTGTGTGTGTGATGAGTGTTATAAAAAGAGAAGTTAGCCTGGCTTGTATGGCTCAGTGGTTGAGAATTGGCACATGAACCAGGAGATCATGGTTCGACTCCCAGCTAGGGCACATGCCTGTGTTACTGGCTCAATCCCCAGTAAGGGACATGCAGGAGACAGCCAATCAGTGATTCTCTTTCATCATTGATGTTTCTATCCCTCTCTCCCCCTCCCTTCCTCTCTCTGATATCAATAAAAAACATATTTTAAAAAATTTTTTTAAAGGAGTTAACTGCAAATGATTGAAGATCACAGAATCTTGAGTTGTTTGCTTGTTACCAAACCAACCTCCCTCTTGGTAATTGGATTTAGTTCCTTCTAATACCTGTTTCAAGGGCTTGTTGTTGTAACCTGTACAAAAGTGTTAAGAGACTCCACAAAGCAAGTGTGGACTTGGGAGTTCCATTTGTCGTGGGCATTCCCATCAGATGCTTAATTACATCCAGAGTAACAGAGAGGATAGAACACAGTCTATCCTCCATTTACTCCCTGCATGACCTTGGACAAGTGATATAACTCCTTTCACCCTTGGTCTGCTCATTTGTATAATCAGGGTTATAGTACCTGAGTTGGGTAGGGCCTATTCAGAACTATACAATCAATGTTCAGTACATGTTTTACTTCTTTTATTGTTTAATTTAGCTTTTGTTTTATAACTGCTGGTAGTGGTCTCTGCAATAACCCAGAATAACTCTAAACCCCCTTTCACATGGCAACCCTTCAAATATGCTTGGGAAGCTACTGTGACTTTCCTACAGTTTTCCATCAAATAATTCCTCTCTCTTAGATTGTGTACCTTTCCCAGACTCTTACCAAGATTCCTGAGTCCCTCCACTACTCCACCCCATCTCTGGCTCTCTCCAGCCTCTCCTGGTTCTCTTACAAAGAGCCACCCAAGACTGCCTTTCAGTCTGCAGTGGAAGTATTTTTCTTGCTGGTGGTAATTACTTCTGCTGCATCTGTGTTTACTTTAGAACCTGTGGTTAAGGTAATTAGCTGGCAGCTGGCTAAGTCTTCGATAATAATGTGCCTGACATTTTTAGGTATCTCTTTCCTAGAAATCATTTTTTTTAACTTTATTTCACTGAACAGTCAACGGATAGTAATGGCAAATTGTCCCTAAGTGGAACACAATTAGGATTCATTTGCATTTGGAAAGAGATCTGCTTTTTTAAATTCAGAATGACTGTTTCCACACATACAGTAGTTTTTTAATGTAATACTTTTCCATTTATTCACTAAACATTTATTGAAGACCTACTATGTATAGGGTCCTGGGCTAGGTGCTAGCGACTCAAACAAATGTATGACATCATCACTTTCCTCAAGCTAAGTGAAATAAAGTCAGATGGAAAAAAACAAGACCTCATGCTTTCCCTCATATTTGGCATATAAAACAAAAAACAACAAACAAATAAAAAATCAAATTCATAGACAAGAAAATGATGGTTATCAGAAAGGAAAGGGATTTAAAGAATCTAAAACCTGATGATGGAAGAAAATTAGACTACAGGGAATGAGCACATAATAACGTGCACAGATGTTCTATTATAAAGTTGTATACCTGAAGTTTACAAAATGTTATTAATTGGTTTTCCCAATAAATGTAATTTAAACATTTTTTTTTAATTTGAAAAGTTGTGTATCAAACAGATGTCCAAGTCAAGTGCTGTGGAGATGTTAATGGGGGAGTGGGCATTCAGAGGCAAATCCATGAGCAGAATCTTGAAAGGAAAAATAGATATGTATATATTTACTGGACATATATGAGCATTCAACAGAGAACTTCCTTCTAGACAGAGGAGCATAAACAAAAGTATGAAGTTTCATATCCACACAACCTGATCAGTTGATAGTCAAATGCTAAGACTAGGCTCTTATAAAGTAAGGCACCAAGATGAATATTTAAGGAGGCACTGCAAGTTCAGTGTTGGCCAAAAGCCTTCAGAAATGTCACCATGCTTGTACCATTCAGAGTGTCTCCTTAAATTTTGCCCCCTGGGCATTGAACTTGTCTCGCCCTAGTCTGGCCCTAATATAAATAAGAATTTGTGTGTCAACAAAACTGTACATTACTAAAGCAATGTTACAATATTCTAAGTTTCTCTGATTTATTTAAGCCCAGAGGTAATCAACTCTCTAAACAATTAGTTCTTACACTTCCCTCACTAATAAAGATTGTGCCTGACCTCAGCTAACCCTACCAGTGGAGTTGGCACTAGGGAAATGGGGCAAAGAAAATTAAACTTCCAAAACCCACAGCCCCAGTCATTTTATATGTGATGTATTACAATCATTCAATATTTTCCTAACACCTGAAGAGCTGTTCATAGCTGGATATTCTAAATTGTCTGTGGGAAAAGGGTGATTTGGTACAAAGATCTAAAGCACAAAATATTTAATGAAGCTCTTTATTCTTGTGACTAAAAAGAGAGGTTTTAGAGGAGAGAGAATAAAAGGACATATCTATGAAGCAACTCCAAAATGGCAACAGGGTAGTGGGGAGAATGATGATGAGTCTGCTGTTACACAAGCCTGTATATTGAGACATAATTATCTCAGTGGCTTAGGCAGGGTAAATTGTGCACGATAGTCTTATAAGATAAGATTACTGAACGAGTAGAAATCACACAATTAGGTAATTGCAGAGTAAATGTGAATGATGATAACAGCAGATGTTTAATGCTATAGGAGTGCTTTCGTTCCACCCAGTGGGATAACAAACATGATATTTCATTTCCATTCCTCAGCTAATCCTATGCCATAACTGCCTAACAACAATCTTGTGAGACGTCTACAAGTTTTCCAGCTCACTCCATTGAACATCAGCGAATTGTTAAGTGGAGCTATTATTCAAATTTGACACTATTCCAAATTTGTTACTTAACAGTTTAAGTGTTCATCAACATATTAATGTATATACAGGATATTTTTTTCAAGAAAATTTTAATGTTTTGGGGACTATATTTAACTTATCACTGTAGTCCCTTACAATGAAGTCTCTAACCTTCCCCCATAATCCCTCTATATCCTCAAGCATACACCCTCATAGCTTCCTTACATTCTCAAGCCTACATCCTCATAGCTCCCCTATATCCTCAAGCCTGCATCCTCATAGCCCCCCCTACACCCTCAAAGCTTACATCCTCATAGCACCCCCTACACCCTCAAAGCCTACATTCTCATAGCCCCCTACACCCTTAAAGCCTACATTCTTATAGCACCCCCCCCCTACCCTCAAAGCCTCCATCCTCATAGCTTTAGGCCTTCTGTCCTTCACCCTCAGGAGCCTGCTTCACTGTAATGTAAACCTCACTGGTGGCGCTGGCATTGATCTTGCTGACCATGGTACTCCAACACACAACACCCTATCTGGCACATAGATTCCTAAGTATCTGAGAACAAATTATGCATTGATGACTGTTATTATATATGATTGGCTAAGAATCTATATTCCCAACACAGCAGCCAGAGTGATCCTTTAAAACGTAAGTAGGATTATGTTCCCTCTGATCAAAACTCTCTACAGTCTTCCTATCTCACACAGAATAGGTACTCAAGGCCCCTGCCTCAGTGGCCTACAAACCATTTAAGTGATTCACCTTCCACAACCTTTCTGGCCACATATCCTAGTAATCTCTCCATTTTACCCTCTTCTCCAGCCACAGTGACTTCCTTGCTGGTTTGAGGTTTTATTTTTGTTTTTGGACATGCTATACTGCTTCATCAAGGCCTTTGCTATAATTCTTTCCCCAAAGTTCTCATCATTCACTTGGCTCATTCCTGCTCCTCTGCTCAAATCCTACCTTCCCAGTGAGACCTGCCACCCTATTTAGCTTGGAATCTGCCTCTTCCACTGCTGGCATTACCTATATATGCTCTCCCCATCATTTCCCTAAACCCTTATCCTTCTAAAATACTATGTAATTTAAGTGTTAATACTATTTAGTTTTTTTAGTTCTTTCTTCCCTTTGGAAGCTAAGCTCCTCGAGGCAAGGATGTTTATCTGTTTTGTTTAGTGATCCACATCATATGCTTAGAACCATGACTGCAACATCAATATTTGTTGAATTAATGACTCACAGATCATAGCTGAATAAGCACTACTAAATTTGACAGAATAGTATATATTACCCATCTTTTTTTAACCTCATTTTATCCTAACAACTTTTGATGACAGGTGCTGTTATAGTTATCTTCATTGGATAATTATATTGGATGAAGAAATGGAGCCTAGGAAGTCAAGTGGCTTGCTCTTTGGTCTTTACACTGTGAGTGGGTTCACTCAACATCTATTTGCACCTCCTTCTATTTGGAGATATTGGAAAACAACAAGCTATATTTCATGGGCTCCTTGCAATGTGAGGGGAGAACGTACTGGGAGGTTGCAGTGTGTGTAGAGGCCATCTTTCTGCCTTTCTGTTCTGTCTCTGCTGGACAGCATCATTGCAATGTTAGATATCTCTATCAGCTTTCTGTTGAGAAAAAAATTGAGATAGCAGCATCAGCATTCCTTTGTGATCTGACTTCTTGAGCCTTAGATCACAGCTATGGTATTCATTCTTCAGCTTCTTGGGCACTTGAATCAAGGTAATAGAAGCAGCTACATCAAAGTCTTGATTCCACATGGACCCCAGAGATAGCAGCTCCTAGAACCTTCTATGAGAGGTCAGTTCTATATAGTTCTGAGAATCAGAATTGAAGGCCAGTCTAAAAATACTTCTTTATCCTTTCCAACAATGTTGTAAACCCCTTATTCCCTATATTAAATTCCTCTCTACTTCAAACACTTAAAGTGACTTATATTTCCTCTCTGAATGAACCTGATGTCTAAGCCTCCTGATCATATAATGGAAGTTTGGTCCTCCTTCTGGTGTCATTTAATTTAAAAAGCTATTACCTGAACACCTTTAGTATACAAGACAAAATCATGCATAATAACAATATTCTCTCAAGGTCAATCCCAGCTACAGAATTTGGGGAGCCCAGGTCCTTTTCAAATCCCTCATGATTCAGGAGAGTTCCAGAGGCTGTCTCACATGTTCTTCCAAGTGCCATCTTTCAGTAATCATTGGCAGCTTTCTCCTCCCCTTGACCAGTTGTAATGTGACAGCAACCTTGCCAGTCCCAACACTTGTTAAAAATGGATAAAATACCAGGGTGGAGCTGGAACCTCAACTACCATCCACAAGAAGTGGTTTCTCCTCCATTCCACCCTCCAGGTGGGCGAAATACCCCCTCACTCCTACTTGTACTTCATTCCAGGGTCATACTGGTAAAGTAGCCAAGAGTCATAGAATCATCTGCCAGTTGATAGTTGTTAGATTTTTTTTAATTTTATCTTTATTGTTGAAAGTATTACAGATGTCCTCCCTCCATTGAGCCCATTTACCCTACTCCCATCCCCTCCCTAGGCCTTCCCCACACTATTGTCTTATATAAAAGCATATAAGTTCATTGGTTAAACTCTTCCCACTCCTCCTTTCCTCGGAAATATGTAGTTGCTATATTTTAAGATATTTATTTTACCACTCTAAGCCTTGATATCCTCAGTAGTAAAACAAGCAAAAGCATCTATTTTCCAGGGTATTTTTGAGGATTAAGTGAACTAATATTATATGAAATGTTTGGCAAGTTGAGTATATTTAATAAATGTTTATAGATAATATTTAAATTTTTATTATGTGTCAAGTTATATGCTAGACATTCACATACATTTAATGCTGATTAAAATGACAAGATAACCCCATTTAACTGGTTACTGCTACTGCTATGCCTTCTATTACCATCATCATTGCTCTATACTAGTGGTTGGCAAACTGCGGCTCGTGAGCCACATACAGCTCTTTGGCCCCTTGAGTGTGGCTCTTCCACAAAATAACACGTGCAGGTGTGCATGTACAGTGCAATTAAAACTTCGTGGCCCATGCGCAGAAGTCGGAATTTGGCTCTCAAAAGAAATTTCAATCGTTGTACTGCTGATATTTGGCTCTGTTAACTAATGAGTTTGCCGACAACTACCCTATACATACCTGTTGTTTCACAGATATTCAAATAATACAACTTTCGCTTTGTTACAACTTCCCTCAGAACTTCCTTGAAAGAGCAGTGCTGAGTGAGGAACAATGTGAGTAACACAGCCCTTAACAGATTAAAATAATCTCTCCATTGTCATTGTTTTGGGACCAAATCTTCATCCTCCTTTTCCAAGTGTAAGAGAATAGTCTTCTCAGCCCCTCATGGTTCTATACATCCTCCCATGAGTTATGGCTTATTCATCTGATAATGTCAGACATTTCAAAACTCACAGAAAGCATATAGATTAGGCCATAACTTTCTAATATCTAACACCAACACCTCTATTTTACATAGCTGAATAAAACATACCCTGTATCAGAGAGCTTATAACCTTATTCTAAAGTTGAGAAAAATAAATGTTAATTTTTCAAAACTGACCATATAGAGAGATGGGATAGTATATGCAAACAATAGTGAGAACACAGACTCTAGAGTTGAGAAGATTCCAGTTCATACATTTCCTCTACTACATTCGAACACTAGGTCCATGGATAGGTTATGGAGGCTTGCCAAGTCTCAACTTCTGTGCCTGAAAATTCAGATATCTATGAGGACTATCTGAAATGACTATATGGATACTGGGCATGTAGTGCGCATTGAAGAATAATAAAGAGTTCTTATTATGTTCACTTAAGCTAGGTTAGTGTGCAATGGACATTTTTAGTGTCTTGCAGGTTGAAAGTCTAAATTAATCACTGGTGAGAGAGTTGCCATTACTTAGGACAGCGATAATAAAGGAATTCATCACTTTTAAATCTGTGAGCCAGAAAGCTAGAATATGTTCATTATTATACAGTGGCAAATTAACATTTATAAACTAAATATTTTAGCTTTTCTCATTGTATATTGTTACCATACCCTCAAAAGATATGGTATATAGCAAGTGATAAATGACTTGTGTAATAGCTAATATAAAAATGTACTGCACACTGAACAAAACAAAATATTGACATGAGTTTATCATTGGTCAATACTTATGCCTCAAATAAGTAAATTTAGATACTGAATGTTACTTATATCAATTACACTTCATTATTCTTTCTTCTGATAATACTATGTTCCAGATAAATAGGTTTATTTTCAAAGTAATCATCCCCAATTGCAATTACATTCTGATATGTTTATTCAGTTATGTGGATTTTAATTACCAATTTCATACTTAGTTACTATAATTAGCCCACCACAATTTTAAATTTTTATCCATTTTTCTTCCTTTGCACAGACATATGAGGGAGATAAGCCACTAATGATTTCTGCTTGTGAAGTTCAGAATGAAATACCATCCAAGTAGAGGAGATGGCAGTTAAAAGGGTAATTGCCTTCTAACACAGTCTTGTCCACCTGCTTTTGATTGAAATGTACAGTTTCCCTCCTGTACATTACAATGATCTGGGTCTGAGACTGAAAGTCTATTCCTGATACTAAAGTCCTGGAATAAAAATATACAGTAAGGAAATGCAATAAATGGAATCTGATAAATATTACCAACTTTATGAAAATGAAAAAAATATATATTCCCATTAAAGACTTGTTTTCTATCATGTCTTAAATAGTCACTTTCACCTTCTTGGTTTCTTATCACCTAGACTCAAGACTCCTTGTCAAAGAGAAGGAATCTGTCCTTCCTCCTCACCTTTGAATTTCAATCAGCCCACAGATCCTATTACTTCTTCCTTTACCAACTTTCTGTCTGCCTAATTATTTCTATACTTGCTATCTAAAGTCAAGTACTTGGTACATTATGTCTGAATTATTGCAACATCTTTCCATTGGTGCTCCTACCTCTAATTTCTGCCCTGTCCAAATCTTTGGACTCATCATCACCAAATTAACCTGCATAAAATATCATTTTGAACACATCACATCCTTTATCAAAAATCATCAACGATTCTTCAGAGTTTGCATATATAATAGGTAGGAGGGCTCTGCTGCTGCCACTGCTGGCAGCACAAGCCTCAGCCGGCCCTGGTTACCTGAGCCTCAGGCAGCCCTGGGCAGCCAGGCACCAACATCCGAGGCTTGCCTGCACCTTAGGTGGGCCCTGAGTGGCTGGGGGGCTTAGGGAACTTGGGGACTCTGGAGGCAGGAGCATGAAACAGCCTTACTGCACACTTGCTGCCCTAGCAGGGCTGAGGGGACTGGGCACCACCATCTTGTGGCAGTGGGTGCTGCCATCTTTGAGAGTGGAGCAGTCAATTAGCATATTCTCTCCTTATTGGCCTTGGGCACTGCCATCTTTTGTGATGGTATGAGGGTCAATTAGCATATTCTCTTTATTAGATATTTCTAAGAAAGTTCTAGAAATAGCTCCACTCATTTTTACCTTAAACGTTGTATACCTACTATGTTTATAAATCCTGTTTTCTTTATTTGCTAATAGATCTGTGTCAAAAATGTAAAGAAATAAGAAAATATACCCTAAATATTAGTATACTCACAAAGAAATCCCCAGAACTAACAAATTTTACCAACTATTTAAGGAAAAAGTAACAGCAATCTTCATTAATTTTTTCCAGATCACAAGAAAAGAAAATACTTCCAAACTCATACTTTGAATTTAGAACAAATATGACAATAAACCTGATAAGGATGTATAAGAAAGCAAGTTAGAAGTAACTCTCTTCCATCAACAAAACTGTAAAAATCCTAGATAAAATATCTGCAAAGAATCTAGCAATAAATAAAAATAATAATACCTTATGTCCAAGTTAGATTTATTTCAAGAATGAAAGTTTGTGCTGAAACCGGTTTGGTTCAGTGGATAGAGCATTGGCCTGAGGACTGAAAGGTCCCAGGTTTGATTCCGGTCAAGGTCATGTACCTTAGTTGCAGGCACATCCTCAGAAGTGGGTGTGCAGGAGGCAGCTGACTGATGTTTCTCTCTCATGGATGTTTCTAACTCTCTCTATCCCTCTCCCTTCCTCTCTATAAAAAAATCAATAAAATATATTTTTAAAAAAAGAATGAAACTTTGTGCTTTGCATTAGACAATTAATCAATGTATTTCAACACATTAACAGAGTATATGAAAAAAACAAACATGTGATTATCTTCACAGATGCAGAGAAAGCATTTAACAAATTTAATATCTATTCATGATGAAAGCTCTTAGCAAATTAGTAATAGAAGAGAATATCTGTAATTTAATAAAGAATAGTTACAGCCCTAGCTGGTTTGACTCAGTGGATAGAGAGTTGGCTTGCAGACTGAAGGGTCCTAGATTCATTTCCGGTAAAGGGCACATGCCTGGGTTATGGGCTGGATTCCCAATAAGGGGCATGCAGGAGGCAGCCAAGCAATGATTCTCTCTCATCATTGATGTTTCTATCTCTCTTCCTTATCTCTGAAATCAATAAAAATATATTTATTTTTAAGAGTAACTACAAAAGACTAGCAGCAAATATCCTATTTAATTATGACACAAAGTTTATACAAAAATTAGACAAAGCTGACTGCTATTGCCACTTCTACTTATTATTGTGAGAAATCTCAACAAGGCATTGAGAAAAAGAAGGATTAAAAATTAAAAAGGAAGGAATATAACTGCCATCTTATTTAGAGACAATATGATTATACAGATGGAAATTTGAAAATAATCTTCAAATACATTATTAGATTAATAAATGAGTTTACTAAGATTACTAGAAACTGAATCTATATCAAAACATCAATTTTATTTTCACATACAAGCAACAGATGAATATATAATAAAACTTCATAGTATTATTTAATATAGCATCAAATACCTATGAATAAATATAAAGTAAATGTAATATGCAAGACTTGTAAAAATAACTATATCCACTAACAGGTAGGAGAGATACCATGATTAAGAAGGTGGTTATCCCCAGGGAAGGTTTATCCATTCACTCCAGATGTACAATTTCCCCAGATGTGAAAACTCAACTGCCTAATTGTAATCATGGGGCACTAAACTCGCAAAGGGAGTCAACTCATGCTCACCACCCCTACCCTTTAAAAAAATAAATAAAAATAACTGTAAAACATTGTTAGGAAAACTATAGAAGACCTATGTAAAGAGATATGTTCATGGGTTGGAATATTCAATAATGTCAATTCTCAAATCCATGTAAAGATTCAATGCAATCCAAATCAATATTTTAACAGATATTTTTAAGAAATTAACAAGTTGATTTGAATATTTATTTGTAACTGCCAAAGGCCAGATGTACCCACAGCAATATTCTTTTGAAGAAGAAGAAAAACAAAGTTGGAAGTTTATATTTCAGATATCAAGGCAAAATAAAACTAATAATTTAGACAGCAGGCAATTCTGGGTAAATATTATGTTGTTAAATAATACCTTTGAAAAAGAGCTAAAATTTAAGAATAAAATACTTCAATGAAAGTCATTTTAAATTTTTAATTAGGTCAGAAAAATCACAGCACTAGACATTCCAACAAAGCTCTAGCTTGAGAATGATGTGTGTTATAGGTGAGGGACACTTACTGGGGCAGATTTACTATTCAGCTTGTGAATTTTGAATGGAGGACTAGCCTGCTTGTCTCCCAAAGACAAGATTAACAATAATAACATACTCTCAACTTTAAAATTTATGCTGCACATGAACAAATTAGTCCTCACATTGCCTCCAAACATCATGTCAAAGTCCTAAAATTTTTTTCTGAGCAGAAATCCGTATTTATAAGACATTTATAAGACCACAGAAATGACAAGTGATGGAGCTTGGGAATAAAATTTAAATTTCCAATGCCTCATTTCATATCCACTAGATTTCAAATCACTGTGACTTAAAGTCTATGTGTACAGATCAAATGATCTTAGGCTGTATTTTCATAATTCCTCTTCTATTTATTTAAACATAACTTTCTCAATTCCAATAAACTGACATGATTTAAACTGACATGTTAAATGCAATATAAAATGGCATAAAATAAGAAGCTGCAGGTGAGAAAAGGGGGGAATAAGGAGAAAAGGCAAGATAAAGTTAGAATTAAATTCGCTTACACTAGGTAAGACCCTTACATTTGAGAGATAAGATACAGATTGCGAAGTTTTGCTTTTTTTGTGGCCAATGTGAAGAGATAATCAGTGCCCAAGATGTAAAAACAAACTCGATGTGCATAAGGAGCACAATTACTATTGACTCTAACACCAGAAGGAAACTACTTGCCTGCATCCCACATAAAGAAGACTATCTGTGATATAATGAACTCCCACCCCAACAACATCCTGCACATAAACATGACACATGTCACAGTGTGGATCCTTGAAAGTCCCTCAGTCTAAACAGAGGGAATACATTGAAATTTTAGGAAATAATATAGAAAAATTTCTTTACTTTACAAAAACATAAATTGCTGGTATTGTCCCTCCTGCTTACTCAGAGAATATTACTTGTCCAAAAAAAAAAGGCTGAGACTAAAATCATTGCTTGACTGAGATTGTCAGCTGGGCTGCCCCTGAAGCAAACAACCCCTTATTATCAGCCATGTTTTTCCTTCCCTGAGGTTGTCAGAAACAAAGGGGGTCAACTCATGTTCACCTCTGCCAAAATTGTTTTTCCTGCCAGTCAGAGATATAAGGGTCTAAAACTATAAATGTGGGCAGACACCCTTTTTTTTTTCCCAAGTCTCTTAAAGGAGAATGGTATTAGGGGAGAAACACAACAATTGGGAAACCGTTTGGCCATAATAATTCACTGAGAAACCTAGATTGAAACTATTACATTAGCAAGCTTAGATGCTCTAATAGTAATAGAAAACACCCACAAAAAATAGAAGCCACATAAGGATCAAAAGTGTCAGCTTTACTTATGGACCAAGCAAGCCCTAGCTGTCAATGTACGGGATTAGTGGGTAAACTATGATGGCAAACCAGGCTTGAACAACATAATTGAGGGTACTGGACCACAGTGATTGAGCTGATATGTTGGGACAATGAGCAAAAAGATCTGATTCAAACCCATGAAGAGTCCAAACATGTAAGAGTCCAATGAGAAGCAATCCACAAGAGCAAGGAAGAGGTGAGGGCAGTTACTTTTAGCACACTAATATCTATGAAATGTGGTCCAAAGGATGAAAATTCTTATTAGTCAACTCTGCTGCTCTTCCCTTCCTGGAGAAGAGAAAGTTCAAATACTCTTCATTCACAGAGAAACAGCAAAAGAAATTCCTCATTCATGAAAATGAGAGGGAAAGGGAATTATAGTTCCCAAATAAGCAGAGTCAGCTTTATGGGTGTGTAACCTGTACAACCACACAGGAACCTATGCTCAGAGAGCACCTGGACTACATTTAATGCCTTGCTTATCCCTGTCTTAAAATTCTTAATACTTTTTTTTAGCAGGGATCATATTTTCATTTTACGTTAAATTCACAAATTATATATCTGGGCTTGCAACAAAGAATAAAGAAAACAATTACATTAGAAAGTAGTGGTGACGTAGGGATAAAACTGTCTAGATACAGTGGTACCTCGAGATACGAGTTTAATTCATTCTGTAACCTTGCTCATATATCAAGTTGCTCATATCTCAAAGCAAATTTCCCCCATTGAAATCAATTGAAATGCCATTAATCCGTTCCAACCCCCAAAATGCCACCCCAGTTCTTGTTACGTGTTTTTGAGTAAGAAAAATGTATTTATAAATGACAAATATTGTATAAAAACATAATAAAAGAGAATGTAAAGGAATAAACTGGTTTTATAAAGTGTATTTACCTACTCGGTACACTCTTAATGCTACACTTTATCCCTAAACTGAATGTAACTTAACTAATCTTCACTGAACTTAATTGCTACTGGTCTTTGCATTTTTGGCCAATTTCAAAAAAAACCTGTCCAACGAGGTTTGCCTCTTCCTCCCTTTCAGAATGTTTCTGAAATGGGTGAGGCAAGTTTCATTGAACAGCTTTGATGCACGACCAGTAGCAACTTTTTCGGGGTGTTTCTTTTTCACGAAGTGTGACACCCTCTCCCACATTCCTAAGATCTCCTTTATCTCACTTGTAGAGATCTCCTCCACCTCTGGCTCCTCCTCGAAACCAATTTCTTGGAGAACCTCTACATGTTGCTGAGACTGCAACTCTTGTAACTCCTCCATGGTGAGTTCCAGAGAGTGCTCCTTGACGAGCTCATTCATGTCTCTCTCATCCACCTCCAGGCCCATGGATTTTCCCAGAGACACCATCTCCTCCTCCACTGGCACCTCGGGTTCAAATCCTTCGAAGGTCCTTTCGGCTACAGCCTCAGGCCACAGCTTCTTCCCTGCAGAGGTCAAAGTCCTTGTTGTAACACCAAGCCAGGCCTGATCAATAATTCTGAGGCATATCACGATGTTAAAGTGGTTCTTCCAGAACTCTCGAAGGGTGAGGTTTGTGTTCTCCATCACCTCAAAGCAGGTGATTGATGTACAGCTTTTGAAAATTAGAAATCACCTCCTGATCCATGGGCTGCAGGATAGGAGTGGTGTTGGGAGGTAGGTAGACAACCTTTATAAACTTGAACTCTTCGAGGAGTTCATCTTCGAGGTTCGGTGGGTGAGCAGGAGCATTGTCAAAGGCGAGGAGGGCTTGCATGGTTAGGTTGTTTTCCTGTAGATATTTCTTAACAGAAGGGCCAAAAACCAGGGTTACCCACTCCACAAAGAACTGCCTGGTGACCCATGCCTTCAGGTTTTCCCTCCACATAACTTGGAGTTTATCTTTTAAAATCTTATGTAACTTAAAGACTGGGGTTTTCCGAATGGTATACGAGCAGGGGCTTGATCTTGCAGTCGACACTCGCATTGGCACACAGTGCGAGAGTTAGCCTATCCTTCATGGGTTTGTGGCCTGGCATCGCCTTCTCCTCTGCCGTTATATAAGTCCTATTTGGCATCTTCTTCCAGAAAAGCCCTGTCTCATCACAGCTGAAGACTTGCTGGGGTATATATCCTTTGGCTTCTATCAGTTCGGAAAAAGTTTTGAGGTAATCCTCAGCTGCCTTCACATCCGAACTTGCTGCCTCACCATGCCTGACGATGGAGTGAATGCGGGACCTTTTCCTGAAGTTATCAAACCAGCCTCTACTGGCTTTAAATGAGTCTTTGATGCTTCGTCCGTGGAAGTGCGCGGGGTCTGCTCCAGCAAATCACCGTAAATCGCTCTCGCCTTCTCGCATATGATGCCCTGTGTTAACGTATTTCCTTTAAGCTGCTTCTCCGTCACCCACACCATCAGTAGATTCTCCATCTTTTCATGGAGAGAGCTACGGAGCTTAGAAATTATTGTAACACCCTTAGCTGGCATTATACCCTTTATCGACTCCTTCTGTTTAAGCACAGTGCATATTGTTGAAGTACTACGCCCGTACTGTCTCGCCAAGTCAGCCACTCGCACACCTTGCTCATATTTTTCTATGATTTCACGCTTTAATTCAATAGACATCATCCTCTTCTGAGCACTGACCTTTCCACTTGCTTTCTTCGGACCCATGGTTATAAAAAGAAATGTGATAAAGTATGTAAATGCACAAAAGATGCTTCGACAACGAGGTAAACAAGCACACTGACTGAGGCGTGGGAAACTATGAGATGCTCGAGTCTCGTTAAACTGGTGGGTCGTGTGCAGCCGCCCAATCCGAGTGATTACTCGTATCTCAAATGTTGCTCATATTTCAAAGCAAAAAATTGTTCGCTCACTGCTCGTATCTCAAAAATCTCGTATGTTAGGGTACCACTGTATAAGGAAAACTAACACCAGTGTCAGTAAATAGTGGTTACTATAATTTGATGGCACAGCATCAAAATGAGAGGTGGACATTAGTAAGGAAGAAGAGAAGACTGCAGAGGAATGCCTTTCTCACAACTAGGCCCAGTTGTTTAAATGTTTGTGTTGAAAGGGCTATTGGGGAAGCAGTATCTTCAAGGGAGAGTGATTCATGGTGTGTGTGTGTGTGTGTGTGTGTGTGTGTGTGTGTGTGTGTATTTTCACACATCCAGAAATATAGAGCAAAAGAAAGGAATCCAGAAATTTTAAACCAGGAAATGGCCATATAAGCTGAGGATAGTGTAAAATATTGGTTATATCATCTATACAAAAATTATAACTTAGAGAAGATAGGATATAGCTCTCTCTAGTTTTTAAGGATGAGACTTTTTGAACATCTAGACTTGAAAGGTCTGAAAAAAACATCAGGAAGCACCTGAGGATTCAGCTGAGAGAAAGGACCTGATCTTTTTACTTATGGGGAGAGTTGTCCCTCTGTTGTCTCTCTAGGCTATGCTTCTTGCTGCCTACTATAGAAGCAAATAAAAAATCAGTAAAATACATGAGAGACCAAGAATAAAAAAGAAAAATAATATTTTTCAATGTAACAAAAAATATTAAGACATTGATTATTAAAATATCTAAATAAAAAATAAAAGAAAAAGAAGTGGGGGATAGAAACCTAGATGGTGGCATATGTGAACACCTAAACAACAATTTCAAAACTACAACTAAAAAACAGAACAGACATCATCTAGAACCACAGGAAAGCTGGCTGACTGGAAATTATACAACTAAAAGGAAAGAGAGGGGCTCACGGAGACTCAAAGGAGCTACAAAAAGCTGAGGCATGGAGACGCGCACGTAAAGAGGGCAGGCACTGGAGTGTTTGGCTGGCTTCTTCTGGAGGGAGGGAGATAGAGACTCCCAACTGCACTGAACCCCTTATCCTATGCCACTGAACCCCAGGTCACGGTGAGACTCATACGGGAGAGTTTGGACTGTGAAAAGGGAGAAGTGCACAGAAATTTAGGGGAGCTGTTAAAGGGCAGAAGTCAAGGGGCATTCACACCACTGTGCACAGAAGATGGACTGCTGATTGTGTCACTGGTTTTCACTAGTGGGCAGGAGACAAGCCTCCCAACTGCGCCACTTCTAACTCCACTAAACCCCAGTTTAGGGTGAGACCCTGAAGAGCCAGACTCATAAAGGGTATGGAGCACAGGAGAGCTGGAAATGCAGCAGTCTAGAGGCACCGCGAGTGGGCACAGGGGTGGCTCCAGCGATTACCGAGAGACATGTGAGAGCCTTAGGGCTGCGTAGGGTGGGGCTGACTGGAAGACAAGGTGGTCCCTTAAGCCCTGAGACTCCACCCCTCCCAATCACAACAGAGAGGCTTTTGCAGTTTTGCAAGTCTTGTATCATAAGGCTGAATCCAACACAGAAGTTCTCCTGGCATAACAAAAATGCAGAGACAAAGGATCAGATCACAAACAAAAGAAATGGAGGAAAATAAATGATTGGATATAGAGTTCAAAACCATGGTGATAAGGTTTTTCAAGAATTTCCTAGAAAAGATAGACAAATCTAGCAAGACCCAAGAGGAGATGAAAAAGGACTAACTAGAAATTAAACATACACTGACTGAAATAAAAAAATTTTATACAGAGACCTAACAGCAGACTAGAGGAAGCCAAGAATCAAGTCAAATATTTGAAATATAAAAAAGCAGAAGGAGAATCCAAGATGGCGGCATAGGTAAACTCCCACAACAATTTCTAAACTACAACTAAAAGACAGAACAGACATCATCCAGAACCACAGGAAAGCTGACTGAGTGGAAATTCTACAGCTAGAAGCAAGGAGGGACTCACAGAGACCCAGAGGAGTTGCAAAAAGCTGAGGTACAGAGACGCACACATGGAGAGAGCGGGTGCCAAAGTACCTGGCTGGTTTTCTCTGGCAGGAGGGAGATGGAGACTCCCAACAGCATTGAACCCCTTATCCTAAGACACTAAACCCCAGGTCCAGCCGAAACTCATACGGGAGAGTTTGGACTGTGAAAAGAAAGAAGTACATGGAAATTTAGGGGAGTTGCAAAAGGGCAGAAGTTGGGCAACACGCACAGCACTGTGCACAGAAGACTGACTACTGCTTGTGCCACTGGCTTTCACAAGTGGGCCACTTCTAACTCCACTAAACCCCAGTTTCGGGTGAAACCCTGGGAACCCAGATTCATATGGTCCCGGAGCGCAGGAGAGCCAGATGAGGGGCGTGCAGAGAGAGACTGGACAAAAATCATACACCTATAGATGAGGTCAATGCAGGGGGAGGTAAGGGTAGAGGGAGAGGTGGGAGCCCAGTGGAGGAGAGCTATGGAGAGGAAAAAAGAGAAACAAATGTAATAATCTGAACAATAAAGATTTATTTTTTAAAAAAAAAGAAGTGATGAGAAAAATAAAAACCAGAATTAAAAAGAAAATCATAGTTTACAACTTTTTAAATAATGTTAAACAGATGAGACTTCAGATAAAATATAAAGAACCAACAAAGTTAAAGATTAACTACTCCCCAAATTATTTTACTCATTTGTTTACAGCTCAAAACTAACAAATGTTAATCTTGTGTTGAATAAGTATGTGCTTAACTTCTTTCTTCTCCTCATCACAGGTAATAGCCAATGTTTTGTCTTTAGAGTAACTTTGATGTCATATAAGTGGAAAGAAGCAAACAAATAACTAAAAACATAAGAAAATAAATTAAACAATGATAGATTAAAGGCAAGTAGGATTTAACCCTGGAATGAAAGGATAGTTCAACAAATACAAATCAATCAATGTAATATACCCCATTGAAAACATTAAGGAAAAACACACAATTATATCAATTGATGCAAAAAAACGTGACAAAATAAATACTACTTTATAATTAAAAAAAAAACACTCAGCAAACTGGGAATACAACGAAACTACTTCAATGTAATAAAAGTTATAGCATCTGATTAAAATACTTAGGAATTAATTTAATGAAGGAAGTAAAAGATTCGTACAAAGAAAACTACAAAATATTGCTGACGGACATTAGGACATAAATTAATGTCAAGATAGCCATGTTCATGAAATGAAAGATTTTAAATTTCATGTCAATATTACAAAAAGATTTAATGCAATCCTTAAATACTCATGATGTTTTATACAGAAATAGAAAATTATACTACAAAACTTATATCTAATCTCAAGTAGCTCCCAAGTAAACAAAACAATCTTGAAAAGAACAAAGTTGGAGGACTTCCTGACTTGAAAACTTAACCACAAAACTACAGTAACTAAAATAGTGTAGTACTGGCAGAAAGATATATAGACCTATGCAATAGAATAGTTGTCTCAGAAATAAACTCTTGCATATGAGGTCAAATTGTTTTTGACAAGGATATCATGACCATTCAGTGGGGGTAAATGGCATTCTTTTCAATGAACGCAATGTGAAAACTATATGCAAAAGTCCTAGACAGTTTGGCTCAATGGATAGGGCATAAAACTGTGGAGTGAAGGGTTCTGGGTTCGATTCCAGTTAAGGTCACATGCCTGGGTTGTGGGCTCAATCCCCAATAAGGGGCTTGCAGTGTGTAGCCGATCAATGATCCTTTCTCATCATTGATGTTTCTATCTCTCTCTTCCTCTCTGAAAGCTATAAGAACAAAGTTCAACCCTTACAATACCATATGAAAAACTTGTATGCACATATGTATAACCTGTGGACATAAACAATGGAGTCACAAGGGGTTGAGAGGGGGAAGGACAGGAGTGAGTTAGAAGAGGTTAATGGGGGGAAAGGAGGACCTATGTAACACTTCCAACAATAAAGATTAACAAAAAAAAAATTCCTTAACTAAAGAAAAAAACTTAATTTAATATGGATCAAAGACCTAAATATACAAGGTAAAGCTAGAAAATTATTAGAAGAAAAAATAGAGCAAAAGCTTCATGTCATTGGAATTGACAGTAATTTTTTAGATAAGATACCAAAGGCACAGACAACAAAAGCAAAAGTAGAGATAGATTTTGCTTAATAAAAATTAAAAATTTAAGTGCACCAAAAGACACTATTAATAGCATAAAAAACATCCTACTAAATGGACAAAAATATCTGAAAATCAAATATCGAATATGTGAGTTTAATATCTTAAAAATATAGAGATTTTCTAAAACATAACAAAATACAAATAACAGAATTTAAATGGGCAAAGGATTTGAATAGGCATTTCTCCAAAAGAAATACACAAATGACCAAAAAACACAAGAAAAGATGCTCAAGATCATTAACAATTAGGGAAATTCAAACAAAATTGCAATGAGATACCACCTTACATATATTAGTTGGTTACTATTAAAAACAAACAAACAGAAATAGCAAGTGTTGATGAGGATGTGGAGAAATTGAAACCTTGTGCACTGTTGGTGAACTATGTAAAATGTAGAACTTCGGTGGGTAACAGTATTGTGAGTTGGTTCCTAAAAATATGTGCATTTTTTTAATTTTTAAAGTTTTAATTTAAAAATTTTAAATGTTTTAAATTAAAACAAGCATATTTAATTTTAAATCATATGATCAAGCAATTTCACTTCTGATTATAAACCAAAAAAGTAATTAAAAACAAGGTCTTGAGTAGATTTCTTAACATCCATGTTCATAGCAACATCATTCACAATAGCTAACACATGGAAACAACCCAAGTATCCATTAACAGATGAATGGATAAGAAAAATGTGGTATGTGTACACAATGGAATATTATTTAGCCTTTAAAATGAAGGAAATTCTGACTTATATTACAACATGGCTAAATATTGATTACATCATGGTAAGTGAAATAAGCCAATCACAAAAAAGGACAAATTATTCCACCGATATAAATACTTAATGTAATCAAGTCAGAGAAACATAAATAGAATGGTGGTTGCTAGGGGCTGCAGGGAAAAGGAGAAATACAGAACTATTGCTTAAAGAGTATAGAGTTTCAGTTTTGCAAAATGGAAAGAGTTCTGAAATGTATGGTGCTGATGGTTGCACAAAATGAATGTACCCAATACCACTAAACTGTATATTTTTAAATGGTTACTATGGTAAATTATATTTATATGTATTTTACACAATTTTTAAAAAGTGCAAGATGCTATTTGAATTTAAATTTTAGATGAACAGTAAGTGGTTTTATACTATAATTATGTTATCAATATTGTATGTGATATTGCAAAAATTTTTGTTGTGTACTTGGAGGTCAGGTTTAACTTGGTGTCCTGTATCTTATCTGATAATCATAAAAAGAAGAAATAAAGGAGATAGAGAGGAAGAAAGAAAGAAAGGAAATCCAGGAAGTTTTCTGCAGATGTATTTGCTACTGCTTCTCCTTCCCCAGATCAGCTCTCTCTGGCTCAGTAATGTGAACACATATTGACAATCTAATCAAGGCATAATATTGTTATTTTGCTTTAAAAAATATAAATGAGACTTTGTTGGGTGAATTGAGATATTTGGCTATTTTAAAGAACAGGGAAGAGAAAAAAGGTACATATATCTTTATTCTAATCCAGGATACTCATAAATGAATAAAGCTTTTCTTAGCAGAGAAATTCTATCTTAGAAAGATAGAAAAATCTTGTGTCTTAAGTTCTTTATTTCTCCTTGTTCTTTTCTAGCCTCTACAAATGATTGTACAATTTTATTTGTTTACATGGACTGGAATGTTAAAGCTATGAATGCCCTTTAATGATATGGAAATAAACTATTACATTCTATGGTGATATCTTCCAAATTTCTTCGCTGAAACTTTCCAAGCTATTTCATACTAATATTTTCAGATAACTACTTTATATTTCATAGAATTGAGTCATTTTATTTCATGCCTCTCATCCTATTATCTTGATTTTGGCCTCAGCATTTTTTTTTTTGCAAAGATCCAGTTTATTGTTCACAATTGCTGCCAATGTCATTTACTCTTAAAAATTCAAATGGGCACTGCTACTAGACTGAATACTTTCCATCTTAACTGCTGAACACCATACATCCCTCACCCCCACCCTCCGTTACATCTTACATACACATGCTGCCTTTTTTTACATTTCTGCTTTGCTCTTCATTTTATTGCTTGGAGAAACTCCTCCATCTAGAGCAGTGGTTCTCAACTTCCCTAATGCCACGACCCTTTAATACAGTTCCTCATGTTGTGGTGACCCCCAACATTTTGCTACTGTTATGAATCATGATGTAAATATCTGTGTTTTCTGATGGTCTTAGGCGACCCTGCTAGTGGTTCTTAACCTGTGGATCGCGACCCATAGGTTGAAAACCGCTGCTGTAGAGTGCAAGACCTTTGGAAAACACAGATATTTACATTATGACTCATAACAACAGCAAAATTACAGTTATGAAGTAGCAACGAAAATAATTTTATGATTGGGGGTCACCACAACATGAAGAACTGTATTAAATGATCGCGCATTAGAAAGGTAGAGAACCACTGATCTAAAGCCTTCTAATAAATTTCTCATGATCATTTTCTTTTCTTCTCCTCTCAACATCATGCATGCACTCATCTCAACTCTCCTTTGTATTTACCATATTCATTTATCTATTTTCATTTCATGACTAAATGTCCAGTTATGGCAGACAGGCAGGTTTTATAAGAACTTTTTTTTTTTCAAATCTCACATAAACCCCTGAAGATTCAAGTTTGTTTTTAATTCTTCAGAGGATGAAATTGCCCTGTTTACATCGAGAGCAAACAAGTTTTGAGTAGTAGCTTTTAGAAGTCTGCTTAAATCAACAATAGTAAAAATTACTTTCAAAATGAAAACATTTTCCATTGTCCCAACTTTTTGTGCTTTTGTCTTTAGCAATGGTTTAGGCAAAAAATGGAATCAAGCATGTCTTTGAACACTCCCACTCCAATCTCAAATCTACTATGTTCAGTATCACTTCATTAGATTTTACAGTCAATACCACCATTACAGACTTGATTAAATGAACTCCACTGGGTTCTGTAACATTAATTATAGCTGCACAGCTCCTGCAGCTGTCAGAGAACATTTATTATGCAGGATCCCATCCACAGAAGGAGAAATTACTATTTTGGTGATGTCTTTGCAGAGGAGGTCTGTGGAATCTCTTTGATCTCTATGAATATAAACTAGTGGGGGAATACATCTGATAATATAAAACTCTGTGGGATTATTATTACCCCTCGAATACGAGAACAGCAAAAGAAATGTGATCTAGTGCTAGTGAGCCCAATTTCGGTTTTACAAACTACTTCAGCTGTGCCTGATTCTACAATAAAAAACTTCTCCACAGTTAACCATTATTCAATAAATGTTTATTAAGTAGCTGTTATGTTTCCTACTCTGTTTAAAGGCTCTGGAATATGCAAAGATGGCGTCCCAATCTCAAAATGTTTATATAGGCTATAATATCAGCTGTGTGCAAAAATATGAAGGTTACAATGTATCTGATAAAACAAAGGAAATTTTGGATTCAGAAGTAAAATAGTTTTTAAATCCCAATGTTACCCTTTTCCTCCTATTACTTCCCACATAGGAAAAGTTCATGTTTACATCCAGTTCTGGGGTAGATGGGTTCAAGGAACAAGTGGCCTGGGATTCGTGGACATTTGGTCCTGCCCAAAAGTCCATGGAGATATTTGGTCCATGATGTGTTAAATAAGACAAATCAACTTCGTTAAAATGTTATTAATGCTAAGCAGCTAAGGCCAGAAGAATTATTATTGGTAATATATCCAAAATGCAATTATTTGACCAATAAAACATGTTAGTTTTTTAATGTATTAATTCTGTAAACCAAAAGCATAAATAAATGTTAAGGGCTATTTGAACCCAGGGATGTTTTCTAAGCATGAACATTTTGGACAAGACTAAATATCAAGGACCATTTGGCATGAAACAAGTATGATCATGAGTATTTGGGATGGGACCAAATGTCTTGCAAGGGTGGCCTGGATACCCAAGAGTATTTGGACTCCACAATAGTGACCTCCACATAATTAACCAATTCCTCCAGGATTTGAGATTTTCTGCTTGTGTAAATGTTCTTGAATAGAAGGGAGGTCAGAAGCAAAGAAATTATTTGAGAGGACCCAAAATACTATGAATAAAATAAATATGTTTTGGAAAGCAGTTATTTTAAAGAGACATTTGTGTTTTTATAATTATGTATACCAGAATCAGGTAGGCATGATTCCTGGTTTAATCAACAGCATGCCCTCACCAGGCATTTGTGATCCAGACCAAGGACATGGGGAACCAGGGACATGGTTCTTCTCCTTTTGGTTCTTCCCATCTACTTACATGTCACCCTCTTTCATCCTGACCACAGTGCCCTCTTCTTAAATAAGTCTGGCCACCACTTCACTGGCTCTGGGGTCTTACTTAATGGATTATAATCCTTAACTGCAAAAAATATATATACCATTAATACCATTAGTGTTGCTAATATTGCTTCTATTTTACTTTATCAATTTTTCTTTTTCTTTAAATCTGCTTTCTGAATGTATTGCCCAAATTCTAAATAGGAAATCATTGTATTTCCTTGAGGAGAAAAAAAAAAAAACCTTTTTTCTCTTTTCTCTGTAGAAGCCACACATATCTGACACATGATTTTGAAAATCTTATGGCTTCTAAACCCAGGAAAATACACTCTCTTCATTTTTCACATATTCTGACAATGATATGGCAGTGATCACTCTGGGGTTGCAACAATTGGCTTGAGGCCAGCAAAGAAAACATTGTTCATTCCTTCTCATCATACACGGATCACATTCACTTTCATGGGATTGGTTTCCAGTGCCAGTAGCAACTTGATGCATAACATTCAAGAATTCAGGGAGGGGTTGATGGGTAAGATAAAAACAGCTGTTTCCTCTTTTCCTCAATATGCTAGTAACAAAGATTCTTCGCTTAACAAACTCTAGTCAAGCTCCTGAACTTTCTTATAGGCCCATCTGTGTACTTCCTTGTAAAATCCAGTTTTAGCAAAAAACCATACTAAGAGTTTAGCCAGAACCCCTACCCTCAATATCTGATCATTCTCATATCTAATTGGATTCCTCATCCTCTCCCATCTAATGTCAGATCACCTTGGTGTCTCTTTAACAAGAATATCATTAGGTCAATTTAACCAGAACCTCCCCTCCACACTACCTATGATCTTTCCTCTTAGTAATTTTCCATCTCTATTTGGAGTTGAGTTCACTCTCTCTACTCTACTACAAAATCCCATTGTCATAGGCTCTATACCTATTGAGATAGTCTTGAATTAAAATTACCTTACTATCTTATTTTTTCATGTATTAATTCACTTGTTGTTTTATTACAGAAGGTCTCTTGTACTTTGTTGAATGTATATTTTTCTTTTTTTCTTTATTGATTAAGGTATTACATATGTGTCCTTATTCCCCATTGCTCCCTTACCCCACTCCCACTCATGTCCCCATCACCGTGGTGTCTGTGTCCATTGGTTAGGCTTATATGCATGCATACAAGTCCTTTAGTTGATCTTTCCCTCTTATCCCCACCTTCCCCTACCTTCCTTCTGAGGTTTAACAGTCTGATCGATGCTTCTCTGTCTCTAGATCTGTTTTTGTTCATCAGTTTATGTTGTTCATTATATTCCACAAATGAGTGAGATTATGTGATATTTATCTTTTTCTGACTGGAGAGCATTATGCTAAGTGAAACACCTTACTATCTTTAACAAGTGTAATGAATATTTGTTTTTAACACTGGCCAAAAGGCAAAAGCAATTCTCTCTACTCCTCCTATGCTCATTTGAACAAATCACAAAGAGTTTTAGACATGCTCTATTTCTGGCCCCCTCATTTAAGTCCGTGACCTTTTCCCCCAAGAGATTTCTTACACATTAGACAATGTTATTTTTAAACAAATGTTTTAGAATAGTCAGGCTCTTCAAAGAGGAATGTCCGCTTATTCTGTATCTCTTTCAACTGCAAAGACTATGGTCTTTCTGTAGCCTCACCATGAAGAGCTGTTTTAAAAGTTCCCTTTTTAGGATGAGCTTCATCATCATCTATACCTCACCCATGTGTTCCAAAGTTGGCACTTCATGGGGAGTGTGCAGCCATCCCATGAGATTGGCTGTGAGTTGCATGACCAGTCATTCTGCACATCAAGTGACCTGCAACACAGACAGCTGTATCTGCTGCAGGTTGCACAAGGAATCCAGATCCCACTGCCAACCAGGATGCCTCGGTGGACCTTCATAAAAAGTCTTTTTATTCAGCTATGTGCTTTCTTTTAGTGACATCTGATTATATGTAAATCAAGTCAAGAAAAACAGAAACAAGATTATAATAAGCAAACAAATCTTTTGACCCAGTACTTTCCAAAATGTTATTGCCTGATGAGATGCTTATTGGGAGAGTGGCAGGGAGGACTCATTAAGAATGCAGAATTGAAGATCAAAACTAAGAACCACAGAATCAGAACCTACAAGGAGACTTTGATGATTGGATATTTTTATCAAGTCTTCAGTGCGATCTCACTCATTTGTGGAATATAATGAACAACATAAATTAATGAACTAAAATAGGTTCAGAGACATAGAAGTATCAAACAGACCATCCAAACTCAGAGGGAAGGCAGGAGAGCGGGATAGTGAGAGATCAACCAAAGGGCTTGTATGCATGCATATAAGCCTAACCCATGGGCACAGACAATAAGGGAGTGAGGGCATGTGCTGGGGAAGAATGACCAGGGAGAGGTCAGTGGGGAGAAAAGGAGACATATATAATACTTTAAACAATAAATAATTTTTTAAAAAGTCTTAGTGAATCTTAAGTTCAAGCAAGAGTGGGAAATGCTGTTTTAGCCAATAAGCAGAAAGCCGAACATTGATGAATCATTGAATATGGAATAAAACCCAAGCCCCCTTAGCTAGCACTCAAAGCCCACTACCATCTGACACTAGCCTACTATGTATTACTCTTCTCAAGACAAACGGCAGCTGTGATATAATGTAATGAGTATTGGGGTCAGAGGCATATCTCTTAAGTCCAGTCTCTGGATTTATCTAGCTTTGCATTTATCTACCTAGCTTAATATGTGTCAAATTCTACGCTAGGTACTTTTTCTTCTTGTGTGCCAAATACATTATAATCATTCAATAATTATTGATGAAATAAATGAACTATGATAGATGGACAAACAATAGCTGTTTAGTATTAAATGTATAATATAACATCTATTTATTATATAAGACTGTATAATTTTTAAATAATTATGATGTATTGAATTTACATTAAAAAGTGTTTATAAAAATAGAAGGAAGTCTGATGGAAGGGATGATTATGGAGTCTACTGGTATAGGGCTGTCCTGCAGAGCAAGATAGCAATCATTTATAAATTGCTGGTCAGTGCTGGACTAGCTTCTGATCACAAAAAGATGTAACAAACCCTCACAAGGTTGTAGAGTAACAGATCCAGAGCCCTAGTGGAGTGAGTCCTACTATAGAGTACATTACACATGAGATGTTTTATTTAATTCTAGGTACATCTTAAGAGTTACTCTAGCCAAAACCAGTTTGGCTCAGTGGATAGAGCATCGGCGTGCGGACTGAAAGGTCCCAGGTTCGATTCTGGTCAGGGGCATGTATCTTGGTTGTGGGCACATCCCCAGTAGGGGCCTGCAGAAGGCAGCTGACTGATGTCTCTCTCTCATCGATGTTTCTAACTCTCTATCCCTCTCCCTTCCTCTCTGTAAAAAATCAATAAAAGATATTTTAAAAAGTAAATAAATAAAAGAGTTACTCTAACAGACTAGAAGATGATAAAAGAGTAACTCAGCAAATATCATGAGTTTCTACTAAATACTACAACTCCACTAGCTCTTTAAATATATAAAGTGTTCATCAAAATGCTCAATATTAAAATATCTCAAGAAACTTCAGTTCTGTGAGGAAGGAAGATAAGTAAGCAGATGATTAAAACACAGTACTATCATCTATACTGTCCTCTCAAAAAAGAAATTCAGCCCTTTCCCTTGAGAGAGAAAACTCTTGCTCTGCCTGGTCAGATTCTAGGACATTGTGGGCCACATTTTCTAGGAATACAGCTTTCAAATGTTGGGAGAATCCCATCCATGGCTTATCTTCTTCTGCCACCCAAGCAAACAGAGGTAAATTGATAAATTTACCAGAAGCAGGTCCAGTCACTGTTTCATTCTTTAGACACTTTGTCCTTTTCCCATGTGACTGCCAGGCTGGAGACATTGGCTAGGCCACATCTTAGTCCAGCTCAGCACTGGACTTTGGAGACCAACATTCCCTGACATTGGTAGGTGGCTGTTGGACAGGCACTTCCTTGCCTCTAATGTTAACATTCAATAGGTGATAAGGAATTGAATGGATCTCTTGGCCTGCTTTAGTTTTAAGTGATTTAAGCTTAGAAAAAAAAAGTGTTTTGAATGTGGTCAATCTAATCTACTAAAGTGTCACATTGGAGTTTAAAGTTAAAGTATTAAAGAGGTTTACACAAGGAGGGGAAAGAATACAAAGTAGGGGTACCTAGTCCTATCCTAGATGGGACACATGGCAGAAGCAATGAGGGATGACTTCTAGGAAAAGAAAAGCCAACCAGCAAAGAAAACTAGTACTAAGGATGCTTGCTCCCTGCAGCGTGAGTCCCAGCTGTCAAGCTTCAGGGGTTTCACAGAACAGAGAAAATTCAAAGAATTGCACCTGGAGTCAGGAATTGGAAACAATGCTCCAAAAGAAATGTTTAATGAAAATGAATGTCTTGCCTTTTTAAGAGAAAGCTTGAGTCTGTACTCATTCTTATATTTTAAGGTTACCCTATGGATGATATATTGGGCTTAAACTCATTTTTCCAGAAGATAAAATTAGCAGCACAAAAGGAAAGGACCCAGCAGTAGACTCCGAGTCACTCAGTATAAAGAAGTCTCCCTCCTACAGCACTAACACCAAGGAAGTGCATTCCCCTGGACTTGTTCAGAAGCCCAGAGACACAAGTGAGTGCATTGAAGAGGACATTCCTGGGTCAGATGGGAGCTCAGCCCACATCACTGCCTCAGTCTTTCCAATGCATGATTCTATCACCAGCCAATTCTTGGACTCAACTCTATGCTGAAATGAAATTATCTCTCTCACTCTCTATTGTATTCAAATCCTACATACTTTTACTTACCTGATCAGGACATGGTTAAAGGGGAATCATCACATATTTCAAATTACAAAATATATTTGATTTAAACTCTTCTAAAACGTAATATCGTGTTTCTTTAAAATTCAGAAGGCACTTTCAAACCTTGCAGGACCTCATGTTTGTCACAGCATTTACAGCATCCTATCCTATATAATAAAAGAGTAATATGCAAATTAATATACTGCTAGACTCACAAGCCACGCCCACCAGCCAATCAGAGCGAAATGAAAATTAACCCAACCAAGATAGCTGCAGCTACAAAGAGCACAGGAGAGAGGCCTGGGTTGCCCTGGCAATGGAAGAAGCCAAGCTTTGGACAAAGTCTGGCTGGAGGAGGTTAAGGCAACAAAGTTTCAATGTCTGTTAGAGCAGAAGGCTTGGCTCCACTCCAGGCTACAAAGTTTCAATTGTAGAAAATAAATAAATCGCAGATACCAGGCCCTCTGCTTCCATCCCAGTGAGAAATGCTGGCCTGCAAAACACCACAGGCCCCTCACCCAGACCGCCCCATGCCCCAAGGGAATACCCACCCTGATCCAGGACACCCTTCTGGGCAAACCAGCTGGCCACCACTTGTGCAGCAGGCCTCTATCCTATCTAATAAAAGAGTAATATGCAGATTGACCATCACTCCAACACACAAGATGACTACCCCTGTGGTCAAAGATCCTGTCCTCATGTGAACACAAGATGGCCAGCACAAGGTGGCCTGCAAGTCAGGGCAGTTGGCAGGGACTAGCCTGCAAGGGAGGGAAGTTTGGTGTGATCAAGCCTGCAGGGGAGGGCAGTTGGGGGTGACCAGGCCAACAGGATAAGGCAGTTAGGGGCAAACAGGCTGGCAGGGGAGCAGTTAGGCATCAATTAGGTTGGCAGGGGAGTGGTTAGGGGGTCATCAAGGCTGGCAGGCAGAAGTGGTTAGGGGCAATCAGGAAGGGAGGCAGGTGAGCAGTTGGGAGCCAGCAGTCCTGGATTGTGAGAGGGATGTCCGACTGCCCATTTAGGCAGTCGGACATCCTTCAAGGGGTTCTAGATTGGAGAGGGAGCAGGCTGGGCTGAAGGATACCCCCCCCACCATGCATGAATTTCATGCACAGGGCCTCTAGTCTTATATAATAAAAGCCCAGTGACCAAAACGGTGGAATGACTAGAATGACCAGAGATTAGAACACCATGGCCCCTTGCCCAGGGATCAGTTAGGGTGCCCGTAAGCAACACAATAGGGTGCAAGTTTGATGGGGAAAGTTGAAGAAATAGGGGGCACTGTCTTAAGGGTGTGCAGGGTTGGGATAGTTGGTCTGGAGTAAGTGTGGAGTGTGCTGGGGAAGGAAGAGGAAGATCTGATTGGAAAAAGGCTCAGCCCAGGACCTTTCTTATTGTGAACCAGGATGGTGCCAGCCATGGACTGAATGGATGGTTGTTTCATGGGTGTGCTTGGGACCTACATGTCATGGCAGTGACAGTACTCCTGAAACTTCACTGATTCCAAATAGTAAACAGCTATCAACCTCAAAGAACAGAAATCCCCTCTCTAACTAAAGGCCCTGGATGCTGCAATGCCACTGAAGGAAACACGACTTAAGGAGGAGCTAGAAAAACCAGAAGAATGAGACCAGAGGATTATGGGATTATGGAGGATGCCTGGGCACCTACTGCTAAAATGTGAGCCTATTATTGCACATGTACATAGTAAGCCATATAGACCTCAGTCTCACAGTATTTGGACGTGACTTCTGGCAGGAAATTATTTAATTGAGATTTGCTATTCCCTTGTGGTGAGGAAGATCAGAATTAAAGGTTTCATTTGTTACCTTGGTTTGAAGTGGAGGAAAATGGGATAGTGATGAATAAGACATTTTTGGAGATAGTGAAGGGCAGTTTGACCAGACTGTTGAGAGCTCAGAACTAGAGTTTAATTGGGATAGAAATCCTGCTAATAGCACCTGATGCCTGAAATCTGAGCACTCTACTTTTAGGTTTTCCAGTTCAAGTTTTTGGAGACTGCCTATTAAAACATGACTGGTTGGGCCCTAACCAGTTTTGCTCAGTGGAAAGAGTGTCAGCCTGCGGACTCAAGGGTCCCAGGTTCCTTTCCGGTCAAGGGCATGTATCTTGGTTGTGGGTACATCCTCAGTAGGGAGGTGCAGGAGGCAGCTGATTGATGTTTCTCTCTCATTGATGTTTCTAACTCTCTATCCCTCTCCTTCCTCTCTGTAAAAAAAAGAAAAGAAAAGAAAAGAAAACCAACATGCCTGGTTGGAAAGTGTTTGTAGAAAAGCCCATAATTATTAAATATTTGCTGTGTTTACCATGCTTAGTTCACTATAAGGAATATGAAATAATGTTAAATACCTCATGTTCTCAAGAAGCTTGAATTTTAAAATAAAAAATAAAGATATTAAAAATAAAAAAAAGAAGCTTGATTTTTATTTAGAAAATCTTCAAGGGCTTATCCTAGCTAATAAAAAAGAAACATGCAAATTGACCATACCTCTGCTACACCCACAAGCCATGCCCACAAGCCACACCCAGCAGCCAAACAGGAGCGAGTATGCAAATTAACTAAACCAAGATGGCAGTTAATTTGCATATCCCAGTAGAAGGAAGCCAAGCACTGCAGAAGGGAGGGAAGCTTCAGAGAAGCAAGCAAGCAGAGCACAAAGAAAGGAGGGAAGCAGACGGGGCTACTGAGAAGGGAGGGAAGCAGGCAGCGCAGTGGAGACTGCTGCAGGAGCCCTTTTCTTGCAGAAATCTTCCTGCAATGGGCCTCTAGTCCTATATAATAAAAGCTCAGAGACCAGAGCAACATGGTCCCTCGCCCAGGCTGGCCCTGTCCCCCAGGGAGTGGTTAGGGGCTGTCATCCAGGCAGGCAAGGGCAGTTAGAGTCAATCAGGCAGGTGAGTGGTTAGGGGAAATCAGGCAGGCAGGGAGAGGCAGTTAGAGGCAATCAGGCAGGCAGGCGAGCAGTTAGGAGCTAGCGGTCCTGGATTAAGAGCCAAAGCAGGGTGAGCTTGGGAACCCCCAACCCCCGGGTATGATTTTTGTGTACCGGGCTTCTAGTTGTATTATAATTTATCTGTTTATGTTTCCCTCCCACATAAACTATGAGCTCCTTTAATGCAAGGACTCCTATTTTCTCAGTATCTCCACATCCATTACATTGCCTGGCACACATTAAGCTTTTTTATTATCACAAAATTTTTGAGCTGTGGCATTTTTAGTGCACTTGCTGCAAAACAAGATAATACAGTTCAAAGCAATGGTATTGACACAAGCGTTCATTCTCTATGTCTCTATAACATGGTGTTAATTTTTCTTTCTATTATGATTTAAAGGATAAGACTCTCCTACATTGAAGTCTCAAGTTCCTGATCCAAATCTTACCTTACACTTTTTTTTTTAGGTTTTCCTTGTTATCTGATAGCTAGAATGAAATTACTAGTCCAGTTAAGTGTATGTCTTTATAAGTGACTGTGTGCTAGGCATGAGTAAAATCTATAACCCTTCCCTGGCACTCTGATAAGCTCTCTGAGGGACGACCAGCTCCGTTTATTTGGTGAGACTATCTGAAACTTAATTGACTAGATCATTTATACTTTCTTATCTGGTTTTGTTTGTTTACATATTCTGAAAGCTTAACCAGATCCAACTCTCTGAGTCAAATCCCTTTCATAATTCAGAAGGTTCAATTTAATTCCAGCTTACTTTTTGTGTGGGAGTTTTGTTTTTTCCCCCCTAATGACATAATGTAGTTTTCAGAGGAACCGAATGATCACATGCTTCCTTTACTTCTCCGCAGTCACATATCTTATTAGAATCCTCAATACTCATAACTAGAAGCAAATTTTCTAAGTAAATTTGCCTCTGCTTTCTGGTTGTAAGTGCTGGGATTTATCATATTATATTTGAGGTTTGGCTCTAGTTTCTTGGGGAAATTTTGTCAGCTCCTTATAGATTTAAATATTATTAATCATATTAGGTTATCTCTACATGCTGAACACTGTGCTAAGAGATGGAATGATAAATGACAGCTACTATAATTTTTCCACCCAAAAGCACAAAATGAAACCTGCAGAATTAAACTCACATGGAATAAAAAAAAATTTAGAGGCAAGCAAAGCCAAGTTAATATGTTAAACAGCTTTCTCTGTGTATCAGACATAGTCTCCTGAGTTTACAAATGAAGTTTTCAGATGGATGGATGCAGACACAACAGATGAAGGAGAACACAGAGCACAAAACTTCATAGGAAGATACCATGGCAGGACTGACCACAGGTCCAGATGAAGCACACTGATCAGGAAGTGATGAAACAGTATAAAATCTAAGTCTTGGCTGCTGAGTGAAGGCTAGTGGTTACCTAGAAAGCCATCATGATAGAAGATAGGCACTATTTTTTGTTCTTTGGAGATATTTTTGTTTTTCTTTTAATCTTTTTATTTTTCATTTACCATCAGCATACAATATTGTATTATTATATTGGTTTCTGGTGTACAATGTAGTGATTAGATTTTATATAACTTATGAAGTGATCACACCAGATAGGTCTATTACTAGACACCATACATAGTTATAATATTATTGACTGTACTCTCCATGTGACTATTTTTATAATTGACAATTTGTACATCTTAATCTCTTCCCATTTTTAACCCTTCCTAAAGCCCCTCCCATCTGGGAGCCATTAATTTGTTCTCTATATCTATGAGTTTGTTTCTGTTTTTGTGTGTTCATTTATTTTCTTTCTTAAATACCACATATAAGTGAAGTTATACGATATTTGTCTTTCTCTGTTTGACTTATTTCACTTAATGTGATACTCTATATCAGTGGTTCTCAACCTTTCTAATGCTGCTTACCCTTTAATACAGTTCCTGATGTTGTTGTGACCTCCAACCATAAAGTTATTTTTGTTGCTACTTCATAACTGTAATTTTGCTACTGTTATGAATCGTAATGTAAATATCTGTGTTTTCTGATGGTCTTAGGTGGCCCTGCTAGTGGTTCTTAACCTGTGTGTGGACCCACAGGTTGAGAAATGCTGCTGTAGAGCCTAAGACCATCAGAAAACACAGATATTTACATTGCAATTCATTAACAGTAGCAAAATTATAGTTATGAACATAGATAGGTGTGCATATCTCCTTCTCAAATTAATGTTTTGGGTTTCTTTGGGTAAATATCAAGAAATGGGATTGCTGGGTTCATATGGTAGTTCTATTTTTTTTTTTTGAGGAACCTCCATACTGTTTTTCATAATGGCTACACCAATTTGCAATCAGAACAACAGTGCATGTGGGTTCCCTTTCTCCACTTCCTCAGCAGCACTTGTCATTTGTTGATATGTGTGATGTGATTATCTCATTGTGGTTTTAATGTACATTTCCCTGATTAGTGATGTTGAGCATCTTTTTATATGTCTATTGGCCACCTTTGGGAAAATATATATGTCTTCTTTGGGGATATATCTATTCAGGTCTTCTACCCATGTTTCAATCAGATTGTCTGAATATTTCTCTCTCTCCTTTCCCTTTTTTTTATGTTATGTTGTATGAGTTTCTTAAGAAGATCAGTTTTCACAATGAATTAGGAGTGATGGTGAAAAGAACAGCATTCATTCCAAGAACCTCCCTCTCTTTTCTATTTTTATTTAGTCATTTGTGAGTGTTTGGTACATGCCAACCACTAAACTAAGCAATAATCATACATTATCTCATTTAACCCAAATAAAATCATTTTGAGAAAGATAGTTATGTCCTCATTTTACAGGTGAAGAAACTAAGGAACTGAGAGAACTCATCCAATATCCTCACATTAATAAATAGTAGAGCTAGCATACAAATCTAGATCTCTCCTTACAAAATCCCCACTCTTCACTATTATTCCAAAATTCTAATGCTAAAGCAAGTTCTTGACATTCTATAATGCATATTTGAGAAAACCATCTTCTTAGAACCCAACTTGTAAGTATTTTGGCTGAACTTTAAGCCTTTTAAAATGCAGTGAATAAGAAATTAGTAATTAGAGACTTGACTGCAAGAGGCATAAATCTGAGCAGCATAAGACTGAATTCTCTTGATTAAAGTCAAGGTTGTAATGCTTATTTGAAAAATATAGGTAAGTATCACATCTTTTTAATGCCATTTTATCAAGGTTTATTTCTTCCTGGATGCTAAACATTATAGCAACACACATTCTCCTGTGGACGAAAGGAGCTGCATGCTAACCTGACAAGCTCAGGGGAAGCCTGCGTGGCAGTCTTGCAGACTCAGAGACCTAAAATAACCACAAAAGATGGTTTGAAAATTAAATATTTAACTACAAACAGGTTATTAGTGTTTTCCCTGTCAAAGATCAACTTAAATCTTTACTGAGCCCTTTTGCCTTTTTGCCTCTAAGATAACAAAATATCTGTGAGATGTCTGGGTAACATAACTTCCTTTTTACCCTGGACCCTTCAGGGCACAACAAATGGCATGGGGACATTCCCTCATTGTTATTGTTTTCAAGTTAATGTCACCTGTTAATTACGTTAAAGTATCCTGTATCCATCTCAGTAAAAGAAGCACACTTTCATCATTTCACTTTTTACCCTATCCCACAGGTTTCCCCGCTTTGCTTTATCCCACCTCCCTAATCTATCACCAGTAAATTTCATGTAACTCACCTATGTTCCTTTTCCTTTTGGTTGCAATGTATAAATACAGATGTAACCCTCCATTCTCCTGAGCATTATCTCAATTCATTGAGGTTCTGCTTCCCGGCATATGTCGACAGTGTGGCTCAAATTAACTCACAAAAATTCTTTACAGGTTTCAATGGTGTTTTTTTTTTTTTGTTAACACTCCCAACATATAAAAATACTCATGTCTCAAAAGGATGGACTGAGTCTGAGAAAGCAGGCTGAGCAACTTCTGTCTGTGCCTCACTCTACCGCACACAGAGAGGCTGCTTTGCTACATGAGCTTTCATTTCCTTTAATCTAACGATGATCCAACGTGTGCAACAGCAGGTACACTCTGTGCCACAAGAATTTTTGAAAGGTACAATATCTGAATATTTAACTAGGAGAACTGACCTCTTTTCCCTTAGATTGTCAAATAAAAAAAAATGATACCAGCCAACACAACAATAGCTATTTAGAGTAAATGAATCATTTTTTTTTTTGGTCAAGTTGGCATAAATATATTTTTTTATTTGATGTAAAATTTTAGTAATTAACTTATGTGTTCCATGGAATGAAAAAGGTTGAAAATCACTGCTTTAGCCTAATGATGTTTGCCATGACTTTATGACTTTAGACTTCTAACTTTATACCGTGAGCACTTTTGCTCTAGAAGAATCTTCTCTTCCATTTTATCATCCTTCTTGTAAGAGCTGGCGATGCCTCAGTATAGTAATTGGATTAAAGTAATCAGGAATATCCATAAGTACAGTTACTTGTAAGCAACATAGATCTGATCCATTTTTACAAAAATTGGCCCTTTCTTAAAGTTGCTGTGAAATGTGTTAAAAAAATAATAATAATAATGTTTACCGAGCTTAAGTCTCATACAAAACCTAGGTAGAATTTAATCACCATTGCAGAGTATTAACTTTATTGTTTGCAGCTGACTGTGACTTAATTCTGGTCCCAAGTTTGGAGGTTCCTCCCTCATTTGCTCTAGTGCCTGTCATAGGGTCAGCCCCTCCTTAGGGCGATGTTGGACTCCAGAGCTCTTAACCAACCCTGCAGCAAAGATCTTTACAACCACTTTATATATGCTAAGATCAATCCCATAACTGCCTTTTTTCTAAGAATTCTCAGTGTTTTTGGTTTTCTTCTCCTTGTGGCAAAGCCCAAAATGTGAACCAATGCCTCTTTCCTAAAACATAATTGAAAGATCACTTGGCATTTCTGTGCTCCAACTCAACTCCAGAATCATGGATATCCATCCTATATACTAAAACCCTAATATGCAAATCAACTAAATGGCAGAATAACTAGTCGCTATGATGCATACTGATCACCAGGGGGCTCCTGCATTGAGCATCTGCCCCCCAAGAAGGAGATGACTGGTGGCAGTGATCTGAGGGCAGGGTTACACAATAGGAGGCACCAGGCCACCAGCCAAGGCAGAATGCCAACAGGGGACTCCATTTGCCCCACCGGCCAGTCACCCCACAGATGGCCCTGATCATTGGCCAGGCCTAGGTACCTTACCATATATTATATTGCGAACATTCTCTTAGATTTAAAAATTAAAACCTGGTAAGGCTACTCTAACATGTAAAACCAGGATGATGCAGCGATGACATGCATAGACTTTGGCTTGCACATTTTGTGATCAGCCCTGATTCTGACACATAACTGTGTGACAAAGCCAATTACTTAACTTCTCTCTGCTTCAGTTTTTCCACCCATAACATGGGGAAAATGGTACTACTGCCCCAGAAGGACTATGTTACGTACTACTTTTTCTAATCAGAGCAAAAAAATATAACTGCCATAGAACATCAAGATGACTTTCATCTGTATGAAAAATATGGTCACTGGTGCATGCAGCATCCTTGATTGTGAGAGGGATGTCTGACTGGCAGTTTAGGCTTGACGTCCCCTGAGAGGTCCTAGATTTTGAGAAGGTGCAGGCTGGGCTGAGGGATGTGCCCCCCTCCATTGTATGAATTTCATGCACCAGGCCTCTAGTTCACTCAATAATACCCACTTTTGCAGCTCCTGCCCTGAGGGGCACTGTTCTTGGTACGGAAAATACAATGAAACAAAACCAAGTCCCTACCCAAAGGGATTAAAAAGCAAACATATACTTTGGTAGATGGTGATAATATATTATAAGAATAAAACATAGTAAGGAAGCTAGGTAGTAGGAGGTGGGGAAAGGAAGGGAGTTGTGCTGTCTTAAAAAAGTGGTCAGAAAAGTCTTCAATGACAGTATAACATTTGATCAGAGACCTACTGAAAGCAGAGAATATCTCACACAGAGGCTTTGAGGCAGGAGCATGTCCAATGATTTAGATAAATAGCAGGGAGACCAGTGTAGTCCAAGTGGGTGAACAAAGAGCAATATGGCATCAGGAGAAGTCCAAGAGGAAGTGGGGCTCTTGCCAATCCTATATGATCTTGCAAATATTTAAAGGAGAAAAGTGGGAATTTTACTTAGTTTTAAGTGGAATTTGAATTGCGTGTATGATAATTACATTTTAATGAGCAAGGTATGTGGAAGAAAAAGCTAGCTAGATACTCTCTGGCAGTAAAGTGGTAAAGAGCTATGTGGTACATTTAGAAAAAAAACAACAGTCAGGTCATAGGTATCAAAGCTAAAGCCATCTATGAAGCATCTACTCTGTGTCATGGTCTGTGCCAACTGCCAAAAATTTGACTATGGACCATGCTGTTTTCTTATAGGGTTTAGAACTTCCTACCTGAAAAGCGTAATGTTCCTCATGACTGATCCTTTCAGTCTGAAGGAAATGACATTAATAATGGACCATGTGTTGTGGCAAGAAAAATTGAGATTTTTATTTTTTTAATATATTTTTATTGATTTCAGAGAGGAAGGGAGAGAGAAAGAGAGATAGAAACATCAATGATGAGAGAGTATCATAAATTGGCTACCTCCTGCATACCCCCCACTGGAAATCGAGCCCTTAACCTGGGCCTGTGCCCTGAGCAGGAATCAAACCGTGACCTCCTGGTTCACAGGTCAACATTCAACTACTAAGCCACAGAGCTGGGCAGAAATGAGATTTTTAAATAATTCTGATCTTAAGCCTTAGCTCTGGGAAAGCATAACAAGTATTCATTAAGTGACATTCAACACATGATAGCATTTTTTATTATTATTTTAAACAATAATAAAACATTTGTCTATAAAAATGTATGAGTTCTTTTAGTTACCAGGTAAATCAAACTTGAAAACTTTTATTAACCACTTCTTGCCAATATTCACAATTTAAAAATTTCCTCAGAAAAAAATATTGTTCCACATACCTATTACTGCAAAACAAAACTACCCTGAGCTACCCAAGTAGCTTAAAACAATAATCCTATATAATAAAAGCCTAATATGTTAAGTGTCCGGTAGGCCATTCAACCAATCAAAGGGTAATATGCTAATGATATGCTAAGGCCACTCAACCACTCACTATAACTTGCACTGACTATCAGGGGGCAGATGCTCCCAACCAGTAGGTTAGCTGATCGGGACTGAGAGAGATGGGCTGGACTTGCCCTGAAGCCCTCCTGTGGTTCCTCCCTGGCTGGCCAACCTCCCTCATTCCTCCCCAACCCTGATTTACACCAGTGGGGTCCCTTGGCCTGGCCTGCACCCTCTCACAATCTAGGCTGAGGGACTCCCCCAGCCCTGAGTGCACAGATTTTGTGCACTGAGCCTCTAGTTTATTATCATCTTCCAACAACTATATGTTGTCTGGCTCAGCTGGGGCAGTCCTCACTTGGAATCTCTCACGCAATTACAGTCAACAGCTGGGACTGGTGTCATCTGAAGGTTTTATTGGGTTGAACATCCACAATGCTCACTCATATGCCTGGCAGCTGCTGCTAGCTATTGGGTTGGAGCTCAGCTGGAGCTGTCTGTGCTAGCTCCTACATGTAGCCTCTGCATCTGGGTTCCAAGAGGGAGTGTCCCAAGAGTGAGTGTTTTAAGAAACCCAAACAGATACTAAAAGATTTTTTAAGAGTGAGCTTCAGAACTCCCAGTCACCTTTGCTGTCGTCCCAGACAGTCACTGAGGCTAGCCCACATTCAAGGGGAATGGGACAGGGGTCCATCTTGTATGAGTGAGGAAAGTGATGGCAGCATTTAGGGGACTATGTCCTAGAGCACTATAACTGGAAATTGCAGTCAGAGCTGGTATCCTTCATCCTGGAACATACTTGAATACCACTTCCAAATAAAACTTTTACTTTCAATTTAGAGATCTTACAGTTTATATGTAATTTCTTTTATTCAGTGTCCTATAGAGAGTAAGTATCCAATAAATGTTGCTAACTGATTAACCAAGCCTCCATCCCTTTCCCCCACACTTTTAAGCTGTTTCAAGTCCACAAAGAAATTTCGGCCCTAACCAGTTTGGCACAGTGGATAGAGCGTCGATCTATGGACTGAAGGGTCCCAGGTTCGATTCTGGCCAAGGGCATGTATCTTGGTTGTGGCACATTCTCAGTAGGGGAGGTGCAGGAGGCAGCTGATTGATGTTTCTCTTTTATCAAAGTTTTTAACTCTCTCTCCTCCCTTCCTCTCTGTAAAAAATCAATATAGTAAAAATAAAAAAAAAGAAATCTCAAATATTAGGATCTTTAAATTCACATGCTAAGTTAAAACTTTTGTCCAGCTGCATTGTACCTCTTAACAGGGAGGCAGCAGAAAAAATAAAAAAATAAAAATAGTGGACATTTGTTATTATCTTTACTCTTCAGAATGCTCATTGGTTCACTTGATTTCCACAACTACCCACATGGGGTCAATAGGAAAAACAATATTACCAACATGTTCAGCAGAGGTATAAGATCTCAGGAAAGTGAATGACTTGCCCAACATGTAGATAATAAAATAAATAGAGGAGCTACAACTTGAACACTTCAGAAACCAAACTCCCTACTACTAAATCACACTATTTTCTCAGAAGATATCTTGGGACAGTGCTTGATGATCTTCCATGGCATCATAATGGTAATCCTATCTATCTAATAAAAGAGTAATATGTAAATTAACCATCACTTTGCCACACCCACAAGTCACACCCTCCAGCCAATCAGGAGTGAGTATGCAAATTAAACCAACCAAGATGGCTGTGACCACAGAGAGAGCAGGAGGTATGGGTTTCTCCAGCAATGGAGAAAGCCAAGCTTTCTGCACACCCTGGTGGGCCCAGGCCTCCATTCCAGGCTACACAGTTTCAATTATAGAAAATAAATAAATCCCAGATACCAGGGCCTCCTCTTGGGTCCCTGGGGGGGGGGCATGGCCAGCTGCAAATCATAGGACCCTCATCCAGGCTGCCCCCTGCCCCAAGGGAACCCCCACACTGATCCGGGTCACCCTTCAGGGCAAATCAGCCAGCCCCCACCCATGCACCAGGCCTCTATCCTATCTAATAAAAAAGTAATATGCAAATTGACCATCACTCCAAGACACAAGATGGCTGCCCCCATGTGGTCAAAGATGGCTGTCCCTATGTGGACACAAGATGGCCACCACAAGATGTACTACTATAGAGAAGAGCAGTTATGGGCAGTTAGTGGTGACCAGGCCAGCAAAGGAGCACAGTTGGGGGTGACCAGGCCAGCAAGGGAGGGCAGTTGATGGAGACCAGGCCAGCAGGGGAGGGCAGTTAGGGGATGGAAATAGCCTCAGGGGATAGTAGTTGAGGGTGACCCAAGCCTGCAGTGTAGGACAGTTGAGGGGGACCCAGGCCTGCAGGGGCGGGCAGTTGGAGAGGAGGATAGTTGGGGGACACCAGGTCAGCAGGAGAGGGGAGTTGGGATGGGGGGACAGTACTGCAGTGGGGAACAGTTAGAGGGGACCCAGGCCTACAGGGAAGGACAGGTGGGGCAGACCCAGGCCTGTAAGGGGGATGGCAGTTTGGGGGGTGGCCAGACCTGCAGGGGAGGGCAGTTGGGGCAGGAGGGACCAGGCCTACAGGGGAGAGCAGTTGAGGGGGACCAGGCCTTCACAGGAGGGCAGTTGTGGGTGATCAAGCAAGCCAGGGGGGTAGTTAGGGGTCACCAGGTCAGCAGGAAAGGGCAGTTGGGGGAGACCAGGCTTGCAGGGGAGGACAGTTTGTGGGGATCCTGTGGGATTGAGACTAAACAGGCAATCAAAATCCCTTGAGGGGTCCCAGATTGGAGAGGGTGTTGGCTGGGCTGAAGGGCACCCCCATCCCCATTCACAAATTTCATGTACCAGGCCTCTAGTACATTATCTAATAAAAGAGTAATATGCAAATTGACCATCACCCCAACACACAAGATGGTGGCCCCCATATGGACACAAGATGGCTGCCACAAATGGCCAGCAGGAGAGGACAGTTGGGAGGGACCAGGCCTGCAAGAGAGTATAGTTGTGGGCAATCAAGCCTGCAGGGGAGGGCAGTTAGAGGTGACCAAGTCAACAGAGGAGGAAAGTTGGGGTGACCGGGTCTGCAGGGAAGGGATCAGGCTGGCAGGGGAGAAGTTAGGCATCAATCAGGCTGGTAGGGAAGTAATTAGGGCATGATCAGGCTGGCAGGAAGAAGTGGTTAGGGCAATCAAGAAGGCAGGCAGGTGAGCAGTTGGGATCCAGCAGTCCTGGATTATGAGAAGGATGTCCAACTGCCCATCCCTCAAAACTGCTCTCCCCTGCAGGCCTGGGTCCCTCCCCAACAGCTTCCCTTTTCCTCAAGGGGTTCCATATTGGAGAGAGTGCAGCTGGGCTGAGGGACACCCCCAATCTCCCCCCCAACCCCATGCATGAATTTCATGCACCAGGCCTCTAGTAATTAAGAATTATTGAATGTGGGTGTGTCAGTCCAGACTTTAGTTTAAACAAGAGAATGGAAAGGTCAACACAGCTCTCTGAGGTGCATTTTATTCATATAAAAATGTGAACTTATGTACATTAATTCATTTAATCCTTACAACCACTCATGAGATTGGGAGTAGCTTTATCCCTGTTTTCATCACAGAAGCTAAGTTCACATATCTAGAAACTAGCATAAGCAGCATTTTAATTCAGACAGTTTTGGCTAGTGCTTGTACTTCTAATCATCATATTTTGTCAAAATGGTGTTGCAATATCTCAAAGCATGGCTGGCATTCCCTAAATTCACTATGATATCCAAGAATTATTTGAGTCCTTTTAGAATCTCTTTATATTTCAACTTGTACCTATGTCTTATGATAAGACTTAATAAAAGTCTGACACTGCTTATGAAAACTAGAAATTGGTTTGATTCTCATGTGGATAGAAAATTTGTTTTGTCTCATGGCTATGTGTACTCTTGACCTTGAACAGCTATCTCATAAATGTGAGCCCTTCTTCAAAGGGGAAAGTTTAAACAAGAGAATGGAAAGGTCAACACAGCTCTCTGAGGTACATTTTATTCATATAAAAATGTGAACTTGGATAAGAGGCTCTCAAAGGTCTCTTCCAACTCTAGGGTTTATTTTTACACCCCTAATGCCACAATTCATATGACCTTGTAATGAATGATTGTGAGGGCAACGTTGTATAATTAAATGTAAAATTTCCTTTCTAAGTAGTTGGTATGCTTCTGTATATTGTCAGAAAGGACAATGCTTAAAATTCTAGAGTATGTTAACATTTTTGCTAGCACTGTTTTATATTAGGTTCTTATGTAAATTACAAATGTGTTTGTGGCCAAAGAAAAATAACTGAGAAAATAGTTCTGCTTTCCACATTCTGTGTAAGTTTTCTCTTCTGTGATTTAGCCTAAGAGGATGTATAATATAAAGTATTGAGCTGACAGTCAAAAATCGTTCATGATGCCTGTGACCTTGGACAGGTCAGTCTCAAGCTTGTTTCTTCATCTGTAAAATAAGAAGCCCAAGATAAGGTGATCTTATAGTCCTGTCCAGTTTAAAATTCTACACTCAAACGTGTACTGATAGTCAGAATTTGAAGATAAGAATGTAAATGAGAAAGCACACTATTTCTTTTGTAATTTATATGCTATATTGTGCTGCAGAATTGTGAATACATCTGACATAGGTGAAATGAATAGAAATTAGTATTACTGCATAAAAAGTCTTTTATTTCCCGGGGATTGGGAAGGCAGGGAAGAGGACAAATAAAACATCTCCTAACCTATTATTTTAAAAGGTCCTGACTTCCTTTTGTTTAAAAAAAAATGGAAAAATATAGCAAGGTATTCTCTAAAAATGAGCTGGCTATACCAATTCTTAGTTTAGAATATATTTTAGTTTTATCCAGAGGCGAACCTGTTTGTTAGATAAGATATTCTTAGGTCAAACAATGTTGTAATTTTGAGTGACCTATTTAAAACACTGCTTCTTGGATGAACTTTTGCAATCTGTCCATGCAGAGATAAAGAGAGTCATTTCCTAAATGAGTTCATTTTCATTATTATTATCCATGACAGGTGCACAAAATGATGTGCAATGAAATGAGCAGGACCAGCAGATGCCTCCTATGATATCAATGCCGGTTTTCCCTTGAGGTCTCCTTGTATCCTGCTGACATGTCTCAATCATTCATTCTTTCTTATGGTCACAAAGTTAATTTGTTGCCAGAACCTTGACAATCTTGTTCTACTTCTTAACTTTGGAGATTACAATGACATCATTTTTCTGACCAGGACCCTTCATGTTCTATAGCTCCTTTTTTTTTTCTTATTTACAACTTCTGAACCTAACTTCTTTGGGTCTTATCTAGAAACCATACAGTCATAAGTGGTATTTAATGTCTTCCTATTATGATGACATAATAAAGGTGAAGTAACATAATGAATATTATTAAAACAACTATGTGGTTGTTGATACAGTATTATGTCTAGGTGTTAGTCATTCCCATACCTAAAACAATCATAAAAATTCCAAATTTGAAAGCAGTTGAATTAACTCACTAACTCAAATTTTGAAAGTCAGAAGTAAGCACTTTATATTCAGTTTACTCATTACACTCCCAAAAGTCTAAAATAAAATGAAGTGGCTTGGTTTTATGATAATAAAGGGAGATAAAATGAGGAATTACTTGGCACTTGGCCTTTGAAAACAAATAAAGTTTGAATATAGGATGCCAAATTTTGTACATTATATTTGATTTAAAACGTATGTTTTATTTCTGTTTCATAATTTATAATAAATTTATAATTTAGTCTATATCTTGTCTCTCCAAAGAAAGTATATCTCCATGAAGATAAAATTGTCTTATAATTCTTAGAATTATTTCAAATTTAAAATAACTAGACAACTTTTTTCTAATGAGAACTTAGTAAATATTTACTAATTAGAAAACAAGAATTCTGCCTTAAATAAGCTGAAAATGGAGTAAATATTTCTTCATGAATAATTTAATAACCAATTTTTGGACCATTCCTCCTCTGTACCCCATTATAGTTTTCAACTAGTACATAGGTGAGTCAAGGTATTACTTTGCCAAAGCACCTTACATTAGTAATTATTAGAAGGGAATGTTACTTAGGGGAAAATATAAATATTTTTTGAGAGCTTTGTGGAAGAATCTGCCAATGAAAAGGAATATGATGTGCTTCTTTCTGTGTTTTGAAATTACTAGGGAAGATTTCAACTGACCTTCCCATTCAGGACATTGTCTCTCATCTTCCTCCACAATTAGTGCTGTGTACTCCCCCATAAGTGGGCAGGGAAGAGGGTGTGAAGACTCAACAATGAAGCTGGGCCTTATGCCAGCACCAAAGTAAAAGCGAGGAATGAAGATGAATATAGAAGCCAAGAAGCAGGAAGTAAATCCTACAATGAAAATTTGTGATAAAAGATGAAGAGTTAGAAGGTCAGAGAGAGTCAAACCAAGAATGACACATTATGGTGGCAGCAAATAAAAACCACAAGGTCAAAACCAAGGAATATTGAAAGCCACACCGCATACAAATTGAGAGGCACTCCTGGGGCCCTCACAGAATTCTGATGGATAATGCATTGTGGCTTCACTTACTTGCCTTTTATTCCCTTGGAAAGTGGTTTCTAGCCATGGAGTCCTTTGTAGCCATCAAAGGGTATTTTACAATATCATAAAATAGCCAAGGAAAGTCACTGCTTTTCCCTCCACTATCTATTTTGCCTCTTTTATTTCTTTTGCAGGCAAAGCAGTAACAAACTGTGGCTGTTTCAGAATGGAGTAAATGTGGAGCAAACAGTCACAATGATACTTTATAATTGGCTACTTTTTCAGAAAAATTCCCTGCTCCCTCTCATTGTGTCTATTCACCAAGGAGTCTGGAGTGTCTTTGTGTAAGCAGCTTCTGGTTTTGAGGTTTTAGAATAAAATAAAGCTTACTTTCAAGTACTCTTATCCTTTCAAGAATGGCTTTAGCTCAAAAATCAACCCTGAATGTTCAGAGTATATATGAAGATCCTTTTACTTCTCCATAATGCATTTATTTTTGAGGACTTACCTTCCATGATAATAAAAGAACTTTCATCAAGTTTGACACCTAATTTATCAGAAAGTTTTTCCATCGTTAGGGAAATGGTTCTCTAAAGCTATCTTTACCCACTGGCAATTAGAGAACTTTAAGATTTATGAATCAAAGCTAGAAAAGTTGTGAAATATGAATCAATGGTTTGATCTCTACTAGGCCAGAAATCCAGACACAGATTTGGCAGCTAATCTAGTAAATGTGCATCTTTTTTACTTATGGGTTACAAAAGAAAATTCACCACCAACAGAACTTCTTTTCATTTACATTTCTGAGTTTTTAACTTGCCAGGATGGCTAATCAGAATATTTCAATATCATTGATTTTTCTGAAACTGAGAGGGGAAAGAGCAGGTAATAAGAATAAAGCCACAGTTATTTAACGTTTATTCACCCTACTAACTATAGATAAAAGGTTTTCTTACAGACCCTGGAAAACTGGAGGATGAAACAAGGCTGTAAAAAGATAACATGCCTTAATGGGTCCATTGCTCAGAAAAGAAATACAATTTGAGAAGAGACCAAGGACAAGACATGCTCTGATTTGGTTGCTGTGCCCAGACCCTGAGCCCCTCTGTGAGTTTACCTCAGGAATGCTGACCATTCTCCCTCCTGATTCTGATTGTAACATCCTAGAAGATTAGCCACCTTGTTATCGGACTTTGAGCTCCTGAAGGCTGCACTGCAGATCCTCCCCTCTCCTTTCCCTGCTACTCTTGCAGCTCGCAGCTGCACTTAGTTATCTTCTCCCTCATCTGTATATAACCAGCCAGCTGGCGACAGGGATCAGAGCAGAATTTCCAGGGTGTCTGACTGCTCTTCCCACACTGCCGGCATTATTGGAATAAATACTCATCTATTCAACCCTATCTCTGCTTAATTTGGCTCAAGTAGTGACAGGCAGCCCCATTGGGTCCAGTATCAAAGCCATTCTTAGTAGGATCCCATATTTTAAAATAAGCTTAGACCAGTCAATTTATAATTTCCATATATTTTCTAGCTATAGTCTTTCATAGTCAACTAGCCAAGTTAAAATTTAACTCACTTAATGTTTGGGAGCCCTTAGGGGATGTATACCACTATTAGCAAACATATATAAAAGTATATATATAGTTATGATAGATAATCTCGTTAACAAGAATTTTACTTTTGTAGGAACACCAGTTCATGCGTTTATTGCAATTTTAGATTTCAGAATTTTGCATAATCCATTTGAAATTTTAAAAAGTGAGGGACGTTTAGTATCCTCTTCATCCCCAAAAATATATCGGTAAACTTAGTTTAATAGAAACTTTACGAACAGAATTCTAGCATAAGCAATTTATGATGCAGACCCAGATCCTTGCACAGCCTATATGATGTGGAGATGAAATGGTTAGAAAGATGGACCTGAATCTCTGGGACTTGGGTGGGATGAAGGAGAAACTTAATGACTTGATAATGGAAGTGTTGAAAATATATATTTCTTCCAATAGTGATTCATTTTTATCTTAGACACCAAACAGGAAGTTATTCTTCCCACCAAAGAAGGCAGTCTATATATCCTATACAATAAAAGCCTAATATGCTAAGTGTCTGGTCGTCCAGTCAGTCATTCAACCAATCAAAGCATAATATGCTAATGATATGCTAAGGCCACTCAACTGCTTGCTATAATGTGCACTGACCACCAGGGGGCAGATGCTCCAACCAGTAGATTAGTTTGCTGGGGTTCAGCCCATCAGGACTGAGTGAGATGGGCAGAACACACCCTGGAGTCTTCCCAGGCTCCCTCGTCAGCTGGTCAACTTTCCACATCCCTCCCAGACCCAATTGTGCACTAGTGGGGTCCCTCAGCCCAGCCTGCTTTGTCTTGCAATCCAGACTGAGAAACTCCCCCTTCCCCCCTCCCCCCAACTACACAAATTTCATGCACTGGGCCTCTAGTAAAACATAAGGCAGAACTCTGACTCCTGGGTATAAGAAAGCAGAGTGCATCATCAAGCAAATCTCCAATAAGCCAGTGCTTGAGTAATAAAATTTCATTAAAAATACCATTATATGCATACAGTATAATAGGGGAATACCATGAAAAAGGTCAGTTCTGGGCAGAGGAAAGATCCTGTGTAAAGACCCAGGTCAATAGAAGATGATTCAAATTGATTGCTGTGATTAATTAGAGCAGTGGTTCTCAACCTTTCTAATGCCGCAACCCTTTAATACAGTTCCTCATGTTGTGGTGACCCCCAACCATAAAATTATTTTCATTGCTACTTCATAACTGTAATTCTGCTACTGTTATGAATCGTAATGTAAATATCTGTGTTTTCTGGTGGTCTTAGGTGACCCTGCTAGTGGTTCTCAACCTGTGGGTCACAATCCACAGGTTGAGAACCGCTGCTATAGAGCCTAAGATCATCGGAAAACATATATTTACATTACACGGCATTAGAAACGTTGAGAACCACTGAATTAAAGTTTCCTTGGAGCCAGAGACTGTCATATTTTTATCTGTGCATCATTTATGATATTCACAGGATCATAGTTTTTTCAGTTGGATTGCTATCATTATTAATTACCTTTTTTTTCAAGTAAATGCAGTTCTTTTAATTATTAAGTTTCAATATATTCCAGGATTTTTTTTGGCAAGTTGTTCTTCATAGTGTAAGAAAAACAGTTCTTCAGGTGTAAATGATCAGGTGTGTAAATACCAATGCCTTGGCCAATGTGGATTAATAACTTCAGTAGGGTAGGCCTGTGGATATTTCCACTATCAAATTTATTATTGGTTCATTTTACTAATGACTACTACTGTGCTTATAAATGCTAATGTACCATACATTATCCATTGATAAAGGAAAACTGATAAATTTTAATTGTGCCCATTTGTTTTCTGCCAGGAATCATTAGTAATAACTTTACTGTATTTTGATATGCTAATAATACTTCACAAGGAAAGGAAAGTGGCCTTTGCTGTAGTAAACCAAGCCAATCTCTTGCTTGGCTTATTTTTTTCAACTCATAAACTGTGGCAGCACCATAAAAGCTATGTGTATGTGTGTATACACACCAGCACACTATTTTCCATACAACTGAAAATATCATTCTACATCTCCAAGTGCAAATTGCACAAAAAAGAATTAATTTTTTACTTAGAACTACGAAGCAGACATATTCATTGTAATATCTGGTATGATGTGGAATCAATAAGTGAGTTGGAGGCTTACCTGAGGTTCCTGAGTGTTGTGTGAAATATAATAGTTCAGAAATAATGCATGAATCAAAAAATCTGGATATCAGAAAGCAAATAATTGCAGACCCCAGAAAGCCCATTTTGAAAATTTAATATCCATACCTGAAGAATCCAATCTGCTATTTGCAACTGGCAAAGAAAGTCAGAGCATTTTGCTAATAATCGTTTTTGCTTTGGCTTTTCTAAAGAAGTTATTTAAATCAAGGTAAACATAAGTTGTGATATCAAACTCTCCTCTAAGTTTCCCTTTTCTTGGATGAATCCCAGTGTGTTTGTTGAAGGCACAATTAATTTTGTGGATTTTTTCATTACCATGTCTAACATTGCTGCTACCTGCTTTGCCTTTGAACTTTTCACAAAGAAACTGATACAAGAAGTTATTAGAAGTTTCCCTCTGAAGTTAAAAATTTGTCTTACAAATGAAGAAATAGGAAAGAGCTTAAGCTCAATATTAATCAAAGATACTAACCCTTTAGACACTGAATTTTATGTGACTTTCATAAAACCAGCTAATGAAGAATGCACCAAGAGATGGTCAGATTTTTACTTTCAAAGATCTACAATATATTTATTTTTTTGAGTAGTGAGACCATCTATAACTTTGAAACTATTATAAACCAAACAGAAGGGGCTCTGGAATTTCTATAAAAGAGGGCCTCAGGCAGCAGTATGCTGAAATGAAATACTAGAAATTCTTTTGATGGTACATTTTATAGCAAGCACATTCTTTTTTCTTGGGTTGCATATTTATTTAGTACTAGAGGCCCATTGCAGGAAGATTCCTGCAAGATTAGGGCTTCCTGCAGCTGGAGCAAAGCAAAGAAGGGAGAGAAGCCTGCCGAGGCAAGCTTCCCTCCTGTCTCCCTCGCCGCCTCACTTTCTTCCCTTCTCTGCAGCTTCACTCCCTTCTGCAGTGCTTGGCTTCCTTCTACACTGTCTCCAGTCTTCGCTCCACAGCGCCTGTGTATGCATATTAACAGCCATCTTTGTTGGATTAATTTGCATATTCACTCTGATTGGCTGGTGGGCATAGTGGAGGGATGGTCAATTTGCATGTTTCTCTTTTATTAGTGTAGATAGGTTGGAAGAGGCATAGATTGATAGTGATTATGAGAAACTTAAAATTCCCCTCCCTTTGGCATCTCCATTAAGCATCCTGGTTCATTTTCTATAAGGCAAGGGTATAAATTTTACCACACTTTATATATGAGCCTCCCAGACTTCTGGCCTTCACGTGACTGCATAGCCCACATTAGATCCAGAGCAGTGAGGAGTCAAGAGCATGGTTGTTAACGCTAAGTGATCTGATTTAAGTTTACTTCAGCACGTAATGAGCCATGTGACACTGAGCCAGTTTATAAACCCTTTTGTCACTCAATTTTCTCATGTATATAATGAGGGAAACTTACAGTATTTTCCCACTGTATTGGGAAGATTAAGTTAATATCAGATTAAAAATAAGCACTATTTAAATGTTAGCTAGTATTTTCATACGTGATGGGAGGAAGTCCAAAGCTGAAGCTTCATGTTCCCCACAGACTAAAACCCTTGGGGTACCGGATGGTGCAATGTAAGAAGCATTTTGTCTTGATATAATGGCTGTTCATGTTAATCATTCCAAAGAGAAAATAAATAGCCACCAAGGAACACCACATAAAACTGAGGCTAAAATCCAATGCCCATTATACATGGTAAGAAAACAAGATAGACTACATCTTGTATAATCCTACAAATCTAATATACAATTAAAATTATTCATATAAGATTGTGTATACAAGAACAATGGAATTAAAAGGCTCCAATTCATTTTTGTGCCCTATACAAATATGCAAAAGTGATCTGTAAGTTTGAAATGCCCACAGAAGGTAACAGCTATTGATAAAAACTGCATTGTGTCATTAACAGTCCCACACTGAATGAAGAGACATGAGGGCCTAAGAAAATGTTACATCTGTGACTACGGCAACGAGGAGACAGAGGGAAATAAGGTGGAAGTCAAGCCAGAAACTGAAGTTATGACCAAATGCTTCAGAGCATCTAGATGGGTTTCCTTTTTAACAGACTAACAAGGAACATAAGTAAAAAAGCACAGGGTAGCCGAAACCGGTTTGGCTCAGTGGATAGAGCATCGGCCTGCGGACTGAAAGGTCCCGGGTTCGATTCCGGTCAGGGGCATGCGCCTTGCTTGCGGGCACAACTCCAGTAGGGGGCGTGCAGGAGGCGGCTGATTGATGTCTCTCTCTCATCGATGTTTCTGACTTTCTATCCCTCTCCCTTCCTCTCTGTAAAAAATCAATAAAATACATTAAAAAAAAAAAAGCACAGGTTAGCAAAGGACAGAAGCCAACCAATCCTGACTAAACTTGAGCAGGAACCATGGTTGGAAGATCTGAGTTTCTAGGATATGTAATCAGATTTTGGTGGTTCCCCAGAGGAGTGTTGCCTCCTGGCTAAGAAACAGAGCAATGAAAACATATGCTCCAGGGTATTTGGAAGTCTTCATACAGGGCAACTGCATATTTACAGTGGTGCGTGGATACCCAAACATCTTTCTATCAGGTAAACAACTCTTGAGGATAACATCTAAAATAGTTTTAATCTCATTTGTAGCACCTGGAAACAATTTCCAAAATTTGTTTACTCTGAAACATCATACATTTGTTTCTTCTAAATTATGCCTTTGGTGTGTTGTTTTGTGTGTTTTTTTTCCTCTCAGAAAACATATGCATTCCATTTTCCCCTTCTTCTGATTTTATTCTTAGATTTTTGAATATACTCCTCAAAACTGGTAAGGGAAAAGAGGTGAGTGGTAGCTTTCATAGTTCTAGCAATTTCCCACAGCTAAACCTTCTGAAGTATGATTGAATTACAATATACATAATAAAGCGTAACTTAATCTTCCTGGTTCCCAAAATGTTTTCTGTGTAGTAAGATCTATTTCTTATCAATGTGAGCAGTATTGTCTCTATTATTTACTAAGTACTATCTACACAGAGCTATAAAGCTGAATGAAGATGTCAAAGTTTTGCCCTGTGGTTTTACAATACTCATAAAAGTTGAACAATTTAGTAAAAACTTTGATATACATTCCTAATGACAGAGCAAGAATAAAGCTCACAATGGCAATGGCCCAAAGTCAGGTCAGGATGGATCTGAGTCTTTTAGTGAAGCTTGGGTCCAAGAGGCCTGGGACATTGCTGGGATGGAGTTCGGGAAAAGCCATGGACAGCTGATGATCTTATACACTGCAGGGCAGTGCAGTCATTTGCTCTGTCCCAGCCCACACCCAAGCCTCATGCCATGGTTCTTTTCTTATAATTTGCTGTAAGTGTGGGGTTCTCTGAAAACAAAATCACTGGGGGTAGAGGGGTTCTTCTGGGAGCCTGGTCTGATTGAGGTGCTCTCAGCAGCCCTCTGCAGTGTCCAAAATCCATCACTTGAAGAAGATTAAGGGGACATCATTTAAGCACCAACAGAAGGAGCATCAGGAGTCTTCTCTTTATTCCCCATCTACAGGAAACCAGAACTATGCTGCCCAATCAGCACAATGCCAGGGACGGACTTCCCAGTCATTTAGTGTGTAGGCCTGTGCAGTGAGGAGTGGCAAAGCAGTGAATAAAGGAATATTTGAAACAAGATTGACCACTTATTAATAATTTTTGAAGTTGGGTGATAAGTACATTTATATATTTCACTTTTTTCCTTTTGTTTTGTTTTAGCATGTCTGAAAGTGTCCACAATAAAAGAATAAAATAAAATAAATAAAATCTTTCTGTCTAATAGATCATTAAAAATATTTTTCTTCTTAAATTTTATATGAATTCATGGTTGCCAGCACAGTTCCTCACAGAGAGTGGTACTCAGTACATAGACATGATTGAATGAATGTTGGAGTGTTAAAGGTCAGAAATAGAATCAATAAACAGAATCCAAGGGAGAGAAATGCACACAAGTGAGCACATACATATATACACACATGGTCAAGGGATAAACAATGATGGAAAACACAGGTTCTGCCTACATGTAGCTTGTGCTGTTGCTACATGTCTCTTTGTCTTGATTTCATCAACCATTAGCCCATGTGAGCAGGATGCTCAGAGCAGAGTCGGATCTGAGGAGAAGGATGCAATTATAGGCACAGACTCTGCGAGTGGAATCACCTTCTTAGGCTTCTGCTTACAAGGCTAAAAGAAGATTGGAATTCATCTCTGGCTTGGTTCCCAGCCCCATATTTTCTTCATTAGACTTGCTTTCCTCTATTGAACGTTGGCCAAGCCCTTCTATCGATTACCTCCTGCATCACTTCAGGGCTTATTTGAAGATGAGATGAATAATTCAGGGACAGGACAACAGGCTGGCTGGTGAGTCTCCAGTATTGCCTTGGATTCAAAAGTTGTGAGAGAATGTGAGTCTGTGGCCTTATCTAAAAGAGCTGTGGTGAGTCACTCATTTAACATTTGTGAAGGTTCTTAAATACAAGGGGATTTAAATAAGTATCCCTGTGTTTACTAACCCAAGTGCATTACAAGCTTATGGTTTGTTGGTTTGTTTTGGTGTGTTTTGAAAATAGGGCTATTCTTAATACCTAATTTATAGCTCTGCCCTTTTGTACTGGGAGAAGACAATAATAAAACATCTTTCTCCATAAAAGTTAGTGTAAAATCAATAGAATAGCTCCACAGCAATGGCATTAGTTTCTAGTGAAAATATAAATGAAAGGCCTCAGATATCTATACTAATAAAAGGGTAATATGCAGATTAGACCAGACATCTTCTGGACATCCTTCCGGATGTCCTTCCAGACAAAGCCACAGTGGTGGAGCATGAGCAAAGACAATTAGGGGCAATCAGATCATCAGGAGAGAGCAGATAGGGGGATTAGGCCAGCAGGGGAGAGCAATTAGGGATGACCAGGCTAGCAGGAGAGAGCAGTTAGAGGCAAGCAGGCTAGCAGGGGAGAACAGTTAGGGGTGATCAGGCAGGCAGAGGCTGTTAGAGGCAATCAGGAAGGCAGGCAAGCAGGTGAGCAGTTAGGAGCCAGCAGTCCCGGATTGTGAAAGGGATGTCTGACTGCCAGTTTAGGCCCCATTCCACAGGCACCTAAACTGGCAGTCAGACATCCTCCAAGGGGTCCCGGAATGGAAAGGGTACCAGCCAGGCTGAGGGACCATCCCCTGTGCATAAATTTCATGCTTTGGGCCTTTAGTTAGTAATAAGGGGGAGAGGGGTTGGATCACCCAGAGGAAGATGGAGGTTGCTTTTATTTTGCTAATATATATTAAATATCAGTTGGGGACGTTGAAAAGAGATAAGGTAAATTGTGTTTAAAAGATGTAATACATAATGAATAACACCATAAAAAGTCAGCAGAACTTCCCCATATGAAGAGCACAGGTGAGGCAAGATGGTGTGGTCAGTCAGCTTTCATCACATACACTGCTGAGGAGCTTCCCTACTCTTTTTCAAGTCTCTCCTTGATTATAGTTTGAGGCTCGGAACTGTGTTTCCTGCTGCTAAAGTCAAGCATCCTCTTTTACATCGCATATCTGCTTCTTTGCACTCACTCATACATGTAAACCCAACATGGCTCTTCCTCCTGGCCCTGAAAAAATCTAACCAATTATAACAGAAGTATTAAAAATACATACTTAGTAATCAGAAAATCTGATGTATGACCTTTTGCCTCTATTTTCTTATCTGTAAAATGGGACTAATAGTAAGTAATTCTTTACTTATCTCATATATGGTGAAAATACTGTATAAAAAGTGTTTTTAAGTTAAACATATTATAAAGATGTTAGCTGAACTATTTTATGAAACTAGAAAGGGCTATAGATTCACCATCATAGATCAGGAGGCTTTCTTTGTATAAAAGTGTTGTTCATCTTTCTTTCTGTTTAGACTGTGCATCATTTGTTTACACAGCTATCTTTATTTCTGAAAGACAAAACATAATATAAATTTTAAGAAATAAAAGATCCTAAAAAATAAAATAAAAGATATAATACACATAAAAGTACAATACTTTTAACAAAATATGTAGAAAAAGAGACAAAGAATGGTAGTACTGCTACTATTTTAAGTATGTTTTAGTTGCTGTTTGCTAGGTGTCCACACACATCTCACTTAATCCTCAGCAGAACTCTATGAGTTAACATGTTAATACTTTCATTTTACCATTGACAAAGTTACTTTGATAATACACAGTAAGGTAGAGCTGGAATTCAACCCAAGATATTAGAACTCCAAAATCCACATTTTTAACCATTATAGAATCCTGGCTCTTGTGTTCTAAGATACATTGATCAAAATAAAATAGAGAGAAAAATCATCTTGAAAGGAAAAGCCTAACAGCATTAACAGAGATGAGAAAGAGGAAACAGAATTCCCAAGAGTGGTTGTAGGGAGAGAGTGGGAGAGGAAGTGAACCAGATTCCTGTCCCCACAAGCACAACTAGGATCTGATAAAGAGTATGTGTTGGATCCTCCAGAGATTAAAGGAAGGGCTAAAACAAAGACAAATTCAGGTCTATGATGAGAAAGTGGGGTGGAGCCAAGAAAAGAACCTGAAGACTTAGGGGAAATTGTGCCAGGTGTTAATGAAAACCAGTCTTCCATGTTCAATATGTAATCATATTTGTAGTTTATCTCAACTTTAGACAGTTCAATTAAACAAACTTTATTGAGTGCTTCTGTATGCAAAGCTGTCTTAGGGCATAATGGTGCTATATTTAACAAAATCAAATGGGACTTCGAAACTGGAGAGGAAAACAGAAACATATCTAAAATAATTTTAGCACAAGACAAAATGAGATACATTATATAATAAGCATTCAAAGTATTGTGAAAGTTTGAAATGGGGCATTAAATCTGAGGGGGTGTGATTTAAGCTGAGATATAAAGAATGTGTAACACTTTAGTAGACATAAGAGAAGTCATTCTAAGTAAAGAGAATGGTTAGCCATCAATTGACTGAAGGCCATATTTGGGAAAGGGTGAGTGGATGATGGTGACTGAGGACAGATATACAGAAGCATATACTCAGAATTAAACATAAAATAAAGGGGAAAAGTCAAATTGTGAGGCCTCTATATCAAGCTGAGAAGTTTGGTGATCTAAATCAATAGTGGGCTTTCCATTAAATTCAAATAAAGGTAGCACCAAGAGTCAATTGACTCTGAAATAACAGATACCTACAGAATATAATTACTGAACAAAAGCCAGCTCTGAACCTCTGATGCCATCATGAGGTCTGTGGATGAGTCTTCATGATCATCATTGAAATGTGCCCTTCAGAACACTGATCAATTCCAACTCCCAATTGCCTCTTTAAGCACCTGAGAGTGGTAGGCTCTCCACTGGACCTTAGTCCCACTCTCCACACATGATATGTGACTCTGAATGGCCTATTGAATGTCCAACTACCCTCTCACAGAACCAGTCTGCATGTCTGAACTACTCCTGTATGACCCCTGTACTTGGGTTCATCAAGTCCTGAGGTATCCAAGCCCTCATGCAGTGCCATCCAGGCTTTCTCAGTTGAAATTATTCTTCCAGTAATGAATCATTTTCTTCATATTTATTTCTCCCTTACTATGAATTTCCTCTCCTAGACCATGAGCACCTCCACTTTGCCTCTTTCCTTCTATGTATCTAATCCTATCTAATAAAAGAGTAATATGCAAATTGACCATACCTCTGCTACACCCATAAGCCATACCCACCAGCCAATCAGGAGTGAGTATGTAAAATAACCTGACCAAGATGACTGTAGCCACAGAGAGAGTAGGAGGCTTGAGTTGCCCACAGCAATGGAGGAAGCTAAACTTTCTGCCTGCCCTGACCTGCTTTGGCCTCCACTAAAGGCTACAAAATTACAATTATAAAAGATAAATAAATCCCAGATACCAGGACCTCCACTTGGGTCGCCAGGGGGCATGGCCAGCCTGCAAACCACCACAAGCTCCTTGCCCAGGCCACCCATACCCCAAGGGAACCCCAACCCTCATCCAGGACACCCGTCAGGGCAAACCAGCCAGCTCCCACCCATGAACCAGGCCTCTATCCTATCTAATTTTATCTAATAAAAGAATAATATGTACATTGACCATCACTCCAAAACACAAGATGGCTGCCCCCATGTGGTCAAAGATGACTTCCCCCATGTGGACACAAGATGGCCAGCAGAAGAGGACAGTTGGGAGGGACCAGGCCTGCAAGGGAGGGCAGTTGGGGGCAATCAAGCCTGCATGGGAGGGCAGTTAGGGGTGACCAGGCTAGCAGAGGAGGGAAGTTGGAGGCAACTGGTCTTGCAGGGAAGGGCAGTTGCGGGGGAATAAGGCTTGCAGGCAAGAGCAGTTGAAGGTAACCAGACCTTCAGGAGAGGACAGTTAGGGGTAACCAGGCCTTAAGGGGAGGGCAGTTAAGGGGAAACAGGCTGGCAGGGGAGTAGTTAGGCATCAATCAGGCTGGCAGACAGAAGCGATTAGGGGCAATCAGGAAGGCAGGCAGGTGAGCAATTGGTAGCCAGCAGTCCTGGATTGTGAGAGGGTAGTTGGACATCCTGTTTAGGCCCAACCTTACCTGTATCAGGCCTAAACAGGCAGTTGGACATCCCTCTAAAGGTCCCAGATTGGAGAGGGTGCAGGCTGGGCTGAGGAACTCCCCCCCACTTGCATGAATTTTATGCACCATGCCTCTAGTTAAGTTATAACTGCTTTGCCTCGCAGAATGTTGTGTTTTATACTTTTTGGCACACTCAATATTTTTCTAGTGTCTGCATCTTTGCTAGAATTAGAAATACCCTAGAGTGTGATAGCCAAGATGAAACTCCTAAAGTATGCAATAATGTGATAGAATTTAGAATTCTGAGACATTCCTGATAAGTTCCAAGAGTAAGAAAATCTGGGCACTATAGAAAGGATACCAGAGAATATGTAGTGTGCCTAGACTGACATTGGATAGGAAATCAGTAAGATACAGCCAGCTCTTAGAACTCTCTGAGTTCCCTGCACTTAAGTTTGTGATATTAAAGACAGAAAACTGTTTGCCAAGGGAACAGATCAGCCTTACACCCAGAATGCCACAGAATAGGCAAAATATCAGAGTCAGAACATAATTTTTTGAGGTCACAGAAGGTAGTAATGGGCCATCACCAAAGCTCAGGGCATCACTTTGCACAAAGAGGTATCTCACATATACAAGAGGCAACTTCAAAATATTTGACAATCATTCACATAGATCACATAGACCTAGAAAGAAAACCTGAGGACATCAAGCCAGAAGTCAGCCTTCTTCAGTATCTCTCACAATACCCAGCATATAATCACCTCTTAAAAATTAACTACTATATAAATTAACTGGAGGCCCAGTACATTAATTTGTGCAAGGGTAGAGGGGGCTACATGGGGGGCGGGGGACAGTGATCGGGTGCAGAGCCAGCCAGGGGAGGGGCCACAAGCAGTTGGACAGCTGGTCCATCCCTGGTCAAACTCCCAGTCAAACTCCCAATTGAGGGGACAATTTGCATATTAGCCATTTATTATATAGGATGGTGATCATGGGGATTCTATTGTGTAAAGCTTCCCTTCAAGAATCATGTAAGGTTTATATCCCTGACTCTTCCTCTCTCCACCCTAAATACTATTTAAATGTCTCTGAGCTCCACTGATGTGGCTCAGTTGGTTGAGCACCCTATTGTGCACCAAGAGATCACAGGTTCAATTCCAGATCAGAGCACATGCCAGGTTTTGGGCTTGATTCCTGGTAGGGGTCATACAGGAAGCAGCAGACCTATGTTTTTATCTCTCTCTCTCTCTCTCTCTCTCTCTCTCTCTCTCTCTCTCTCCTTTCCTCTCTCTCTAAAATCACTAAAAACATATTTTAAAATAAATACTAAATAAATATCTCTGAGAATACGGGAAAAGGAAGAGTTAATATGAATAAAGTATATTGGGTATAATCTGCCTAATAGAATGCTGAAACATGGGGTGACATTTGAGTTAAATTGTGACCAAAGTCTCAGATATATATGGTGGACACTTAGACCATTATTTGCTCTGATCTGGAGTATCAGATTCTTTACACAACTTTCTGATTGGCAATAACTGTTATAAAAATAGCTTTCTTAGCAGGTGGGTTCTTAGAAGTCTTTAGAACCTCTTTATCTGGTCCTGGTTCTCTGGGTGCCAATAACCACTGGACATCAGAAACCTGAGAATTTACCATGTCATCACTTCACCTGTCTTAGTTTCCAATGTTACAAATTACTACAAACTTAGTGGCTTAAAACAATAGGTATTTATTCTCTCACAGCTCTGGAGACCAGGTGTCCAAAATCAAGATTTCAGAAGGGCCATGCTGAAGGCTCTAGGGAAGAATTCTTCCTTTTTCCTTCTAGCTTCTTGTGGTTCCTAGCATTCCTTGACTTGTGGCAGCAATTTCTACCTCCATCTTCACATAGTCTTCTTCCCTGCAAATATACGCCTGTTTTCTCCTTCCATTAAGTCATTGAATTTAGGGTTCATCCTAAAACCAGGATGGTTTCATCTCAAGATTCTTAACGAATTACATCTGCTAAGGTACTATTTTCAAATGAGTAGTCACTTTCGGAGGATATGAGTTCTGGAGAAACATGATTCAACCTACAACACAACCTAAGTGGACCACTCATTGTAATTATAAATAAAATTTGAATTTGTCCATTCCATAGTTTCTTTGGAGACCAATCTACATTTTTTTCTCTGGCTAACTCAAATCATTGGTGTCCTAGTCAATTCAGTTTTATATCAGAATACCACAGATTGGGAAGCTGGAAATTTGAGATCAGGGTGCCAGCTTGGTTAGTTTCTGGTGAGGACTCTCCTAGATTGTGGACAGCCATTTTCTTGTATCCTCATATGGTAGAGAGGAAGAAGGAACTCTCTGAGGTCTCCTTTATAAGGCCACTAATCCCATTCATGAGGGCTCCTCAGGACTTAACTACCTCCCAAAGGCCCAATCTCCTAATACCATATATAGGGTGTTAAGATTTCAACATGTGAATTTGGGGAAGGTTGGATACAAACATTCAGTCCATAACAATTGGTCAAAAATGAAAATAAAAATTTAATCTATATACACCACTGTGGGAAGTTCCATAGTATAGTCTTTCTCATTATCTATTTTTAATTGGATTGTTGGCTATATGGATCATGCAGGCTATATGGAGGACACAATCATATTTAAATCACTCAGTCTTGGTCAGATTCAAGTTTTTCCAAGCAACACTTGGAAATAGCTAGAGCTTGCTGGGAATAGATTACTTCTTCAAAAGGCCTTCTGCAGTTAGGTGAAAAAAACTCCTTAGCATGCATGCTACAAGCAAGGATCATTGTCCACTCCAGTCTACAGATATAAAAACCTTTAGAGTTACTCAAATAATAGAGAAGCCCAATGCCATTAGAGGAGACTCATGTACAATTCTGTAAAAATGATGTTTGTTGTTTGACAAAGAAAAAAAAATCATTTTTCACTATTTTTATTGTCATAAAAAAGCTCTTTGCCCAGAGATATAAAATGTAATACCAAAACCGGAATTTAAGCTTGTGAAAATTAAAGATTTTTGTGAAACAAAAGGTGTAATGAATAAAGTTAATAGAGACATGACAGATTTGAAAAAGATATTTGCAGTGTTTGAAACTGAAAAATAATTCTTGTAATAACAAGGAAAAAATGGGCACCCCAGCAGAGAAAAGACAAAGAAATTAGTCAATTTACAGAAAATTATACTGAAAAAGTAAACATATAAAAAGGAACATTACTAAAAACACATTAGTATTAAAAATGTTAAATCCTATCTAATAAAAGAGTAATATGCAAATTAACCATCACTCCATCACATACACAAGCGATACTACAAACTAATTAGGAGTGAGTATGCAAATTTTTTGGACCATTTGTTCTATATAGTTTTTTTTTATTGTGTTACATGTATACATATCTCCCCATTGCCCCCGCTCTCTCCCAGGCATACCCCAATCCCCCAGTGTCTATGTTCATTGCTTATGGTTACATGCATGGATACAAGTCCTTTGCTTGATCTCTTATCTACCCGACCTCTCTTTAATCTTCCTGCTATACTTTCACAGTCTGTTTGATGCTTTACTGCCTCTGTATCTATCATTTTGTTCATCAGTTTACAATGCTCTTTATTTTTTTTTTCCTGGGGAATATTTTTTATTATAAGTTGGTAATTTTGTGAATTTCTTTTGTTATTGTTGTTGTTGTTGTTGTTTTTAATTAATTTTTATTAATTTTTATACATATCTCCCCATTGCCCCCCCTCCCTCCCAGGCATACCCCGACCCCCCAGTGTCTGTGATCATTGGTTATGTTTATAAGCATGTATACAAGTCCTTTGATTGATCACTTATTTACCTCACCTAACTTTAATTTTTCTGCAGTAATTTCACAGTCTGTTTGATGCTTTATGATTTTTGTCCTCCTGAGAATTATCAGTCTACTCCCTTTCTGTGCTTCTGATCCTATTATATTCACCAGTTTATTTTGTTGATCAGATTTTTAATTCACTTAATTTTTAGATTCACTTGTTGATAGATGTGTATTTGTTGTTCATAATTTTTTGTCTTTTACCTTTTTCTTCTTCCTCTTCTAAAAGAGTACCTTTCAGCATTTCATATAATACTGGTTTGGAGTTGATGAACTCCTTTAGCTTTTTCTTCTCTGTGAAGCTCTTTATCTGCCCTTCAATTCTGAATGATAGCTTTGCTGGATAGATTATTCTTGGTTGTAGGTTCTTGCTGTTCATCACGTTGAATATTTCTTGCCACTCCCGTCTGGCCTGCATCGTTTCTGTTGAGAAATCAGCTGACAGTCGTATGGGTGCTCCTTGTAGGTAATGAACTGTTTTTCTCTTGCTGCTTTTAATATTCTCTCTTTCCCTTTTGCTCTTGGTATTTTAATGATGATGTGTCTTGGTGTGGTCCTCTTTGGATTCCTTTTATTTGGGGTTCTGTGTGCTTCCTGGACTTGTAAGTCTATTTCTTTTACCAGATGTGGGAAGTTTTCAGTCATTATTTCCTTAAATAGGTTTTCAGTATCTTGCTCTCTCTCTTCTTCTGGCACCCCCACAATTCTGATGTTGGTACGCTTGACGCTGTCCCAGAGGCTCCTTACATTATCTTCACATTTTTGGATTCTTTTCTCTTCTTGCTTTTCCAGTTGAATGTTTTCTGCTTCTTTATATTTCAAATTTTTGACTTGATCCTTGCCTTTCTCCAGTCTGCTGTTAGTACTCTGTATAATAGTTTTTATTTCAGTCAGTGTATTTTTCATCTCCTCTTGGGTCTCACTAAATTTATCCATCTTTTCTAGCATATTCTTGAAAAACCTTATAAGCGTGGTTTTGAACTCTATATCCTCCATTTCTTTTGCTTGTAATCCCTTCCCTTGTCTCGGCATTTTCACTATGCCGGGGAAACTTCTGTGCTGGATTCAGCCGCAGAAGCCTCTGTTGAGCTTGGGAGGGGTGGAGTCTCAAGGCTTAAGGGACCACCTTGCCTTCCAGTCGGCCCGCCCTCCATGGCCCCTGAGTCTCACGTGACTGGGTAATGGCTGGAGCGGTCCTTGTGCGCAGGCCCGCAGTGCCTCTAACTGCTGCCTTTCCGGCTCCCCTGCGAACCAGGACCACACGAGTCTAGGTCTCCAGGGTTTCGCCCAAAACAGGGGCTTAGTGGAGTCAGAAGTGGCACAGTTGGGAGGGTTTGTCTCCCGCCCACTCGCGAAAGCCAGCGGCACAATCAGCAGTCTGTCCTCCGCGCAGCACCGTGCACGTGCAAGACCAGACCTGATCTTCTGCGACTCCCCTAAATTTCCGTGCACCTCTCCCTTTTCACAGTCCAAACTCCCCCCGTATGAGTCTCGGCTGGATCTGGGGTTTAGTGTCGCAGGACAAGGGGTTCAATGCCTTTGAGAGTCTCCGTCTCCCTCCCGCCAGAGAAAACCAGCCAGATACTCCGGCACCCGCTCTCTCCTCGGGCGCGTCTCCGAACCTCAGCTTTTTGCAGCTCCTCTGGGTCTCTGTGAGCCCCTCTCTTTCCCTCTAGTTGTAGAACTTCCACTCAGCCAGCTTTCCTGTGGTTCTGGATGATGTCCGTTCTGTCTTTTAGTTGTAGTTTTGAAATTGTTGTGCGAGGCAGCAGTATAGGTGTTTACCTATGCCACCATCTTGGATTTTTTCCAATTTTGTCTACAATGCTCTTTATTATCCAAAAATGAGTGAGATCATGTGGTGCTTCTCCTTCATTGACTGGCTGATTTCACTAAGTATAAGGCTCTCCAGTTCCAAACAGGTTGCTGCAAATGGTAAGAATTTCTTCTTTCTAATGGCACCATAGAATTCCATTGTGTAGATGTACCAGTTTTGTGATCAACTCATCTGCTGATGGGCACCTACATTGTTTCCAAATTGTAGCTGTAGTAAATTGTGCTGCTATGAATATAGGGGTGCATAAATCCTTTCTGATTGGTGTTTGTAATTTCTTAAGATAAATTCCTAAGAGTGAGATTACAGGGTCAAATGGGAGATCCATTTTTAGGTTTCTGAGGAAGGTCCATACTGTTCTCCACAGTGGCTGCACCAATCTGCATTCCCACCAATAGTGCACAAGGGTTCCTTTTTCTCCGCATCCTTGCCAACACTTGTCGTTTGTTGATTTGTTGATGATTGCCATTCTGACAGGTGTAAGATTGTATCGCATTGTTGATTTGATTTGCATCTCTCAGATGATTAATGACTTTAAACATGTCTCTTGGCCTTCCTTCTGTCATCTTTCGAAAAGGTTCTATTTAGGTCTGTTGCCCATTTTTTTATTGGATCATTTATCTTCCTTTTATTAAGTTCTATAAATTGGCTGTAGATTTTGGAGATTAAACCTTTATCAGTGACAAGATTTGCAAATATATTCTCCCATACAGTGGTCTCTCTTGTTGTTTTGTTGATGGTTTCTTTTGCTGTGCAAAAGCTTTTTATTTTGATGTAGTCCCATTTGTTTATTTTCTCTTTAGCTTCCATTGCCTTTGGAGCAGTATCAGTGAAGAAGTTCTTTCGGCATATGTCTGAGATTGTGCTGCCTGTGGATTCCTCTAGTATTTTCATGGTTTCCCTTGTAATGTTTCAGTCCTGTATCCATTTTGAGTTTATTTTTGTATTTGGTGTAAGTTGGTTTTCCAGTTTCATTTTTTTGCATGTATCTGTCCAATTTTCCCAACACCATTTGTTGAAGAGGCTATCTTGGCTCCATTGTATGTTCATGCCTCCTTTGTCAAATATTAATTGAGTGTAGTGGTTTGGGTGGATATCTGGGTTCTCTATTCTATTCCATTGGTCTATATATCTGTTCATGTGCCAGTACCAGGCTGTTTTGAGAACAGTTGCTTTGTAATATAGCTTGAAATCTGGTATTGAGATCCCACCTATTTATTCTTCTTTCTCAGAATTGCTGTGGCTATTTGTGGTCTTTTTTTTTGTTCCAGATGAATCTATGCAGAATTCTTTCTAGGTCTGTGAAATATATCGTTGGTATTTTAATGGGTAGTGCATTGAATCTATAGATTGCTTTGGTAGTATGGACATTTTAATGGTGTTGATTCTCCCAATCCAAGAGTATGGTATGCTCTTCCATCTGTTAACATCTTCCTCTATCTCTTTTTTCAGTGTCCTGTAGTTTTCTACATATAGGTCTTTTACCTCTGTAGTTAGGTTTATTCCTATGTATCTTAATTTTTTTGGTGTGATGGTACATGGGATTGCTTTTTTAGTCTCTCTTTCTGTAATTTCACTATTAGTGTATAGAAATGCCACAGATTTCTTGGAATTAATTTTGTATCCTGCTACATTGCCAAATTCATTTATTAAGTCAATTAGTTTTGGCATGGAGTCCTTTGGGTTTTTTATGTACAGTATATGTCATCTCCAAATGAAGATAGCCTTACTTCTTCTTTTCCAATTTGGATGCCTTTTATTTCTTCTTCTTGTCTGATTGCAATGGATAATACTTCCAGTACTATGTCGAACAGGAGAGGTGAGAGTGGGCATCCCTGTCTTGTTCCTGTTCTTAGGGGAAATGGTTTTGGTTTTTGCCCATTGAGTATGATGTTAGCTGTGGGTTTATCATATAAGGCTTTTATGATGTTGAGGTATGCTCCTTCTATTCCCACTTTGCTGAGAGTTTTTATGAAGAAAGTGTATTGGATTTTGTCAAATGCTTTTTCTGCATCAATTGATATGACTATGTGATTTTTATCTCTCAATTTGTTTATGTGATGTATCACATTTATTGATTTGCAGATATTGTACCATCCCTGCATTCCTGGGATGAATCCTACTTGGTCATGGTGTATGATCTTTCTGATGTACTGTTGGATCAGATTTGTTAGAATTTAGTTGAGGATTTTAGCATCTATGTTCATGAGAGATTGGCCTATAATTCTCTTTCATTGTGTTGTCTTTATCTGGTTTTGGTATTAGCGTGATGCTGGCTTCATAAAAGGTGTTTAGAAGTGTTCCTTCTTCTGGAATATTTTTGAATACTCTGAGGAGGATAGGTTTTAATTCTTCCTTGAATGTTTGGTAAAACTCTCCTGTATAGCCATCTGGTCCCAGGCTTTTATTTGCTCGAAGCTTTTTGATGACTGCTTCAATTTCTTCCATAGTTATTGGACTATTGAGATGTTTAGATTCTTCCTGATTGAGTTTTGGAAGGTTATATTTTTCTAGGAATATGTCCATTTCTTGCAGGTTGTCAAATTTGTTGGAATAGAGTTGTTCATAGTATTTTTTAACAATCCTTTGTATTTCGGTGGGGTCTGTTGTTATTTCTCCTCTTTCATTTCTGATTTTGTTTATTTGGGTCTTCTCTCTTTGCTTCTTGGTGAGCCTGGCTAGAGGTATATCAATATTGTTTATTTTTCAAAGAACCAGCCCTTGGTTTTGTTGATCTTTTGAATTGTTTCCTTGGTCTCCATGTTGTTTATCTCTGCTCTGATCTTTACTATTTCCTTCCTTTTGTTTACACTGGACTGTTCTTGTTGCTCTCTTTCTAGCTCTTTGAGTTGTAGGTTAGGTAATTTATTACCATTGTTTCCTGTTTTTTGCAGTAGGCTTGTAGGGCTATGAACTTCCCTCTCAAGAATGCTTTCACTGTGTCCCATAAATTTTGTATTGTTGTGTTGTCATTGTCATTTGTTGTCATGATGTTTTTTATTTCTTCCTTGATCTCTTTGGTTACCCAGTCATTCTTTAATAGCACGGTGTTTAATCTCCATGTGTTTGATTTCTTTCTATTGTTTTTATTAAAGTTGATTTCCAGTTTTATGCCACTGTGGTCTGAAAAAATGCTTGATATGATATCTATCTTCTTGAATTTGAAGAGACTTTTCTCATGACCCAACATATGGTCTATCTTTGAAAATGACCCATGTGCACGAGAGAAGAATGTATATTCTGTGGCTTTGGGGTGAAATGTTCTGAAGATGGCAAATGATTCTATCTGGTCTAGTGAGTCATTTAGGATTGATGTTTCTTTGCTGATTTTTGTTTAGAGGATTTGTCCACTGGTGACAGTGGGGTATTAAAGTCTCCTACTATGATTGTATTGCTGTCAATCTCTCCCTTAATATCCTCCAGGAGGGTTTTTTTAATGTACTTAGGTGCTCCTATATTGGGTCCATATGTGTTTACCAGAGTTATTTCTTCTTGTTGGACTGTTCCCTTTAGTATTATGAAATGGCCTTCTTTATCTCTTGTTATGTCCTTCACTTTGAGATCTAATTTGTCAGATATAAGTATTGCAACCCCAGCTTTTTTTTCATTTCCATTTGCCTGAAATACCATCTTTCATCCCTTCATCCTCAATCTGTGTGCATCTCTTTTCCTGAGGTGGGTTTCTTGCACACAGCAGACATGTGGATCATGTTTTCTTATCCAATTGGTTACCCTATGTCTTTTGATTGGAGCATTTAATCCGTTTACATTTAAAATTATTATTGATAGGTACTTATCTTTCGCCATTTTTAGTCTTTACCCCAGAGTTCCTTCTTTGCTTCCTATTTCTTTTTATTACAGCAGACCCTTTAACATTTCTTGCATTGCTGGTTTGGTGGTAATATATTTCCTTTGTCCTTTTTTGTCTGTGAAGCTTCTGATTTCACCTTCAATTTTGATTGAAAGCCTTGCAACGTACAGTATTCTTGGATTCAGACCCTTCCTTTGAATGACTTTGTATATTTCATTCCATTCCCTTCTGGCCTTATGAGTTTCTGTTGAGAAATCAGTAGCTAGTCTTATGGGGGTTCCTTTGTAGATAACTTTCTGTTTCTCTCTGGCCACTTTTAAGATTTTTACTTTGTCATTGGTGTTTGCCAATTTAGTTATAATGTGACTTGGTGTCGGTTTGTTGGAGTTAATTTTGCTTGGGACCCTGTGAGCTTCTTGGATTTGTGTGGGTTTTTTCTTTCCTATATTGGAGAAATTTTCTGTCATTATTTCTTCAAACAGATTCTCTAATCCTTGCTCAGTTTCCACTATTTCTGGAATCCCAATTATGCGGATGTTGTTTTGTTTCATATTATCCCAAAGTTCCCTTAGGCTCTCCTCTTGCTTTTTAATTATTTTTTCTAGAATCTGCTGTACTTGGGTATTTTTTCCTGCCATCTCTTCTAGCTCACTGATGCGTTCCTCTGCTTCTTCTAGTCTACTTTTGATGCTTCTATTGAGTTCTTTTTAGCAGTGATGTCATTTTTCATTTCTTCTTGATTATTCTGCATTTCTTCTAGGTTCTTCTGCATTTCTTCTTGCTTCTTTTTCATTTCCTCTTGGGTCTTCTTCATTTCCTCTTGGCTCTTACTCACATTTTTTATTTAGTTTTCCATTCTTTTCATCTACCTTATGATCATTTCTCTGAACTCTTTCTCTGGCAGGCTTATTTCTCTTCCATTTCATTTAATTTCTTTTCTGGTGATACCTGCTTTTCTGTTGTATGCGGACTGTTTCTTCTTCTGCCCATGGTCTTTCTTCTCCGGGTGTCTGGTTCTGTAGTTCTCTCTCCTACATTGATTCAAAGACACAAACTACAACACGAAGAGGTACAACACACAAGGCACTGAACAGAAATGTATTCGTGATGTTAATAATCACAAATAAGGTGACCCCCATGAAAGACAAATTAGGGGTATGTAGAGAAAGAAGAAGAGGAAAATAAGGAAAAAAGAAAAGAAAGAAGTGCCAAAATCAAATTAGGAGATGAAGAAAAATAAATAAATAAATGAACAAAAAAGTAAAAAGGAGAAGAAGAAGGAGAAAAGAGAAAGAGAAAAAAAGTCAGAGAGAAAAGAAAGAGGATAAGAGAGAAAAGGAGAACAAAATATAGATGTCAGGAGAAAACTCCAATAGAACAGTCACTAAACCCAACAAATGCTGACAACCAGTACCTGGAGATTAATACAAACTACAAATAACAACTGGTATCGAGGAAGGCAAGGGAAAAGAGAGTTAAAAAAAAAAAAGCAAACAAAAAGCAAAATAAAACAAGTAGAATAAGCTAAAATAATCTCACAAATAAAAGTACAAAAAATTGATATAATCACCATTCAGGTGAACAGCAACAAAAGGACATAGAGAAAAACAACTTTATTGATAGTAAAGAGAAGAAGAGAGAGGTATGTATGGACTTGGAGTAGGGGATTCTAAATCAGATATATAAGTGGGATGAAATTTTAACCAGGTAAAGAGAAAGAATAGGTAGAATCTGAAGTTGGAAAAGGAAAAGAGAAACAATACAACAAAATGGGGAAAGTTAGGAGGAAAGTGTTGGCATAAAGGTAGAGTTGAGATAGAGTAAAATTATGCTGAAGGAAAGATGGAAATAGAATGTAGAATTCTAATCCCGAAGTAAAATAAAGGGAAAACAAAATGACACTTGTTTTTTCCAAAAAGGTAAAATAGTAGTAGTAATAATACTAGTTGAAAACAAAAATGTAATAATTAAAAAGGTAAAATCAATTGAGAAGGAAAGAAAAAAATAGTTTTTTTATTAAAATGTGCAAAAATGAAAAATAAAATAAAATAAAAATTTGAAAACAAAGAAAAAAATAGAATGGTCATTCACTTCCACTATTGTTCTGCTTGGCACTCCTGTTTCCCAGTAGGGAGGGTATTGCAGTTCCCTGTGTTCCACTGCTGAGGTCTTAATCTCTTTATTCTTTTGTGGATATGCGAGAGTCAATTTGTGCGTCATCCACTGGGTGGTAATGTTTCGGAAGTGACCTCTGAGACTAAGCACGGGACCTTCTAGGCTGTGCTCAGATCCTGCTACTCTGGTTCTCAAAACCGGTTTGTGGGGATTTTGCAGCCGGGACACTGTAATAACTCCCAGGCTGTCCTTCTGCCTCAGATCAAAATGAGTTATTTTCTAGAGCTCTCCTCTCTCAACAGCTCTGAGAGTTTGCTTTCACACTTAGGGATCATGCCCTGCCCCACATCTGTGGACCTCTCCAGAAGCAGCTTTCCTGCAGCCCAATTCCCACAGTGTGCACGTCTCTGTTCTGCAGGACAAGAGACCTCACCTTATCCCAGGCAAAATCTGACCTTTCTGTATGCCGTGTGAATCTCCTCTGAATCTCTGTGTCTGCACAGATTGGAGAGTGGTGTTCTGGGTCCCCCGGCTGTTTGGTGAGTGCTTCAGCTGCAGCTTTCAGACCGCCACAGACATCCACCTCCCTCTGCAAGATGGTGCGGTACCCGCTTCATGCTGGTGGCTCGGGCAGACAAAAGTCCCATGCCAATGGGGCTGCCTGGTCAGGAGAGCCCCGTCCAGCAGTCCCCCACCTTCTCCTGGAGGATAACTGACTCTTAACTTGCCAACAAACACTCTCAGTGTGACTCTGAGCTGCTCTCTCTCCCTCTGCCCAGGGACAAAGCTCCAGACGCGTCTGTCTATTCGGCCACCATTTTCCCTCTCCCTGAGCATGCAAATTAGCCCAACCAAGATAGCTGCAGCCAGGGAGAGAGCAGGAGGGAGGCTTGGGTTTCTCTGGCGATGGAGGTAACCAAGCTTTCTGTACACTCTCGCGGGCCCAAGTCTCCACTCCAGTCTACAAAGTTTCAATTATAGAAGATAAATAAATCCCAACAAAATGTCTGCTGCCACAAAGCAAGCAGAAGGCTTGGCTCCACTTCAGACTACAAAGTTTCAATTGTAGAAGATAGATAAATCTCAGATACCAGGGCCTACATTTGGGTCACTGGGAGGTGTAGTCAACCTACAAACCACCACAGGCCCCTCACCCAGGTCACCCCACACCCCAAGGAAACCCCCACTTTGAACCAGGACACCCTTCAGGGCAAGCCAGCTGGCCCCCACCCATGCACCAGGCCTCTATCCTATCTAATAAAAAATTAATATGCAGATTGACTATCACTCAACACACAAGATGGCTGCCCCCAAATGGTCAAAGTTCCTGCCCCTATTTGGACACAAGATGGCCACCATAAGATGGCCAGCAGGGGAGGGCATTTGGGAGGTATCAGGTCTGCAAGGGAGGGCAGTTGTGGGCGATCAGGCCAGCAGGGGAGGGCAGTTGGAGGCAATAAATCCTGCATGGGAGAGCAGTTAGGGGTGACCAGGCCAGCAGAGGAGGGAAGTTTATGGGCCTGCAGGGAAGGGAAGTTGGGGGGGACCCCAGGCCTGCAGGGGAGTGCAGTTAGGCAAGAACAGTTGTGGGGGACCAGACCTGCAGGGGAGTGCAGTTAGGGATGACCAGGCCTACAGGGGAGGGCAGTTATGGGCAAACAGGCTGACAGGGGAGCAGTTAGGCATTAATCAGGCTAGCAAGGGAGTGGTTAGGGGGTGATCAGGCTGGTAGGCAGAAGTGATTAGGGGCAATCAGGAAGGCAGGCAAGTGAGCAGTTGGGAGCCAGCAGTCCTGGATTGTGAGAGAAATGTCCAACTGCCCATTTAGGATCCACTGGGTTTGGGCCTAAACAGACAGTTGGACATCCATAGAGGGGTCCCAGATTGGAGAGGGTGCAGGCTGGGCTGAGGGACACCCCCACCATGCATGAATTTCATGCACCGGGCCACTAGTAAAACAATAATGGGATATAATTTTATATCCATTGGGCCAGCAAAAAGTAGAGAGTTGTGTAATGGCCAAGCTGGCAAGAACACAGGAATGTAGGAAAATACATTGGAAGCCATTCTGGAGAGAAAGTAAATGCAGTTAGTTAAACATTCAATTTTGCACGTATGCCTTATTAATCCCCCTCCTGAATATATATGCTTTGCAAAATTATACAATCCATAAGGAAACAAGTACTAGGATATTCATCACAACATCACTTCTAGAGTGGAAAACCAAAGGCAACCTAGGGTCCAACACTGAGGAGTGAATAGATCAAATGTAATAGATGCACCTATGGAGTACTCTGCAACCATGAATTAAATTTTAAACCATGGATTGAATGTTCATTCAACTGCACAGTAAATCTTAATGCTCAGAGAAAAAAAATTGAAACTAATAATAATGGTGAGAAGATCTATAGCATAATACAGTGTAAATTATACATTAACTAGTGGCCTGGTGCACAAAATTTGTGCATGGAGGGGGATTTCCTTCAGCTAGGCCTGCACCCTCTCCAATCTGGGATCCTTCAGAGGAAGTCTGACTGCCAAAACTGGCAGTCAGACTTCCATCTCACAATCTGGGATCACTGCCTCCTAACTGCTCACCTGCCTGCCTGCTTGATCACCCCTAACCACTCTGCCTGCCAGCCTGCTCACCCTCAAATACTTCTACACCAGCCTTCTTGCCCCCAACTGGTCCCATTACCAGCTTGCTCACCCTCAACTGCCCCCCACCCCCAGCCTGCTGCTGGCCTAATCACCCTCAACTGACCTCCCTTCCTGGCCTGATCACTCCTAACCACCTTTGCCTCAGTCCCGCCACTATGGCTTTGTCCAGAAGGACATCCAGAAGGTCTCCTGGAAGGTGTCCCAGTATAATTGGCATATTATCCTTTTATTAGTATAGATGGCCACAAAATAATAACTCGTTTTACAAAATACTGAAGCAAAAGGATCACAGTAAACCTGAACATGGTTGCATATTGAAGAGTGGATAGAGGGATAGGAAAAGGAAATGGAAATAAAAGAAACAAGCAACATTTAAAAGGTCCTTGTTCTCATAGAAAGATCTGATACAGAGAACCTTGGAAGCTATGAATTTTTACAATGGAGCATTTTGAAAATCTGATTAGAAAGGACAGTGAAATGGAAGGAGAAAGAGCAGTCTTATTCTTTTAACCCCATCACTTTTGGATTAATGCCTTTAACATCAGTCAAGTGAGGACCAGTAAGCACTGACATCATTGATGTTTCTGGAAATTAACATAAAAAGAGCCATTTCTTCCCATTTTCTTATTTATTTAATCATGATTAAGTACCCATTATGTATAAGGCACTTTTTCAAGTGCTTTGGGGGATACTCCTTTTTAGGCCCCTACTTTGTGGAGCCTGTACACTGATGGAGAATCAAAAGCTGTCTGACCCCCTCTTCTGTGTAAGGGCAACAGCCTGGGTCCTGCAAGATATGCCTAAGGCAGATATCTGAGGAGTAAACTATGTAAATAGCTTTTCTTCTCCCCAGCACAGCTCAGTGTTTTATATCTCCCAAGAGCATCTCAAAAATACTCTGAGGATCTTCTGACTTTAAACATAGCAGAATATTTCTCTCTTGATGCTGACAGAGCATGTGCTAGGTAGGATACAGGAGAATACTGAAACCCACCCCACCAGCCCTTCTCTTTCTCATTTTCCCAAACTCAACCTAAATTAAGGAAAACATAGTTTAGAAAACAGATGTGTGCCAGAATCAAACAGGAGGAAAATGCCTTTGTCTTCATTCTGGGTCACAGAGAGGTCCTGAGCATGGAGGAGAATTATGACAGACAAAAAAAATAGAAGACAGTTGAGTATATCCTCCACTTCACAAGCTGTCAAATCTGTGGATAAACTTTTGCCTATTTAAGAGTTTATGAAACTTCTAAGTGAGGAAATAAAATTCAATTTATACTTAAATCTTCTCAGTAAACTCTACTCAGTCAGCCCTATTTAATGGAGTTCATTATCTGTTGTTCAGTTCTACATATGATTTCTTTTCCCATCAAGAAACAGAAATTGAGTATAGTAATTAGAATTGAGAGCTGAGTTAAGAAATGTAGATGTATGCTTAAAGTGAAATATTTTATTGTGCTGGTCAGTGGTACATGAATTATTCAAGATGTTAAAATGAATATCATATAGGCTAGCAAAAAAAGCACATGTAAGATTAATTTTAGGAATGGATATTTCAGGCCAAATTCAAAACTCTTTCTAATTCCCTCAATAAGAATTATAATCTTGATACATTGTTTTGTGTTTCTCCCTGGATTATTTTTATACTAGAGGCCCATGCACAAATTCATCCACCAATGAAGTCCCTCAGCCTGGCCTGTGGAATTGGGCTGAAACTGGCTCTCTTACATCCCCTGAGAGGTCCTGGATTGCGAGAGAGCACAGGCCAGACTGAGAGATCCCTCTGGTGCACTATTGGGGCCAGAGAGACATGGGAGGTTGGTCAGCCAGGGAGGGACTTTGGGAGTGTTCCAGGGTGTGTCTGACCCATCTCGCTCAGTTCCATTTGGCTGAACCCCAGCAGCAAGCTAACCTACCAGTCAGAGTGTCTGCCCCTGCTGGTCAGTGCATGTCATAGCGACTGGTCGACCAGTCAACTGCCTGTCCCCTGGTGGTCAGTGCACATCATAGTGAGGGGTTGAAAAGCCTCGGTATACCATTAGTATGCTTTGATTGGTTAAACAACTAGACTGGTCGACCAGACACTTAACATATTAGGCTTTTTATTATATAGGATAATCTATGGTGGGAAACTGAAGGACACAAATAAAGTGCCTTCTCTTCTTCTAGATTTTAAGTCATGACTTTGAAAAGAAAAGGTACCAATTGAAATAAAGAACTAACCTTGAAATAGGGTTGAAGATGAGAATTTGGTCTCTGACCCTGGTATATGAGAATGAGAACCTGAAGATGAGATTCTTGGGTAACCACTATAGTGAGAGGGCAAGAGGAGAAAAAGTTGCTGCACAAAAAGAGCCCCACGAGATGTGCAAGAAGAACTAAGAGACTGCATCATCCCAGATATCAAGGCATTTCAAGGGGCAGAAGTCAAAGGCTCAGAAAAGCATCAGGGAATGAAAAATAAGAAAAGAATGCTGAATTCGACAGCTTGGAGGTGACTTTAGGAGAGTAGCTTTGCAGAGTTAGTAACAAGGGCTAAAGGGACAAAGGAGAAAATGCACAGTAGAAAGCCAATCATTCATGACTGTTAATATTGTAATTTCTTCTCATAAATGGAAGGATAATGATAATTATAATAATTATCAAGTAGCTACCATTTACTTACTGGGCATTTGCTACATGCCAATAACTGTAGTTAGTGTTTTATACTTACCATATAATCATTAATTTAATGTAAAAGGTATCCCAATTTCATCCACTTTCATTAGAGCCACCGTTGCCACACAGTCTAAATTTCTTCTCTTGCTCCAACTACGGCCAGAATCTCCTTTGCCTTTGTTCCATCCCTACATTTCATTATTTGCAACAGCAGAGAGAATGTTTAAATTCAAATTCTATTAAATAAAAAAATTCTCCAATGTCTTTCGATTTCACCAGCATAAAATCTAATCTTCTCCAAAGCCCTGTGTGCCCTGGCCCCCACTTTTCTCTCCAACTCCATCTCTGCCTCACCTCCTTTTTGTTTCCACTGCTCTAGCCACACTGGTCTTCTAGTAATTTTTTTTAACATATCAAATTCATTTCTGAAGGTAAAATAGTTAGGACTTAAAGAAAATAAGCACACATGGATTGTAAATGGTACTAAGAAGGCCACAGTACAGAATGACTTAATACTCATTTTAATCATTCAATTACCTAAGGTAGTACTGAAAGATGGTAAGAAGTCAGTTCCTGATGCTGAGTTTCTGGATTCAAATTCTGACTCTATCACTGATTGGCCATCTGATGTTGGGAACCTACTTAACCGCTCTAAGCTATTTCTGCATCAATATAATGAAATTAATAGTAGAATCCCTATAGAGAACATAATAGGAGATATCTCTTACATTATGAATATTCAATTAAAAAATGCAAGTAACGTACTTTGCATGTATGTTTTGCTGTAAATATTAGTCATTATAATGCATCTAATAAATATTTATTGAACACACTTAAGCTCTGTGCTAAACTCTGGGAAAATTATCTTTGCCTCCACAAAGCTTTTATGTCATTTAAAAAAAAATTGTGTGCAAAGAAAAAGAAAAAATAATTTCATAATCAGTTCCTTGTAGAAAGATGTTATAGTTGTCACAAATGTTAGAGATAGTGCCTACCTCAGTTCTATTTGTTAAAAATATGTAATTTTCAAAGGATAGAAAATTGATTGAAATTACTTGATCTTCAATACTCATTCATCCCTTGAAGAGTACTATATGAAAGGCACACAGTGCAGAGATGACCAAGAAACAAAGAGCTCCATTTCAGGAGTTCAAAATCTAAGGAGGAAAACCAAAAAATTAACATTTACAATGCAATGTGTCCAGCAATGTTATAGAAAGCAGGAAGGTGCTGTAGGAACCCTGAATAAGAAGCTTGAGAAGGGCTTCACCAGTGAGCAAGGTGAGTAGGTAGATGCTATCAGCACAGAAACATGTGCCTAGGGGTTTGATGAACCAGTGTGTATAAATGATAGTCATAATATTTAACAACCAGCTGACACCAGCATTAAAGGATAAATACAGTTTCACCAATGCTATTGAGCCTATCAGAGTTGATGAGGCTGGTAGGGTAGAGAATATTGGAAAAGAGGAAGCAGACCAAACCACCAAAAATTTTATCTTTACAGATTAATTTGCAAAAAGGTAGGCACTGAAAACCAATTCACCAAATATCAACTTGTCAAAAGACCAATTCAAAATATTAAGACACTATTCAAGGTTTTAGTTTTATCAAGGCTTTGCCAGCTGGAATGCATATAATTTTGCAAGTGTTTTGCTTTTCAGCAGCTCAATATTCATATGTGAATGGAATGGTTTTTCACTTTTGTATTCTCTATTTTTTTTAGATATAGTAGAGGCCCATTGCACAAAAATTCATGCACTGGAGGGGTCCCTCAGCCTGGCCTGCCCCCTTTCAGAGGATGTCCTACTGATGGCTTAGGTCCACTCTGGCCTCCCTCTGCAGGAGGCACCCAGGCTGATCAAGGGAAGGCACTGCCCCCATCACCTTGCTGCTGCTGCCACTACCAGCAACTGCAGCTGCAAGGCCTGAGCCAAGGCTGTCTGAGCCATGGCTACCATGAGCCCAGGCCTCACAACCACTGCGGCTTTGTCCAGAGGACATCTGCCCTAATTAGCATATTACTCTTTTATTAATATAGATGTTTTACTTCTACCTTTGCCCTTGCCTTTGCTTTGCAGAAAACTATCCTAGATCCCATTCAATGCATTTCTGACAGTTTTAATCCTGATTATTCAATAAGTTGATTTTTGACAAGTAGTCTTAGAGCCAGAAAATTAAGGAAGCAGAAATCAGATTAAAAAGGGCCTTTACAGACAATATGCATAGTGGTTATGGACCTACTTTCTGGAGCTCACCTTCTAAGTTTGAATTCAAGTTTGGCTATTTACCAGTAATATGACTTTGGGCAGGTACTTTAACCTCCCTTTGCCTCTTCTTTATACATAAATTAGAAACAATAATAGAACTCACCTCAGAGGCTTACTATAATGAATTAATGTGAATCAAGTTCTAGAACAGTGTCTGGCTTAGAGTAAACAGTAATTTATGATAGTCATTAATAGTATATCATGCTAAAGAAGTTTAATTTATGCTAAAAATGACAGTGAGTCAGTGAAGGACTTTGCAGTCTAGAGAACTGATTAGAAGTGGTTGAGTATGAAAACTGTTGACAATAGTCTGGTAAACAAAAATACAGACATTAGCTAATTTTGACCATAAAGAAGAAATGAGAAGAAATTAGGAAAATACTATGTTCTCTTGAATAAGGTCAAATTTCTAGGTCCATAGAAGGATGAGAAAGTAGTGAAAGGGTTTGTGTATTAGCAGTAGATCTGATGCTAGCCATCGTTAACATAATATGTGAAAATATAAAAGTGCCAAGAGAAGAAAAGGCAGCAGATGTCATCCAATTTTAAAAAATTCTGTTGACTACTACAGTAAAGAGCCGAATTTCTATAATGGGTTACTAATGGAGTAGTTTATGTTCCCTAAGGAAAAAATGGGCCAAATAAATTTCATTTCTTTTTCTTGAAGAGAATTACAAGAACAGAAGACTGGAGATAACCTCAGCCTTAGTGTATCTGTATTTCAACCAAGTATTTAACAAGGTAGTACACTGTATCTTTGTAGAAAAATGAAAAGACTAGATTTCTAGCTTTCTTAATCTACCTAAAAATGTAAATTAGCACTGTTACTTCCAAACTATTCTTATTACACAATTCCTCCCATTAAATATTTTGAGAATGCCACCTATACATATTTATTATTAAATTACTTATATATAAATCACATTAATATATAATGTACATTCTGAAACATTTACAAAACTATAAAATTGAAAAGCACCAGATAAAGGTAAAATTATTTTTAATATAATTTCACAATTTTATATTTTTATTTAATTTCAATAATTTACTTTAAAATAATTTTATAATTTAGTGAAAAATATAATTGCTCATCTTTGAAATAGGAAAGGTCTGATAGCAACAAATTCTCTTAGCTTTACTTCATCTCAGAGCTTTTGCTTTCCCTCCCCTTTATTCTTGAGAGACATTTTCACAGGATACAGCATTCTGGGTTGACAGCAGTTCTTTTTTTCTCAGCCTCTAATAGATGTTGTGCCACTTTTTTCTTTCTTTTTTTTACTTCCATAGTTTCTGGTGAGAGATTCATATTGTTTTTCCCTATAAAAGCAATTTCTTGAATCTATAGATGTATGTCTTTTGACAAATTTGGGTAGTTTTCAGTCATTATTTCTTTGAGTACTTTTTCATTCTGCCCTCTTTCTTTACTCTTTCCAGGACTCTGATGATATGAATGCTAGATAATTTGTTATAGCTAATTTCATGGGTTTTTGAGACTGTTTAATTCATTTGGGTTAATTCCATGGGTCTTTGAGACTCCTTAATCTGTTTGTTTTTCACTGTTTCTTTCTGTAGTTCAAATTGAGTAATTAATTATATCATTCTATCTTAAAGTTCCCTGATTCTTTCCTCTGTCTTCTTCATTTTGCTTTGATCCCATCACTGAGATTATCATTTCAGTTATGATACTTTCCAATATAAAAAATTCATTTGGTTTTCTGTATGTTCTATTTTTTACTGAGACTATATATATATATATATGTATACATATATATATATATATGTCAAGTGTGTTTATAATTGCTGGCTGAAACATTTTTGTGATGCTGCTTTAAAATCCTTGTCAGATAATTAGAACAACTCTGTCATGTTGGTGTTGGCATTGGCATTGATTGTCTTTATTCTTTCAGTTTGATATCTTCCTGGTTCTTGGTATAAGGAGTGATATTTAGATTAAAACCTGAACTGTTGTATATTATAAGACTTTAGATCTTAGTTATACCTTCTATTTTTCTGACTTTTTCTGGCACTCTTCCACCAGGGAAATTGATAAAATGTGCTCCCTCATTTACTGCAAGGTAAGGATAGAAATCCAGATTCACCACTAGACTTTCATTGATCATAAAGAAGAGGCATGACCTTTGTTTCTACTGGTCAGGGATGTGAGCTCTGTTTCCCTCCTACACTAAATTGATATCTCCTTGGCTAGATGAGGTAAGAGTGGCTCCTTACTGCTTTCCATCTGACATTACTCACACCCTGGGGAATGAGTAGGTGCCCTTGTTACCAGTTGGCAGTGGTAATACTGCTGATGCTCCACTGGGCTTCTTTGACATCACACCAATGCAGAGAGTGAGTGGCACCTCAATACTTCCAGGTAAGGTAGAAGTCCCAGCTCCTTAATCAGCCTTCTCTGACACCACCTGACAGAAGCATTTGGTACCTTGTTAGGATCTCCACTCAGCTTTTGCGTGCAGAGGTGAAGGTGAGGCCAGTTTTTCTGTGCTATTTGGCTGAAGTTGAACAGTCATTGTCAAAAGTTTCCTGTCTTGCTAGACTAGTGCTTTCCTGATCTTTTGGCTAGAGAGTACAGGTTTATTTGGGGGCCTTTATTCTGTCTGTACTCATTGGCAATTTCAGGTTGCCAACTTCTTTAGCTCTAAATCAGGGACATGAGGCCAAAACAAAAGCTAAGGAACTCACCAGCATGTCCTTCCTTGGGTCCCAAGGTGTCTAACCAGTCTGTCTTCTTTCTTCAACTTTTCTGTCTTATTTTTGTATTATATGTAATTAGAGTCCCAGTGCACAAATTCGTGCAGAAATGGGGCCCTCAAGGAGGCCTGTGAGGATTGGGCCAAAACCAGAAGTCCAACACAATCTGCTGCTCCCACTCATCTTGGGTCCCACTGCACCCAATTTGGAGAGGCTCATGTTGCAGCATCAGCACTTGCCAACCATAAGCCCTGTGTCGGGCACCTGTCTCAATGGGGATTAAAGGGGGTAGGTAAAATGCAATTAGTACCCTGGGTGGGCAGTAGGACACCCTTGCTGATCCAGGATCCAGATCCGTCCTGTTGACATTTGTGCAGGATGTTGGGATCCATCTGTGGCTGCTTTTATATTGTTTCTTCCTGTGGAACATCTAGGGAGGGGAAGCAGTAGTGGTGCCTGGGACCAACTTCCAGGAGGCCTGCAGCACTGCCAGGATTGTGCCAGTGGTGCTGGTCTATCTGTGCCTGGCCCGTTCTCTGGAGATTGGACCCACAGGACTACTGAGGGAGTGATTGGCTGCCGTTGGGCTGGTGGGCCACCAAAACAGTTAGTCAACTGAGCAGGGCTCCTGCTGAGGGAGCGCACTGACCACCAGGGGCCAGCTCCTGCATTGAGCGTCTGCCCCCTAGTGGTCAGTATGTGTCATAGCGACCAGTCATTCAGTCACTTAAGCTTTTATATATATATACATAGATGTCCTGGGCTTTTACTTGTACTTAACAGGAAAAAGAGGAAAGGTACATCTATTTCATCTTCCTGGAAGTGAAATCCTCCATAAGCAAGAATTTTTTAATGAGAGCATTGTAACTGAAGGTCAAATCTAACCAAAATACTATGTTTTACTTCCTAATATGGCTGTCAAACAAGTTATATAAGGAGTAGAATTATTAGTGATATTTTCTTTGTTTATGCAGAGGTTTGCATCATAATATTACTTTCAATCTACCATCACTTTGCAGAAATATTTTAGGTCACTTAATATTTTCTTTCCACATTTTATGTAGCACATTTTTCTTTCTTTCTTTCTTTCTTTCTTTCTTTCTTTCTTTTCTTTTTTTTGTTTTTGTTTTGTTTTGTTTTGTTAATCTTCACCAAGGATATTTTTTCCATTGATTTTCAGAGAGAAGGGAGAAAGGGAAGGGGAGAGAGAAAGAGAGAGAGAAACATCTATTTAAGAGAGACACATCAATCAGTTTCCTTCCACACATGGCACAACCCGGGCTGAGGATCAAACCTGCAATCCAGGTATGTGCCCTTGACTAAGAATCGAACCCAATGATCCTTTGTTCTGCAGGTCAACACTCTAACCACTTTGTAACACTAGCCAGGGCTGTATCACACTTTTGATCCTAGTAGGTAAGTGAAGGAATGCTGTACAGAAATATTATATATGAAAATGGTCTATATCTATAATAATAAAAACATAATATGCTAATTAGACTGGATGTCATTTCGGATGTCCTTCCAATGAAGCTGGAGCTACAGCTGGGGATCGAGGCAGCTGCCAGCGGTTACAGGAGAGGATCGAGGCAACTGGGGCTGCAAAGGCCTACTCTTTCACAAATTTTATGCATAGAGCCTCTAGTTTAAATATAGAAAGCCATGAAGCTTTAGGGATAGCTAATATGTTTAATTATGAAATAAGAATTCCAAAACGGTGCTTCAAGCTAGAATGACAAACAGAAACTGTCATATTTCATTTTCACATAAATTTAAAAATATGCACATAAATTTAAAATTTCACTCCAAAAAAATAACACAAGATGAGGATAACTTAACGAACAAGGATGGTTGCCTTTGCCTCACTATCTCTTCCTCTCATATAGAAAATACCTAGAGGTATGGCAACCATAAGCTCAATTCAAGATAGCAGCATAGCAAGCTATGAATGACATGTCAAGATGGTTTGCACAAAATAGACACAAAACAAATGTTTTGAATAATTGTATTGAAAAAAGGTAAATGCAACATTAGGCTACAACAAAAGTATTACAGCAAATATACAATAAAAGTAATAATTTCACAAGGGCCTTCATTCATGAATTATATTTGAAATACACTGAGTGGCCAGATTATTATGATCTCTGAATGCATAATAATCTGGCCACTCAGTGTGTGTGTGTGTGTGTGTGTGTGTGTGTGTGTGTGTGTATTAGAGGTCCTGTACATGAATTTGTGCATGAGTAGGGTCCTCCCAGCCTGGTTAGGGGGAGGGGACATGGGCGGTTGGCTGGCCTGCCTGCTGGTAGAACTCCTGGTTGAGTGGACAATTTGCATATTAGCCTTTTATTATGTAGGATATACACTGAGTGGCCAGATTATTATGCATTCAGAGATCATAATAATCTGGCCACTCAGTGTATATCTAGTCTTGTTAAAAAATATAATTGTGTATTTTATTTTTCAGATTACAAAAGCAATATATTCCCATCTTAAGCAACTTGGGAAATATAAGAAAGCTTAAAAAAAAATCCTGAAATTGTTCATCAACAGCCACTGTAAATTACTTCCAGGTATTATACTTTATAATCATATTAAGGCAATATGTATTTACTGAGTGCCTACCATATGCCTGTGATTTTATCATGATTCATGTTAGGCACCAGTGATACAGTGATACACAAGAGGCATAGTCCTTGACCTCAGGGAGCAGGGACATGGGAGAGGCAAACCTGGAAGCTAGTAGTTATTTCTGTAAAAGAATACCCAGCACAATCCTGGGTAGAGAAATCATGTTTTTTGGAAAATGCATAAGTTGAAGGAACTAAGTCTGTTTAGTTGGCAGAAGAAAAGACCGGGGAGAAAGTTTAAAACTGTTCTCAAATAATTAAAGGAACCAAATAGAGACTAGTTTAGATTATTTTAGAAGACGAAACTAAGACCAATGTATGGAAGTTACAAAGAGGCAAATTCTGATTCACTAAAAGAAGGAATTACCTAATAATTAGAGTGGATCAAAATTGCTAGAAACCTCTTTAAAAGTGGGGAATTCTCCATCCTGAAAGTGGCAAAGCTGGATGGCCATCATGAGGAACGCCAGAGGCACAACTCATGCAAAGCAGGGATTGGACCCTTGCCTCCCTTGCCTTTCGTTTCTGAATGGAAAACTCAGAGACAGAGCATCAAAGACTCACTTTCCTAAATTAAAGCACTTTATACACGTAAACCTGAGATAAACCAAAATGGCAATACTTGGGTTGTTGGAATGCAGGCATGATGTCTGAAGTTGGCAAAGCCATTTTGTAGTCCTAAGATAATAAATATAAAGAAAAGGCCAAAGGAATTTCACAAACTGCAAATCAATGCTAAGATCCACCTACCTGCTCTTTTTGAATTTCTAAAACAAGTCAGTCCTTATTTGTTTAAACCACTGTAGATGGGTTTGTTGTTACATGCAGTATTCTTGTTGTATATAACTATTTCCTGTCTGAATTCCTGACCCACAGAAGCAGTGAGCATAGTAAAAAATGGTTGTTGCTTCTCAAGTTTAGAATAGTTCGATATTCAGCGACAGATAACAAACCACCCATGACAGACGCTAAAAGAGAGCAGAATAACCCAACAAAAGAGACATGTCCTAAACATTTTCTAAAAACTAGTCGCTTTCTAAGTTGAAAAGAGGGTAGGGTGAGCTGAGAATGTGATTTTTTAAAGCAACAGATGATGAGAAATGAGAGCCCCCGTGTTAAGCACAATGTGGGTCAATTATGAGGCTAATCACATGCCAATAAAGAGACAGTGAATGGGAAAAGGAAGACTGTGCCTTAAGGTGAGTCATTGAATAAAAAGAAGAGAAGCATAGTGTTGAAAAGGGCGCTAAAAACTCTCTAAAGTTTTCATAGTGTTTAGGAACTGTGCCAGCAGCCTCTAACCTTGAGAAGGTTAACTTTTAGTTAATATTTTTGTGCTACTTAAGTGATGAAATTCAGTAAATTTCATCTACTTTTGATAATGTGTTCATGATGATTCTTCAGGTCTAGCAACTGTCTACTACCATTGTAAATCAAATAATATTTTATTACAGGAGGAATCCTATCATTATAGCTGCAGATATTTTGAGGCTTGTCACAAGTTATGCTGGCATCAGCACAAACTTACAAAGAACAATAACAGAAAACTGTATTTAAAAAGAAAGTTTGTAATGTTACTCTGTTTGTGATGGAAAGTTTTTCCACTTTTTTACTATGGCCTTCATTAACAGGTAAAGGAACGCATTCCAGAACCCTCCAAGTGACAGTATTATCTATTTCTATTTACTGGCTACTTTAGCCACTAAAAAAAGATCTCCGGGTGGCATTTCTCATTGTTGCTTTGAATCAACTAAAAAGTTTCACATTTTGTGGGCTCAATGAAATTCAGAAAAAGTCAAAAAAAAGATGTTTACATTTCCAGGAAGTTTATTTTCCCACAAAATGATTAAATAAATGCTTAGCTCAACCATAATATAGCTTTCTATCTCACTATTACTGTGACTCAAAAACTCAATAATTATCACCATTTGATATGTTTCTGGGTCAACTCTGTAGTTACAGTTAGAATTAAAATTCTAGTAGGTTCTTCAAATAAACTTTGAGTATCCCACGGATAGAGTTAAAGCTATATTTCTTACGTTATCACTTTTTGAAACGTATAATTTACCTTACTTGAGCATGAACAGTAATGACAGACATTAGAATGACCACAGCTACCCCTGTTCTGGGGTCTACCCATGCTTTTCAACTCTTTTACGTAGCATCAAAATCTCTCGTCATTAACTCTTCCAGGAAATGGGTCTCATTCAGTTAGGTTTGCCACATATGGCAATGTACATACATATACTAAAGCATTGTCTGGATTCAAAGTTAACTAAGCATCCTGTAGTTTCATTTTCTAAGTCTAGCAATCCAGCATATGATATTACTGGAGGAACTGTTCTCCTTTCTAAAGAACCCCTCCTATCTGTCCTAGAAGTATCTAGAATTTGAAACTCACACTGTTCTTACAGAGTTATATTAGAAGTTCAAACAAGTATAACTCTTACTACACAAATACAAAATTTTCAGTGTCTGGGTTTCATACAGACAGTGGTATCTCCAGAGCTGCCTTGATGTTTAACTCTTCTCCATTCATGCACATGCTCACACTTTCACAACACTCACTCTCAGGTGCTAAGCACATGTTCCCCTCACTTTTTGCTCTACTGGGACGGAGCAGATCTGGAAAGCAAGAAGAGAAGCCTCTCTATGTCCCAGCACAAGGGTCTCCAGCAACCAGTAGCAGGCTCTGTGAGGCTGTGCTATCGCAGTCTGCTTTACTGAACGTTTCCACTGGATAGACCATATGATCATGTAAATAGAAGCATATCAAACAGGAAACAGTTTGTGTTACTGTAACATTCCAAATCTCTCCTTGTCACAGTGCTTTCCCACACTGAGTAGAGAACACCTCCAATCCACACTGGATCTTCTTTCCCCAACTAATCCACCAAAGGCTCAGCCACTGGCTCAGGCCCACCTCTTTGATTAGCACATCTCACTCTAGTTACAATTAGAAGTAGAAGGAATTGACAGCCCTCTAGTCTAAACCTCATGTTTTACAAATGGGATTGCTAAAACCCATAGGTGACATGATGCACTGAAGTCACAGAGGTAAAATATCCAGTGGGGACAAAGTCCATCCAGTGTTCTTTCCAACCCACCCTGTGCCTCTCTCAGCAACTCAGCTTTTTTAGTGAAGACAGAGTGGATCAAGTCAAATCCTCAGAAAATAATTCTTGTTATGCAGTCTGTATGAAATTATTTTATTAAACAGTCTTTTAATTTGCTCATTAAAAAAAAGCAATCTCTTTGTAAAATAAACAATACTTTTTTTTAATATATTTTATTGATATTTCACAGAGAAGAAGGGAGAGGGATAGAAAGTCAGAAACATCGATGAGAGAGAGACACGGCCTCCTGCACGCCCCACACTGGAGATGTGCCCAAAAGCAAGGTACATGCCCCCGACCGGAATCAAACCTGGGACCTTTCAGTCTGCAGGCCGACGCTCTATCCACTGAGCCAAACCAGTCTCAGCTAAACAATACTTTTTATCTAGATCAGGGGATGGTAAACTTTTTTTTGTAAAAAAGTCAGATAGTGAATACTTTAGGATTTGTATCCACATGGTCTCTGTATTCCATTTCAAATATAATCCTTTAGAGATCCCATTCCCAATTAAAATATTTCATCAATAGTTACTTAAGATCTCTTTGTGTGGTAGCCATGGAAATTCCTCACACAAATCTTCCTATAAGAGAACCTGCTATGAGGGACATGGCTCATTAAAAATCTCCATGCCTAGCTATAATGCTCATTGGTTAGGCATCAACCCAGGCACCAGGACCTCTCTGGTTCAATTCCCTGTTTGAGCACGTGCCTGGGTTGTGGGCTTGATTCCCAACAGGGGTCATACAGGAAGCTGCCCATCAATGTTGATGTTTCCATCTCTCCTTTCTCTCTCTCTAAAAGTCAATAAAAACATAATATTTTTAAGTATCCAATTACCACACTTCGAGTCTCCCAACAGCATTTACAACAAGATCACATTTCCTAGGGCTATTCTCAGCCAAAACTGCACATGGTGGGGGTACCAGAATGGATCATTCCTGCCATACGTTCTCTTTTACAACTACTCAGCTCTGTTATTTCATCACAAAAGTAGCCATAGATAATATGTAAATTAATGGGTGTGACTGTATTCCAATCCAAATTTATTTATGACTAGAGACCTGGTGCATGAATTTGTGCACAGGTGAGGTCCCTCAACCTGGCTGGTGATCAGGGCAGATCAGGTCTATCTTGCCCAGTCCCCATCCGCCAGGCTGGGAGGAGGGAATGCAGGAGGTTGGCCGGCAATGGGAGGTTGGCTGTGAGAGTGCACTGACCACCACGAGTCAGCTCCTGCATTGAATGTCTGCCTCCTGATGGTCAGTGCACATCATAGCAGCCAGTTGAACATCATAGCAATTGCTTAGGCTTGTATGTATAGACATAGTAGGTGGCAGACCAGATTTGTCCTATTGGCCCTGCTGACCTGGCAAAAAAAGCTTTTCAGAACTGTACTATGATCTGAGGCTCTTCCTATCCAATTTCTCCTTTCTTTCCTTTACAAGTATCAGACCTGTCTACCGATGTCCCTGCCTATTCTTTCTTCTTTCTTCTTTATTCTTCATAGGCATTTTACCCAATAAAATCTCTTGCACATCAATCCCATGTTAATATCTGATATTCTGAAGACACACTGACACTCGTTGCATTTAGTCCAATGTCAGTGGACTCTATGTAAAAAAAAATGAATAAAATGAGACATAAAGAAAATTTTGCAATATTGGTCCCATTCACATAAATGATTAGCTTAAAATAATGTGATATATAGAAGAAAAATATAATGCAGGTGGAAAGAGGGAGAAGGAATGATATAATGGACTCACCTAAGATGTGTGAGATGAGCTCTTGCTTTGTCATTTTCTGGCCCTATGGCTTTCAGCTCTTTAAGCTCCTCTTGGAAATGGATTAATCCTGCTTTGTCTATTTCCCAGCATTGCTGAGAAACATATGAGAAAGCAAATCACTGTCATTCAAGACACTACCTGTGTTTGGCACCACATTTGAGTCATTGCACTCTTTTTATCTCTAGTTAGTTTCACAACATTTCATTGAGGGATTGAATTGTTGATTTTATAGGAAATATAAAATTATCTCAGGTAACAGAATAAATAGCAAAGTCTATAGATAATTCAAATAAGTTGTTCTGGCTGGCCACTTCCTTGGTTGAAGTATGAGGGTAATACAGCCAACATTGCAAGCTTGATCCTCTCACTGACCAACTGATTGTAAAATAAAGACAAATGAGACATCTCTCACTTATATGAATCACTTTGCTTCTAAAGAGAACAAATTGTCACCAATACAGGAATAAATGCTCAAAAGTTTATATCCTGTTTACATTGGACTAAGACTATCATCTTCTAATCCCAAGCACAGCCCAATCACTGCTGAGCTAAGACCATGAATTTCTCACTGGCCTCTCCAGACTGAAATGGGTGGTATTCATTCCCCAGATATGAGAGGAGGCAGGAGAAATAACTAAAAATCTCCTCGAGTTTGTTTTTATTAGAGCAGGGTGTTCTATACCTGTGTAAGTTTCATAAGTCAACATTGGTATGTTGGTACAGGCTACATAATGTGACTCATTTGTCCAGAGAATAGACTGAGAATAAGAGTTTCAAGGACTTCACCTGCAAAAATTAATCGTGTGAAAAAACAAAGGCAAGAGGCTGGGAAAAGGCTTTTCAGAATGTTTGCTGAATTGTGAGAAATTAGCATAAACCAAAGAAAGAGTTGCAAAGTTTACTTATTCGTTCATTCAAAATTATTTATGAGCATCTACTATGTATCAGACACTTCTCTAGGTGCAAGGACTTGGAGGTGACCAAGACAAACAAGAGTCTGCTTACATTTTTAACATGAGAAGATAGCCCAATAAAGCAACATGCACTTAAAATGACTTTCTGAGGATGACAGAGGCCATGAGGAAAATAAACCAAGGTAAAATGGGGTGGAGGGAAAGAAGATAATGTAGTCAGGAAAAGACTCTTGGAATAGGTCACATTTGAGCCAGACACAAATAATGCAAAGGAACTAACTGCAGGATGATGTGGGGAGAGATTTGTAGAGAAAATGGCAAGTGCAAAGACTCTGAGGCAGGGACAAGACTGAACCATGCAAGAACAGAAAGAAGGCCAGTGTGTCTGAAGCTGAGTGACCCAGAGAAAGAGTGTGTGAAACAAGGCCACAGAGACAGGCAGGGGACAGATGAGGGCGTTGAGACTATGGATAGAAGCTCAGATTTTATTCCGGTGAAATGAAAAGCCACTGAGCCACTATAGAGTTTTAATCACCAGATTAATAGATGGAAACAACACAACTCCTCCTTACAGATATAGACCTTGTCTTGCTCACCTGTCTTTCCTTGGGACCTAGCCTGTATTTAACAAATGGTGTGTTCACTAATTCTCATTGACCTGAACTGAGAAAAGACTACTTACGTCCAGCCTACACTGATTTGTATATGCTCTGAGCCCTTTGAGGAATGTAATTGTTTATTCTTCCTTTTTATAATTTTAGTGACTAGGAAAATATCTAATATTGCACTTTTAGAAATATTTAAATGAATAGATGAAGCAAATACTGAAATTCTGGTGAAAAGCACAGTTGCTAGTCAAATAGATTTCATCATAAGGAGAAATGTTACTTTCAGAATCCATTCTAACTAGGGAAACACTTTTGAGAGTGAAAGGGAATGGCTGCTAATAATTATGTTGTGACAACAGGTGTGAAGTGGGACTACCTTGGATACTCTGGAGCACACGGTCACCCTAAATATAATTTTTATTAAATCTTTTCAAATTATCAGTCCTATCCACTGTTCAATGTTTCCATCTTTACTTTTTTTTTTTAATCTTTATTGTTGACGGTATTACAGATGTCTCCCTTTTATTCCCTATTGCCCTCCTCCATCCGGTTCTTGCCCCAGGCCTTCATCACCCTACAGTCTGTGTCCATAGGTAAAATGTTTGGTTTATCTCTTCTTGGCCCCCAACCCCTTCCCTCTGAGATTTGTTAGTCTGTTCCATGTTTCCATGCCTCTGATTTTATCTTATTCACCAGCTTATTTTGTCCATTAGATTTCTTGTTCATTTATTTTAATGTTTAGATTCAATTATTGATAAATATGTATTTGTTGCCATTTTACTCTTCATATTCTTATCTCTTTTTCTTCTTCTTCCCTATTCTTAAAGAATATCCTTCATCATTTTATGCAATACCATATTTGCTAAGATAACTTCTGATGATTAATTTTTTGTTTGCCTTCTTTGTAACTATCAAGAATATTAACACCTAGGTTAAGTTTTCCAGTTAGAGGTTAACATATGGATTAAAAATGTAGATTGGTCTCTAATGTCAATAATAAATAATAATAATAAAGAACAGAAAATTTTTAAATGTAGGTTGATCTCACTTCTATATTTGAGAAATTAATGTGCTATTGTTTTTCCCAAAAAATATTGTTTATTGATATATTAACCCAATTACAAAGTCAAGATTTGAAATCATGGCATAGTATTCCTTATAAAGCTTTTATTTCACATTTATTCTCAACCTTTGGAATCAAGCTGTCAGTGTGATTTTTTTGATTTTCTCCTTTTTAAATCAACCTATGACCTATCATTTTCAGCAACACATTGATGCTTGTGGTTTGTTTATTTTCTCTTTGATAAAGCCAGTGGTGCAATATACCACTTTACTATACTTTGCTTTCAAACATGAGTGATTTTCCTATAGTTTTGTCAGTTGTAGGAGTGAGAAAATAGGTTTTGTCTAAACAAGTTTTCTAATAGAGTAATCCTAGCATCCCTATAATCATATTCATGCGTTTAAGTTTACTTTTCAGCTGATTTGCCAAAAAGCCTTGGCGTGTCAGAACAGAGCCTGGACAGAAGGGAAAGCTATAAAATGGAAAAATAAAATGCTAGAGTCGGAGTTTCCTATTTGAGTTTGCCATTTCCTCTACATTATTCTGAAAATTGGCTTGGATCAAAGCGCAGCCTGAGGAATGGGAGAAGCAAGAATACACCTACCTGAAGCAGCCTCTCAGAGGCTTGAGAAATTGAACGCTAATGTTGTAAGTTCAGCTTCACCCAGAAATCATGGGCCCCCAAAGGAACTTGGAAAAGGCCTTAGTTGCCCTCCAGTTACACACATCAGGAAAACTTGCTATTTCTATATATTAGTCCTGTAGAAATGAAACCAACCACCTGCTAAAAGTCACCACTGCCTCTGCCCCCAAGCATGCTAAGATTAGTCCTGTTTGGGGGCATTTGCAATAGTTGATTTCTCTTCCTGAACACCTTTCCCCAAATCTTCACATGACCGACTCCTTCTCTCCATTCAGCTGAGATTTATCTCTGCAGAGCAGTCTTCCCCAAACATTAGCCCCACTCATTGTCCTAGTTTTCTTTTTTAGTAGCATGTGTCTGCTCACTTATATGTTCATACATTTACTGTTTGCCCCACACATACACACATTCCCAGATATTCTCAGAAGACAGAAAATTTATCTGTCTTATTTACCCTTATAACCCTAATGTAACGCTGTCTGCCACAAGTTGTACACAGAGAAACAGATAAATCACCCATGAATAAATGAAGACCCTTCAGGCTCAGTGCCCTGAGATCTTCTGCAATAGGCATCCCAGACCTTTCCCTTGTGGAGCACCACTATTGGCTGCCACCCTCTGGCACTGAGTTACCAGCTGTCTTGGCCTGTGATCCAGCTAATTTCATGTGACCTCATCCTGTCTCTCAACAGTCAAATTGTAGGCAACAGGCTATGTCTGGTCTTTGAATGTCACCTTTATACTTGGGTGCTTAAGTAACTACTTCCTTTTCTATATTGTGAGTTTCTTGTAGACCTAAACCATTCTGTGTATCATCTGTGTATCCCCTGCATTTAGCAACAAAGCCAATTACATTAGAAGTGTCTACATGTTTATTGAACCCAACTATATTTCTTTAACCACTAGTTCAGTATGGTAGACATTAATGCTTCCAAAAGAATATTATCTCATTCCAAATAATCCATTATCTTCTTCTTTTAAACATATAATATTGTGTAAGTTTAAGGTATACAACATATTGATTTGAGTCACTTGTGTATTGCAACATGATTACCACTATAGTGTCAGCTAGCACCTCCACCATTATCTTTGAGTTGGAAAAATCAAGAGGCATTATGCAGTTCAAAAAAAAGAAGCATTTCTTAAAAAGTTCTAAAACATGTGAAATCAATAAAAGTCCTCTTGAATGGCACCCATTTATTCAAGAATTGATTAAAATCTTTTACTCCCTGATAAATAACATGAGCAGATTCAGTGTTGCCAGATGGTGAGTTCTCTCTCATAAGCCTGTTGCATTTTCCCCACCAACTGATTTCTGTGCTTACCAAGAGCACAAGTATTTATTCCCAAATCTGTTTGCCAGTTGTTTCTTATTATATTTGCACAATTTAATTAAATGTTTGGCAAATTTATGAAATGTTAATGAGAAAATAAGTATTTTGTTTATATAAAAATTAAGTAGAAAGTTTAGAGGGACTCAATAAATATCCCCCCCCCAAAAAAAAATTCTGTTCATTTACAAGACAATTATAAATGGTCAGGGAAACTTTATAAAAACCTGGAAGAATTCTGTCCTCAAAATGTTTCACAAATGTCAATAAAGAAATTGAATTAGAAATCATAGGACATGCATTATGAATGTGGATATTCCCAAAAGAATGAAAACTTTCCTATATAATAAAAGCCTAATATACTAAATGTCCAGTCATCTGGTAGTCCATTCCACCAATCAAAGCATAATATGCTAATGATATGCTAAGGCTGCTCAACCTCTCGCTATGACATGCATTGAGCATCAGGGGGCAGACAGTTGACCAGTCGACCAGTTGCTATGATGTACTGACCACCAGGGTGTAGACACTCTGACCAGTAGGTTAGCTTGTTGCTGGGGTCTAGCTGATCGAGACTGAGCTAGATAGGCCAGACACGCCCTGGAGGCTAGCTTACCTCCCACATCCCTCTCTAGCCCCAATCCTGCACCAGTGGGGTCCATTGGCCTGGCCTGCATCCTCTCACAATCTGGGACCCTTTGTGGAATGTCAGAGAGATGGTTTCAGCTCTGTCCTACAGGCCAGACCAAGGGACCCTAGTGGTGCATAAATTCTTGCATGGGCCTCTAGTGCTTAAATAAATAGCCTTGACTCTAAAAACAAAAGATTGGCAAATGAATATTGTATGTATGGTGATCAAATAAAATGTTTAAAATATGAGTATATCATTTTTATTATCTTACCAACTAGCAGTATTAATCTAAGTTTATATCAAGATTTTTGGGGACATATAACAGAAGCCAATTCTAGCCAACTTAAGGCCAAAAGGGAATTGATTAGAATAAAATAAGGTATGTTGGAGAGAAAAAAAATTTCTCTACCCTTAAAAGTTTTTCCAGCTTATCTAATAATTAAATTGACATGAGATGGATTAACAGGGGAAAAAACAAATTAAAGTTTAATAATATTTAATATCCTGTATACATGGGAAAGACACAGGAAAACAGGGTAACCAAAATGGAAGCCTTTACCTTAAATACAATCTTCAGTTAGAAACAAAAGAAGATGGTGATGGTAAGGAGTCAGTTGTGGGAGGTTACTAGGAAAAGCACAGTAAACAAGGGTAAGATTTAAATCCAGGCCCTCTCCAATGATAATGGTTTCTAGATTTAAATATCCTTTTTCCGATACAGTGACGGAAATTCTTTTACAAAGGGAGATTTCCCTTACAAATGTCAGTGCTCTTAAAATTAACCAGCATAAAATAATAGATATCCCCAAAGAAGTATGTTTTGAATTGTCAAACTCGGCTTCCATCAAATCAAAGAAAATCTGAACAACTACCTTCTACAAATGACAAGAACCAGGAGACTTCTAGTGTTCTAGGGAATAGAGCTTATAGAATAGAATAGTCAGGGAGACATCGATATGATTTATGCAGTCCTACCCATTTTTCATCCTTTATTTAAGACACAAATTCTAAGTCGAGAGACATTGCTAGTTTTACTTTGCATTATGTTCCCTTCCTTCCCTTGGTAAAGTAAGATATTTTGACTGAGGGTCCAACTTACATTGCAGGTGATGGAAAAGAAAGAATTCTTCAAAGGTAATAGAAGTGCTGTTATTAGGAGAAGGGGAAATACATCTTGGGAAAGAAAACACATCTAGAATCCAACAAACAACTAAGCATGCATTAAACGGCAGATGAGAGGAAAGACACCCTTTAATATGCTCCATGATAGTTAATGAGAACTCTTTTTTTCATTCAACAAATGTTTAATGAGCATCTACTCAGAGACTGGTTCAATAAGATGAAATAATATACTAACTCAACTTTTGGATTATAAAACTTCTTGAAGAAATAAAAACAGAACTGTAGAGAAGCAAAATTTACCACCCCAAAATATGTTTCTCTGACATAAGGATTTTTTTTCTTCCACTTCCTACCATCCCCATCCCATCCCACTCCTCACAATTACCACACTGTTGTCTGATTATTTTATTTTTAAGAAACAGAAGAGGAGAATCCAATATGGCGGCATAGGTAAACACCTATACTGCTGCCTCGCACAACAATTTCAAAACTACAACTAAAAGACAGAACGGACATCATCCAGAACCACAGGAAAGCTGGCTGAGTGGAAGTTCTACAACTAGAGGGAAAGAGAGGGGCTCACGGAGACCCAGAGGAGCTGCAAAAAGCTGAGGTACGGAAACGAGCGCCCTGAGAGAGCGGGTGCCGGAGTACCTGGCTGGCTTTCTCTGGCGGGAGGGAAACGGAGACTCCCAACGGCATTGAACCCCTTATCTTACGACACTAAACCCCAGATCCAGCCGAGACTCATACGGGGGGAGTTTGGACTGTGAAAAGGGAGAAGTGCACGGAAATTTAGGGGAGCTGCAAAGGATCGGAGGTCTGGTCGCGCACGGCACCACGCAGAGGACGGATTGCTGATTGTGCCGCTGGCTTTCGCGAGTGGGCGGGAGACAGACCCTCCCAACTGCGCCACTTCTGAGTCCACTGGGCCCCTGTTTTGGGCGAAACCCTGGGGACCTAGACTCGTGTGGTCCTGGTTCGCAGGGGAGCCGGAAAGGCAGCGGTTGGAGGCGCTGCGGGTGCGCGCGCACAAGGACCACTCCAGCCATTACCCAGTCACGTGAGACTCAGGGGCCGTGGAGGGCGGGGCCAACTGGAAGGCAAGGCGGTCCCTTAAGCCCTGAGACTCCACCCTCCCAAGCTCAGCAGAGGCTTCTTTGGCTGAATCCAGCACAGAAGTTTCCCTGGCACAGTGAAAATGCCGAGACAAGGGAAGGGATTACAAGCAAAAGAAATGGAGGAAAAAAAACGACTGGATATAGAGTTCAAAACCACGCTTATAAGGTTTTGCAAGAATATGCTAGAAAAGATGGATAAATTTAGTGAGACCCAAGAGAAGATAATAAATACACTGACTGAAATGAATACTATTACGCAGAGTACTAACAGCAGACTAGAGAAAGGCAAGGATCAAGTCAAAAATTTGAAATATAAAGAAGCAGAAAACATTCAACTGGAAAAGCAAGAAGAGAAAAGAATCCAAAAATGTGAAGATAATGTAAGGAGCCTCTGGGACAGCTTCAAGCGTACCAACATCAGAATTGTGGGGGTGCCAGAAGAAGAGAGAGAGCGAGATACTGAAAACCTGTTTAAAGAAATAATGACTGAAAACTTCCCACATCTGGTAAAAGAAATAGACTTACAAGTCGAGGAAGCACACAGAACCCCAAAGAAAAGGAACCCAAAGAGGACTACACCAAGACACATCATAATTAAAATGCCAAGAGCAAAAGACAAAGAGAGAATATTAAAAGCAGCAAGAGAAAAACAGTTTATTACCTACAAGGGAGCACCCATACGACTGTCAGCTGATTTCTCAACAGAAACGATGCAGGCCAGACGGGAGTGGCAAGAAATATTCAACGTGATGAACAACAAGAACCTACAACCAAGAATAATCTATCCAGCAAAGCTATCATTCAGAATTGAAGGGCAGATAAAGACCTTCACAGAGAAGAAAAAGCTAAAGGAGTTCATCAACTCCAAACCAGTATTATATGAAATGCTGAAAGGTACCCTTTTAGAAGAGGAAGAAGAAAAAGGTAAAAGACAAAAAATTATGAACAACAAATACACATCTGTCAACAAGTGAATCTAAAAATTAAGTGAATTAAAAATCTGATCAACAGAATAAACTGGTGAATATAATAGAATCAGGAGCACAGAAAGGGAGTAGACTGATAATTCTCAGGAGGACAAAAATCATAAAGCATCAAACAGACTGTGAAATTATAGCAGAAAGATTAAAGTTAGGTGAGGTAAATAAGTGATCAATCAAAGGACTTGTATGCATGCTTATAAACATAACCAATGATCACAGACACTGGGGGGTCGGGGTACGCCTGGGAGGGAGGGGGGGCAATGGGGAGATATGTATAAAAAATTAATAAAAATTAATTAAAAAAAAAAAAAGAAACAGAAGAATTTTTTACCTGCTACAAAATTTGTCTAAAAGAATTAAGATAGAAAATCTGTTCCAAAGAGAACTATCACTATAGATAACCATAATATAACATGAACAATACAACATTTGCTGGGTCATCTAGAGACAATGGATCACCGAAGGAACTTTAATCAAATAGGCCTTGCCACCTTGTCTGCCATCCTTATTATATTATAGATAACCTTAATATAATATTATAACATAGAAAACCATAATATAATATTATATTATAAGTAACTATAATATAATATTATATTATAAATAACCATAATATAATATTATAACATAGATAACCATAATATAATATTATATTATAAGTAACTATAATATAATATTATATTATAAATGACCATAATATAATATTACATTATAAATAACCATAATATAATATTACTTTATAGATAACCATAATATAATAAGGATGGCAGACAAGGTGGCAAGTCCTATTTGATCAAAGTTCCCTTGGTGATCCATTGTCTCTAGATGACCCCACAAATGTTGGTTTAATATTAACTCTTTCATGTCCCTTGAATTCCCTTTGAAGTTCTAGGTTTTTACCTCCATCTCCATCACCCAAAATGACATATATACCTCTTTTTGCCTTACTGTCCTTGGAATGCTTCATGCTTATGTGAACTCCTCATGCATATGTATTAAATTTTATTTTCTCCTGTTAATTTGCCTTATGCCACTTTAATATTTGACCAGCCATAAGAACTAAGAGGTAAAGGGCAGAATTTTTATCTACCCCACATGATATAAAATATGTTCAATACACTATAACTAAGTTAGCAATTAATACATCTAAAACACCAATCAGAAAAAATGTATGAACCTCCATGTTCATAGCAGCACAATTTACAATAGCTAAGATCTGGAAACAGCCCAAATGCCCATCAGTAGAAGAGTGGATAAAATGAACAAAAACCTGTGGTACAGTTATACAATGGAATACTATGCAGCTGTAAAAAGAATAATCTCTTATCTTTTGCAATAACATGGATGGACCTGGAGATTATATGAGTGAAATAAGCCAGACAGAGAAAGACAAATATGACATGATCTTACTTATTTGCAAAATCTAATGAACAAAATAAACTGATGAACAAAATAGGTTCAGAAACATGGATGCATGGAACAGATTAATAGACCTTAGAGCAGTGGTTCTCAACCTGTGGGTCGGGACCCCTGTGGGGGTCGAACTAAGACTATCAGAAAACACAGATATTTACATAACAGTAGCAAAATTACAGTTATGAGTAGCAACAAAATTAATTTTATGGTTGGGGGTCACCACAACCTGAGGAACTGTATTAAAGGGTCACGGCATTAGGAAGGTTGAGAACCACTGCCTTAGAGGGGAGAGGGAGGCTTGAGGAGAAGAGAAGTAACCAAAGAATATATATGTATATATGCATAGCCCATGGACACAGTTAATAGTGTGGTGAAGGTTTAGGGAGGGGTGAGGATGGGAGGAAGGAGACAAAGGGGGGAAATGGTGGACATCTGTAATACTTTCAACAATAAATAAAAATTTAAAATAAAAAGAACTTAATGACAGAATGTGCCCATATAATAGAACATTTAAACACACACTGTAAATAACTTCATGAGTTTAAAGATATCATAATGGAGAGTTTAAATTCTTAGAATTGAATACTAATGAAAATACTATATAGTAAAACTGTTGGATGAAGTAAAAATGGTGGTTATGTTCATATACTATAAAAAGGCTGCACTGTGATGTAGGTATCCAGTTAAGAAGTTATTAAAAGAAGAATAAAGCCAATTAAAATAAAGAGGAGAAAGGATGATAAGCAGAAATTAATGAAATAAAAATACTTATAACTAAGAGAATCAGTAACATTAAAAGTTTGTTCTATGAAAAGACCAAGAAATAGACAAGCCACAGGCAAAACTGTTCAAGAAAATGAATAAACATATTAAGAAATGGTAAACGGGACCAAAGTATGGATATTTTCAAGAAAATAAGGGAATTTTATGAACAGTATTATGCCAATAAACTTAAAACATACAAAATGAACACATTCTTAGAAAAACATACTTAAACTGACTTTAAAAAATTGCATTGTCCTATAACTGTTAAAGAAATTGAAGCAATGGTTTGAAATTCTCCCACCCTAAGTCTAGACAAATTAAAAACAAATATTAACAATCTCCAAGGAAAAAAATATTTCAATCTTAAACAAATTCTCCTCAAAAACACAAAAAGAAGGAAAACTCCCCCTACCCATTCCATTAGACTGTTACAATACTGATACTAAAAGCAGACCAGATGAGAACAAATAAAGAAAATCATAGGCCAATATAACTCATAAATGCAAAAATTATAAATAAAACAAAAAATTTAATCTAGGGATGCAAAGATGGTCTAACATTAGAAAATAAAAATTTATTAATCTAATTTTCTAAAAACCTACACAATGATCCAGAGAAAGAATTATTTCTATTATGGAAATGTTAACACCAGTCTGTTAAAATCAAGTAAAGGATGCCCACTATACTTGCTTATCCTATGTAATAAAAGGCTAATATGCAAATCGACCAACAGGCAGAATGACCAGTCCCAATGACAAGCACTGATCACCAGGAGGCCAATGCTCAACGCAGGAGCTACCCCCTGGTGGTCATTGCACTCCCACATGGGGAGCACTGCTCAGCCAGAAGCCACGCTCAAAGCTAGGGAGCACAGCAGCAGTGGCAGGAGCCTCTCCTGCCTCCGCAGCAGTGCCAAGGATTTCCTGATTGAGGGCTTTGGCCCACTCCCCACTGCAAGAGGGTGCAGGTCAGGCTGAGGAGCCCCCTCCCCCAAGTGCATGAATCTCATTCACCAGGCTTCTAGTATTCAATATTGTAGTAAAAATCTTAATTAGCACAAGAAAATGAAACTAAGTATACAAGTATTTAAAAGAAAGATGCAAAATCGATATTATTCACAACTGCTGTGATTTTCTGCCCAAATAAAAATCTTTTTAAAATGCATTAGGAAGAATATGAAAGTTTAGCAAGATAACTAGATGATTAAATCAATATAGTAAAATCAATAACATTTTTGTATAGCGGCAAACAGTTTAAAAAAAATTTAAATAACACCATTTCCAAAAGCAACAAAAATTTTTAAAGATTTCATGAATAAATATACAAAATGTATAAAACTGATATTTTTATTACAAATATTAAAGATCTGAATAAATTGAGAAAATACCATGTTCGTGGATAGTAAAACTCAATAACAAATATGTCAAATGCTTCAGATTGCCCTATAAATCCAAATAAATCCTGTTATGAATATTGAAAAACTGATTTAAAATGTATAAGAAAAGGCAAAGGGCCAAGGAAAGCCAAAACATACCCAAAAAAGAAGTTGGAGGATCCTCCTTACCAGCTGTAAATTCTTATGTAAAGTGATAATAATTAAAACAATACAATATTGGAGCACATACAGATAAACCAACCAATGTAAAGAATAGAAACAGATCCATGCATAATGCAACCATTATTACTAAGCCAATCATATGCAAACCCCATTCTGAATGCAATTCCAGGACTCTGGATTTTTCCCATCCTATTATTCTACAGAGGAAGAAACTGGGGGTCAAGAAGGCAATTAATATATGCCATGTCTCAAGGCTAGCAAATTACACAGCTTGAATTTAAAGATAGGCTTGACTGAGTCCAAAAGCCATATCCTCTTGGGACAGAGCCATTCAATTATTTGTCTTTCTATCCCCTTCTAATATTTAGCATATAGTAGGTCCTCATTATATACTTCTTGACTGGTCTATTTGCACCCACATTAATTTGGTTTGTCACTTAATTTACATACAATATATTGACTTTTTTGCCTTTACTTATGTAATAACTAATTTTAACATGAAAACAAAGGAATAAGAGCTATTCTATGTAAAAAAGCCTAATATGCTAAATGTCTGGTCATCCAATGACCAGTCAACTGTTCAACCAATTAAAGTGTAATATGCTAATGATATGCTAAGGCCACTCAACTGTTTGCTAAGATGTGCACTGACCACCAGGTAGCAGATATTCCAACCAGCTAATGGGATCCAGCTAATGGGAACTGGGGGCCAGATAAGCCCTGGAGTCCTCCCATGGTCCCTCCTCAGCCCTGATCATGCACCACTGTTGTCCCTCAGCCTGGCCTGTGCCCTCTCACAATCCAGAACCCCTCGGGGGATGTCAGAGAGCCGGTTTCCTGCTGATCCCGCAGGCCACTCCCCTGGGAGGGCACCAGATGCAGGGCTCATAGCTGGTGAGCACTGCTGCGGTGGTGCAAGCCTCTCCCAATTGGGACTAATTGGGTGCAAGCCCACGGCAGAAATAGTGGGACCAGGATGAGCGGGAGCGGCAGGTTGGAACTACAGGTGGTGTTGGACTATGGGTTTCAGCCCAATACCCACAGACCACCCTGAGGGACCCCACCCATGTATGAATTCATGCACCAGGCCTCTAGTTTTTAATAAAGAACTAATATGCATCAGAAATTGTTCTGGGTGCTCATAAAACTATCTAGTCTTTACTGCATTTTACAGTGTTGGAGACCTGGATTTGAATCTGGTATGTCCCTTATTAGCAGAATAAACATTAGAAGATCACTTAACTTCTCTGAGCTTTTAAGTTCTTAACTATAAATAGCTAGTGACAGCCTGGCTACTATATCTGGGGGATACCTAGGGATCCAAATGAGCTTATGCATGTAAAAAAGCATTGTAAGCTGTTAAAAAACAGCTGAATATCCCACCCCACAACATACCTCTTTGGCATAAAAAATATGTTAGACTGCTTATTTAAAAAAAAGAAAAAAGCATACAGAGGACAAACTATGAAAACTAAGTAAAAGTTATCTTTTTGTAAGAGACATTTACATTTATAAGGAAATCTCTATTTGTAAGGATGTCTCCCTTTTTATACCTGGAAGAGAATAACTTCAGATCTCTAGAAAACTAGACTTAACTATAATATAATATCCTATATAATAAAGAGATAATATGCAAATTGACCATCATGCTCTCACACAAGATGGCCACTCCCATGTGGTCAAAAGATAGCTGCCCCATTTGGTCACAAGATGGCTGACACAAGATGGACGTCAGGAAAGGGCAGTTGTGGGCAATCAGGCCAGCAGGGGAGAGCAGTTGAGAGGACCAGGTCTGCAGGGGAGGGCAGTTGGGAGGGACTTGACCTACAGGGAAGGGCAGTTGGGGGGGACCAGGCCAATAAGGGTGGGAAGTTGGAGGGGACCAGGCCTGTAGGGGAGGGCAGTTAGGGGTAACCAGGCCAGCATGGGAGAGCAATTGGGGTTGATCGGGCCAGAAAGGGAGGGCAATTGAGGGCAATTAAGCTGGCATGGAAGTGGTTAGGGAGGATCGGGCCTAACCTGGCAGTCAGTCATCCCCTGAGGGGTCTCAGATTGGAGAAGGTGCAGGGTGGGCTGAGGGTCACCCTCCTTCCAGTGCATGAATTTCGTGCACTGGGCCTCTAGTTTAATATAATTTAATGGAATGTAGTATAAGATAACATAAAATAAGATAATATAAATACAATATAAATACAACATAATAAAAATATAATTACTTTTGTTTACTATGCTTTTCCTGGTAACATTCCATAACTAGCTCTCTTCCTCCACCACAACATCTTTTGTCTTTAGCTGAAGATGGTATTTAAGGTATTATTTTGGGCCATTTAAGGGGGTTACTCAGTTTTTCTAATTCTCTCCCATGTATGAAGGAAATATACATGCTATTAAATTTGTTTTCCTCCTGTTAATCTGTCTTTTATTACAGGTAGATTTCAGCCAAGAACCTAGAAGAGTGTAAGGAAAATTACTTTTCCTCCTGGACACTAATGCAAAGGATAGGATGATTTTATTGGCTGTATTGATACCATTATAATAACCTGGTTATTATTTAAGTGGAGCAAAGGGAAGACTAGATATAGGCCTGCCATTTATACAGCTTTACTAATTTAGCACTCTCCCTGCTGGTTGATTGAGAAAGAAGGGAAGAGCAAAGGCAGTTTAGGTGCATGCCCAATAAGGTCTGAGTGATGTGGGAAGATGATTATTTGTCAATCACACCTGGGAATGGACAGGGCCACTGCAAGGATGCAACACCTGAATATTTAAACTTCTGAACAAAGGGAGTTCTCTTTCTTGTCTCTTGCCCCTCTTGGGATTCCTATTGTAGGGGACCCACTCCCCTGCATTCATCCTATAGACTCTACACAATGGACTAATGGACTGTAATTAACCTGATGCTGCACTGGACCGAGCTGCAACATGGAACAAAAGCTCTGGACACTGGCCTTGCTTTGGCTTTGATGAATCCACAGGATTCATCAGGACTGACCTAAGGGAAATGGGACATTGGAAACTGAGGAATGTAACTCCACGCCAATAAAAACCATTTTTCTCCCCTTGCGAATCTTAAAGAATTATTTTTCTAAAGATATCATAAGAACCCCACTCCCACTGGCTAGGAAGGAATTTGATTCTCTGGTAACAATACCTTATACATATTAGTTCTCCTATTTCACTATACACAAATGTGGCATAAAATGTGAAACTTTTAACTTAAAAATACATTACTTCTTCCTCCCACTGCTTTACGCTTATCTCCATTTACTGAAGTTTCTGAATGATCCACACTGTGAAATGCTACTCAGTGAACTATGTGATCTTTTAGGTCATTTTTCTGAGCTGACAAACAGGAAGGAACTTGGGATCAAAGAGCTCAAAGAATATTTTTCTTTTTTTCCCCCCTTTCGGAAGTTCTAGATGAAGTGGTATTTTCTAGCATGTAGAAATGACATGATCACCAAGGTTAAAATATTTAGATTCTTGCTTTTCCCAAATGCAATGGAAATTGAGTTTAATTAGGTTTTATGCAAATTAGTAAAAAATAGCCCTAATTTTAATATTTAAATTGTATTAAAGAGTAAATTATAAATAGGTTTCCATTCAAGGTTTTCCAATTTCCACACTTATTAAATGAGTCAGAATAGTAATTTTTAATTATAAGAATTAAAAAATATGCTAGAAAAAGTTGTTTGGAAAATTGGATTAAATTTAAACTATACAAAATCGGAATAATTCTGAACTTAAACTCTCTGGGTCATCAAATAAATTTTCCTTACCAAAACTCAGTAAATGCTAATGATTAAAATACTAATATGGAGATATCTGCAATAGCACTCACATCCCTGGTTAAAATATGAAAGTAATTGCACACATGCAATATACAGATCTATGTGTCATAGATATGTACACTTGAAACCTGTATTATCTTATTCACCAATGTCACCCCAATTAATTTAATAAAAAACAAAGCCAAACCATTGGATTCAAAAATAAATTAAATAAAAGCACAATTTAACAATCTGTTCAAAGAAAAAAGTAAATTATAAAATGTGCCAAAATTTACTTTTGTTGTTGTTGTTAATCTTCATCTAAGGATATTTCCCCATTGTTTTTTTAGAGAGAATGGAAGGGATGGGGACAGAGCCAGAGAAACATTGGTGTGAGAAAGACATAGGACAGAGCCTGCCACCCAGGTACATGCCCTTGACTAGAATTGAACCCGCAACCTTTCAGTCTGCTCAGTCTAACCACTGAGCAACCAGTTAAGGCAAAAATTTACTTTATTTCTATAAAAATTAGTTTAATACATTTGTGTAAGTAAGTGTGCAATGTGTAATAGTGAAGTGTGTTCTTTGTGGATGGCTGCAGTGGCTCAACATAATTCAATTTTGTTTCTTATCAGAGAAGCCTATATACCAGTTACTTTGGGAATTTATGATTACATAAGCAACTGTACCAAAAGATGAGTTTAATAAATATTTCACTGAAAAAAAAACAAAATGAAAGCAAGGAAGTGGGTAAATTCAAAGCATGCAATTTGAAACATGATCAAAGAAAGTCAAGATATCTAGTGCTAATTACATAAAGAGAAATGAAACACATCTTACTTTGTGGCTGTTTTCAGAGATCTTGTTAGGAGGAAGGAAAAGCAAGTCTGACCCCATTTTTATTACATGGCTACCAAGCTTTTTCATTTTTCAGTATAATGAAATTGGAAATTCTGTCAATAGATGAGAATACCTGGACTTTGAAATAAAGGACTTTAACCCCACATTCACCCTGTTTGTCTAGGGAAGCTAGTGGTTTAAAAATATAAAATCATAGTTAAAAGCCTCCCTCCTCTACTAAGGATATCTCTGAATTCCAGGAGATAGCCTTGAGCAGGTGACATGTGACTAAAAATATTTTACCAAAAATAATTTTTCTGAGTTGGTGCCAGGCTTCTATCAAGAAAATTTGTATATATCACAGGGGAAGCAGGGTGGAATGAGAAAATAAAACTTCCACTATGGGGCATATAAAGTAGTAAATTCATTTGTTAAAATGCCTTTTAGGTTCATTATCAAAATGTGAATTGAACTTTTATGGTACATTAGCTGAGCTATTTCTAACATTATTTTGAAAATGAGAAGATTCATGCCAAAAATTGGCTATCTGTGGCCTATTTCTAATAAATAAGCAGATAGGTGAATAACAGCTGCCTCTGCGATTCATACTGACTTGAAAACTGCTTATTTGGGGCCATTTGGAGATAATTCTAGAATGTTATAATGATTTTCTGGGACCATGGATGACATTCTGAGAAAGTGATTACATTTTCATAGTTTTCTTTAGAATTCAGTGTAATGAAATGGAACCTTTTATCAACAGTTAAAAATATTTCAGATTTGCTGAAGCAATCAGTGCAGTGCTAATGTCTTTGAGTTGACTTTATAAATGAGACAACATGAGCCCTGCTGATAGAAAGCTAATCTAAAGCAAGTAGGAACATGAACCATGGCAAACATTCTCAACCAGTTTCTACCTGGTCTGTCAAATTTAACAGGAAATATATCAGACTGCTGGATATTTTATTGTTGTATAACCACCAAAGCTATTGAGCAGACAGGTAAGATATTTTAATTTTTCCCCTTCTGTTGAATACAAGACCACTCAATGCCAGGAGTGGCACCAGGCAGTTGTAAAGTAAAATTTTCTTTTGCATTTCAACAGTGGAAAATATCTCTGGCTGCCAACAGTAGCTGCATTTAAATTCTGCAGAATCCCAGTTGCTTGTTCTTGCAACGGACAAATAACAGGGTCTGAATGGCCTTTGAAAGTCATCTCGTTTGGATTTGAGTAAGGGCTAAACTATATCTCTTTGCCATGTATGAAGAAAGAAAGTGGATTAAAGAAGAAAGAAAACTGCTTGAAATGCACAATGTCTTTCCGAGGAACTGAAGGAATTGAATTCAGAGAGCTGAATTCCAGACTAGTAAACAGGTTCAGTAATCCTCTCTTTGTTTACTGAAACTGAAATCACTCTTCAATTTCTGAAAAGAAACAAAGAAATATACTTTCTGTTTGTAAAGGCAATGTGGTCTCAAGTTGAGGCCATTTTGAGCTCCCTGAGACTGCTGGCATGTTGAGTCACACTCTTATGAATGCCATGGCACAGTGTCAAGAAATCAGCAGAGTTTTTTAGCAAACTGGTGATAACGATCCAAGAGAATTAGCTTTCAGCCTGTGCCCACAGTCAGGTCACGGATTTATTCCTCTGTGTCAAATGGCATATGTATTCACGCTCCTAAATGTTGATCTCCAAGACAACAGGTCCAATCATTACCTCTGGAGACAAAGCTGGAAACCATTTTGGACACTTCTTACTGGTTTAGGAATGTCAGCTGGACTTGGAAACCTGCCCAGACTGGATTTTGCCATGACTGACAGTTCTTGGCTATGAATTCTTATGTAGGCATATTCAAGGACTGAGCCTAATTCCACCATTAAGAGTCAGAGTGGTCAATAGAAAGGAACCAGGAGAAAGACTTACATGGAGAAGGTATGGAAGCAAAGAAAGAAAATTATTTGTTTGACTATATCTTAAAACCTAGTTTGTGAATAGTTGTTGAGAACATCAAGATTTCATAGCCTTACCAATCAGAAAAGATATATGTACCCCTATGTTCATAGCAGCACAATTTACCATTGCTAAGATTTGGAAACAACCTAAGTGCCCATCGGCAGATGAGTGGATGAAAAAACTGTGGTATACACAATAGAATACTATCCTATCTAATAAAAGAGTAATATGCAAATTGACCATCACTCCAACACACAAGATGGCTGCCTCCATGTAGTCAAAGATGGCTGTTCCCATGTGGATACAAGATGGCCAGCAGGGGAGGACAGTTGGGGGCAATCAAGCCTGCAGGGGAGGGCAGTTATGGGTGACCAGGCCAGCAGGAAAGGGAAGTTGGGGGTGACCAGGCCTGCAAAGAAGAGTAGTTGAGGGGGACCCAGGCCTTCATGGGAGAGCAGTTGGGGGGACCAGGCCTGCAGAGGAGGGCAGTTAGGGGCAAACAGGCTGGTAGGGGAGTGGTTATGGGTTATCAGGCTGGCAGGCAGAAGCAATTAGGGGCAATGAGGAAGGCATGCAGGGAACCACCAGCAGTCCTAGATTGTGAGAAGGATGTCCTACTGGGATCAGGCCAAAACAGGCAATCAGACATCCGTTGAAGGGTTCCAGATTGGAGAGGGTGCAGCCTGGGCTGAGGAACACACACCCCCATGTACAAATTTAGTGCACCAGGCCTCTAGTGCTGCTATAAAAAAGAAGAAACTTTTATCATTTGCAACATCATGAATGGAACTAGAGGACATTATGCTAAGGGAAATAAGCCAGTCAGAGAAAGATAAATCTCACATGATCTCACTCATATTTGAGATATAATGATCAATATAAACTGATGAACAAAAATAGATCCAGAGACAAATGGCAGGGGAGGTGGGGGGAGGGGCTTCCCTTCAGAGATTGGGGTGGCTGTGGGGGGGTGTCAATCGGGGAAAAAGGAAACATATGTAAAACTTTAGACAATTAAAAAAAAAAACGATTTTATAGCCTTCAGGCATGTCAGTCTTAGATTTTGGTTTGCTTATAAGAGCCTTCATGGCATTATAGTCACATCAGTCTGATGGCCTCCTTCTTTAATTAATTCAATAATTAAAGAAGATTTTAAAATAGTGAATTGCAAGAGAATGACACAGCCAATGAAAACAAGTGCAGCTGGTGCCAAAATCTAAGTAAGAACATCTCTCCAAAGAGATCTACTTTAGCCATCACATTCATAAAAGTCTTTTAAAATAGTAGAGCCTCTTTTGCCAAAATATCTAAATTATTATTTTTAATACAAAGAAAACAATCTAAAAACACTTTTAAAAGATCATCTAACATTTCAAAGTATTGCCAGAGGATGAATGGGTGGAATTCCTCCATCACTAGAGAAAGTGGGGTTCTTACCATAGCTTCAGAAAAGGCATTTTTTATGTCTCCCACTGGAGCATGAATGATTTTTATTTGTGTGGAATTATACTTCTTGATTTTCAAAGTCCCATGTCCCTTAAACTAGTCCTGGAAAAGGTGCAGTGGGGGCTTTACGGAGCTAAAAGCAAAGCCAGTGTCCAGAGTTCCTGGTCCTTGGTGAAGCAGGGCCCAATGTAGCATCAGGCTAGTCAAAGTCCATTAGTTCATTGTATGGAGCCAGCATGGCTGTGGGCTACGTGGGCAAGTGCAGAGTTTGCAAGTCCCACAAACTAGGAATCAGGCAAAAGAGCAAGAAAGAGAGAGAACTTTCTTTGTTCAGCAGTTATCTCGAATTTCACATCCTTGCAAGTGGCCATGCCTATTCCGGCCACTGACTCACTCACAAGATATGACTGACAAATATGTATCTTCCCAGGTCTTTCTGGACATGCAGCTATTGTCTAGTCCTTTCCCCCAGCAAACTAGAGAGTGTTAAACTGCAGCTTGCTGGCAAAGCTGTATAAATGGCATGCCTATATTATCTAGTCTTCCCTTTGCTCCTTTCCTCTTAAATAATAACCAGGTTTTAAAACAATATCAAAAGATGTCAAACATTATTTTTACATCAACTTGTGCTCCTGAGTAAATTACCTAAACTTAAATTTTCTAGCATCGAGAAATATTTTTTAGAATATAAGTTTCTAAACCTCACTCTAGAACCACAAAATCAGAATCTCTAGAGGTAGAGCCCTTGAATCTTGATTTTTTTTTAAATACTCCACTAGTCATTCCAATGATTGGAAATCATTGGTCTTAAGTGAATTTAAGTTCCTTAAGGAAATAAGAACCTGAAGACCAAATAAAATGATTAAGATTTAAATGATATCTATTCCCTTAATTACACATTGCATAATTAATCCTAAAATGCATATTTTTGCATTTTCTAAATAAATTATTAGGTTATAAAAATTTTAATTTTGCACTTAAAAAGGTAACTTTCACATATTTGATTCCACTTATGAAAGAAAGCATGAATGGTTTCTACAAGTATCATATAATATGATTAATAATGCAACTTAAAGGTTTATTCATGTCAGTGGTGCAATCACAACTCAAAAATTCTAATAATTAGTTGCTTATGAATCCCATTTAGCCCAAGAATGTTAATTTGGCCCTGTGTCTTGTTGAGCTTCATTAATTAACTTGTCACCATGCATTTAATAAGGTCACAATTTATCTAGTGTGGTCGAAAAATAAATGAGCAGTGGCAAGCAAACATACTGATGCCAGTGTATGTTGCTTTATTTGCTACTTTCTTTTCTTTTCTTTTTTTAAAGCTAATTTTAGGTGGTGCCACCATTAACATAGGCATGTGTTGTACACTAACTAGTGATTATAAAACACAATAAATGAACATCTCATTTAAGTGAAGTATTAATGATCATTACAGCCTGTGACAAAAACTGCTAATTGTCCTGCCTATCAGTCCCGGCCTCCAGCTGGCTCCCAACACCATATTCAAGAGTATTAATCATCTGCCTTATTTAAGTCACTATTGCCCTGGCCGCTGTGGCTTGGTTGGTTGGAGTGTTGTCCTGTGCACCGAAGGGTCACAAGTTGGATTCCTGGTGCGGGTTCGATCCTTGCTTGGGGCATGTACCATCAGGGCACGTACAGGAGGCAACCAATCAATGGTTCTCTCACATTGATATTTCTCTCGCTCACTCTAAAAATCAATAGAAGTCCTTAGCTGAGAATTAAAGATAAATAAGTAAATAAACAAATAAGCTACTGTTATTTTGTCTCTTATTTGTGTCACCTAATACATAGCCATTGCCCATTATTTTGCCCATTAAGCATGCTGTAAAAACATGTGACATTGCTAGTGTTCAGAATGATCTACATGCACACACTCAATACTTAGTGACAAAGCGTTCTCCATGAACAGAGTTCAGTCAGGCTCCCCTGAACCCTCTTCTCAACTAACCCCGAAAAACAAATTAGATGAGAAAAATTCGTGGAGGTGCCTCATCTTTATGAAGTAAAATTTTGTTAAATAGCACAACCCACTATTTCATCATTTCAGTACTTAAGGATAGTGTTCTCATGTTTAATGCCAATCACCTCTATTTTATTTCAATTCTATCCCTCTTATCAGTTCTCTACTAACTATATAATTACCAGTCTTCTTTCTGCTCATTACATCATTTGTAACAACTTGATGACATTAGAAACTGGGAATAGCTACACAATTCATGACGTAACACATTGCTTATCCCTGGTTACCTCTTCAAATAGATGCTCTTTTCAAAGACCTTTGAAGGGGCAAAATAGGTCACACTTAATACATCAGTTTAGTATGTAGTTTATTTTGCGCGGAAGACAATCAAGGCCCAAAAGATTCAAGAAGAGCTTTTTACCACCCAATTAACTGAGTAAAAGAATTTAAAGGGCCAGATTCAGGTAGGGAACCATCAGCAGAGATAACTACAAAGAGTATGGGCCACGTGTGGTAAGCTAGGGGGAAGTCGGCAGGGCCTGTTTATTCAGATTCCTCCCTGAGCCCATTCTCTCTGCATGTCATGGGAAAGATTTCTTTACCAAATATTTGTTCTTCCCTCCTTCCTGTGATTGTGTTCCTTCCCTTTGAAGCCTCAGACCCCTACCCCCTTTTCCTTTGTTCAGGATGGTCTATAAGTCTCAATTGCTTGAATGTCTAAGAGCCTCTTGTTAACCTGTCATATGTCAACTTAATCATTAGAGCAGCCAAAAGAACCTAAAAGGGTAGAGGAAAATTTTCTTCCCCTATAATACAATATCAATAACTTACTTTTTAATTCTGGAAAAAGCACCTTCCTTTAAATAGATTTATTCCATCCTCATTGCAGAAGCACATTTTAAGAATTTAAAATATAACTGGAGTCATCATAATATATTTAAAATTTTTTCACTGCAAGAAAAATTGGCCACAAATTATTTTAGTTACCACAGTTATTTCAACATGTGCCATTTATAATTTCTCCCATAAAGCTTTGGCTAACCAGATATGTTAAATATAAGATAATTAGGCCTTCATGCATGTCACTATTCTGTGCAAGTATTTTTAATGATGGTCCATTACCTAGTGAAAAAATATAAATCCTTTAGGTTGGCATCTGAAGCTTTCCATCTTATGGCCCTGATTTTCCTTTCTAGCCAAATCTAAGTACCTTGTGTTATAACAAAATGGGCTATTTCTTATTCCTCAAATGCCAGAAACCGAACATTGTTTCACTAATAGAAAGATGTGGACAGGAAGAACAGAAGGCTAGTCAACAAGTGCTCTAACCACTCACTGTTTAGTTGAAACATTGTTAGCTGAAGCAGCCTCCACCTTTGTTTGTCTTATGTGTTTTTGTTATTGAAATTTCCTGCCTAAAGGCTATGGGTGTGTCCCAAAGTCTCAATAAAAGAGATAGCAAGGCCAGAGCAAAGGGTAGTCTTCTCACTAGAGGAAGGTTCCCACCTGGCACCCCCATATTCCCAAATTATACTTTTCTAGTCTCTTCATTTGCGTGCAAGGCCCGAACCCTGAACCACGCGGGATGTGAAAGAGGTTCCCACACTCAAACAAGTCTTTTACTTTCCCATCTTCACCATTATGCCCATTCTCTTCCCTCTGCCTGAAAGAACTTCACCAATTTATCATACCGGCACCATCCATCCTACTACTCTCTGCCATTATTCTTACCTGATTTTAATCTTATTTTGTCATCTCTTTCACATGGGCTTTCTCAGTTCTATCAAATGGCTAAAGAATCTTCTCTTCTTCTCAACTAGTATAATGCATCATTTGTTTCTCTCCTAACTCTGATATTTTTGCTTTACTGTTCTTCTACATAGGAGTAAATATCAAGAGGGAAAAGACAGTTTTATAGCACCAGCCAGATTAACACAATATCTTGAACATAGGTCCTCAGTAAGTATTTAGTGAATGTATTCATTTCCTCTGGTTGCTGTAACAAATTATCACAGACTCAGTGGCTTAAAACAACACAGGTTTATTCCCTTACAGTTCCGGAGGCCAGATGTCCAGAATCCTTTTCACTAGGCTCAAGTCAAGGTGCTTGCAGGGCATGTTCCCTCTGGAAGCTCTAGGATAGAATTCGTTTCCTTGCCTTTTCCAAATCCTAGATTTGCATTCTTTGCATTCCTTGGCTAATGGCCCCTTCCTCCATCTTCATCGTCAGCAGGTAACATTTTTTAAGTCTCCGTTTGCTTCTGTCCTATCACCTTCTCCTCTAGATGAAATTTCTCTCTCTCTCTCTCTCTCTCTCTCTCTCTCTCTCTCTCTCTCTTATCAGGATATGTGATTACATCTAGGGCCCTCTAGGATAGTCTCTTCATCTCAAAATCTGTAACTTAACCACTTTCTATGCCATCGAAGGTAATATTCACCATTTTGTCATTATTCACAGGTTCCAGAGATTAGGACATGAATATCTTTGGGAGCCTCTGTTTAGCCCCCACAATGAGTGTAATTTACCAGCCCTCACTGATGCCAATCATTACATTTTGCCACTACGTGGGATGATGCTAGTGTGCTTTCTGACCAAATCAAGGCTATTTAATAATTTTATTATGTAAAATTTTTGTTAAAAGGAATAATAGGATACTGAATAGTTTACAAAGTGCTTTGTAAATTACAAACTAATTTATAGGCTCTTAAAATGTCACCATTCAAAGTAACATTCAAAATATTCACTCATGTTGAGTCTTGATCTATTGCTACCGAGACATTTTCCTACTAACAGCATCTGATGTCCCCAGAAATTTAGCTTCAACAACACCAATAGCTTCCACTTCTGCCCAGCTGACCTTTCTGAGTGCTCTGAACCTGGAAGCTTACATTGGTCACCTTCTTTTTCTCCTAGCCTTCTTAGGAAGTTCTCTATTTTTGTTTGTTTAATCCTCTCTCAAGGATATTTTTTCTTTGTATTTTTTTCTTTATTTATTAAAGTATTACATATGTGTCCTTATCCTCCCATTGCTCCCCACCTCCACCCCCACTATTTTTCCATTGATTTTTAGAGAAAGTGGAAGAGAGAGGGAAAGATGGAGAAAAACACCTATGTGAGAGAAACACATCAATTGGTTGCCTCCTGCACAAGCCCTGTCCAGGGCCTGGTCCGAAGAAGAGTCTGCAATCGAAGTTCGTGCCCTTGCCCAGAGTCAAACCCAGGTCCCTTTGGGACCACAGGCCAACGGTCTATTCACTGAGCCAAACTGGCTAGAGCTAGAGAGGTCTTTTCAAGAATCTCACTTTGCAGGATAAACTTTCTTAGAAGGTAGTGACTACCTTTTTATAAGAACTGTCTGCCCCTAATCTGCTAGGAAAATGGCTGCCCCATCTCCCCCTTCCTCCCTTTAGTACAGACTAACCTTTTCTGGTAGAGGCACAAGTACACCTGAGCACGTCATACTTCCCTGTTGGGTTCCTGCCTGGGCCCTGATCCTCTCCACACACACAACTGTGTCTTAGCATATGGCATGGCCTCTAATTGGAATATTTGCCCTTACTTCTCCCTAGTGGGTTTAAAGACAAGTCTCTCTTCCTTCAGGCTTAGCTCTACCTGCACCTCTGTGAAGCCTTTCCTACAGACTTCCCGGTAGACCTGGTCCTGCCCTCCCTCACCCCACCAGTACCATTTCGCCTAAATAGTTCTTATCACACTGGATGGCATTGGTTATCTATCGCTCCACACCATCCTGGGAATTCCCAAGGAGCAAAAGCTTTGTGTAATTTTCCTTTGTACTTAGTCTTTCTGTGTCTCTATTTCCTCATTATAAAATAGTGATCATAATCATTTCTACCCTATAGGGTTGTTAGAAGGATGAAATGATTTCATATATGCAAAATGGTTAGAACAGTGTCTGGCACATCAAAGTAATCAATAAGTGTGAGCTATTATTAATCATGATGTTAACCATACTCCAACATCATTGTCATAGGTTTTTGTTTTATAGCCTCTCAATGTGCTTATCATGTAAGCTCCAATATGGCAGAGATTTTTGTCTGTTTGGTTCACTGGTATAGCCCCAGAGCCTGGGAACTCTATGCCTGGTGCATAGTAGGCATTCAAAATTTTGTTGAACAAGTATGTGAGAGAATGAAACCCCTAACATCATATCTATTATGCCATGGCACATAGTATGTTTTCTTAAATTTAACTGTGTGCTTTTTAATATCTTTTTTACAAATGTGATTCTAAAACTGAATAATTGCTTCTTCAATGAAATACCTTCCTTAATTTTCATGAAAGACATAGCATTATGTCTTTTTTATGCAAAACATGTGTTATTATTCATATTATTTTATGTAGCTTAGTTCTTTTTACTGTTGTAAAATATTAATTTCCTTCTTCCTACTGCCCTTTCTACTTTCTTTGGTTGATTTTGATGGTTTCTTTTTTTGCAGGCCATCAATTTTCAGCACTTTTTTCTTTTTTAATTTATATTTTGCTGGTTATGATGTTTCCTCAGTAAAAGCTTTAATGTATTAAATATAATACAACACATATTTTAATATGAAGTATTTCTGTTTTTATTCAGAACTTTTTCTAATTTTCATTAGCACTTCTTCTTTGACCCATTGGTTATTATTTTCATTATGTAAAAATTATCAAAAGTACAATTTTAAAATTCCAAACACATTAGGATTTTCTAAGCATTACATCTTCATAGCCAAAACTCCCCTTAAAGTTCACTTTGGTTTAACGTTTCTTCACCTCCAGTATGTTCTGCACAGTTAGAAAGTCTTTAGACAAGTTTTCTCTAGTAGTTAAACTTTTTAAATGTATCTGTCAGGATGCCCATTTAAATTTAAAATAAATCTAAGTATTTTTAAATTTGCATGAGCCACATTTCAAATGTCATTAGCCATATGTGGCTAGTGGATACCATGTACAGTTCAGATATAAAACATTGTCATCACTGCAGAAAATTGTATTACATAGGCCTCATCTCCATTATTTGCAGTAACACACACTGCCAAAATCTTAGAGGTCTACCACAGCAAAAGTTGATTTCTGTACTCGAAGTCCACCACAAGTCAGGATGATTCTACAGTACCATCCTCCATATGCTAGCTCAGCATGATAAGCCCTTTTGGCTTTGTGGCCCTTTCATATCTGCGTATACTCACTCCCATGATCACTGCAGCAGGGAAAGGAAACACCAAAATTCATGCACCACCTCATCAGTGCTTCCACCTGGAAATGACAGCTATGCCTAATTGTAAGGGCCTGGGAAGCCTAATGCCCTGTATACACAGAAGTGGAAGAAAATTAAGTAAACATTCATGAAATCTGCCACATTTGGCATGACTGTGTTCAAACTGCCTCCTGATAGGCACTATCTTATAGTTCACATCATACTCAATATAGTTTTGGGAACACAGTAGGCTATCAGTAAATGCTACTTTTTCATTGCAATGACTTTTCATATGACGTCACAGGTTCTGGCCTAATCTATGTTCTATGATATCATCAATATTAGCAGATTATTTTCCTTCTTTTTTTTTTCTTTTTTAATCCTCACCAAGGACATGCTTAGAAAGATGAAAGGAGAGAGAGAAAGAGAAACATTTATTTGAGGGAAAAATATCAATGATTGCCTTCCTTATATGTCCCAACTGAGGATTGAACCTGAATCCCAGGTATGTGGACTGACCAGGAATTGCACTGGTAACCTTTTGGGGCACAAGATAATGCTCAACCAACTGAGCCACTCCAGCCGGGCAGCAGATCATTTTCTTGACCTCCTATAGGAAATTCTTCTACAGTCCCTCATTGAATGCAGATTGAAATGTAATCCCTTTAATATGATATCCAAGCTCTCCCAGAGTCTGACCCACCTGGCCTTCCAAACTTATATTCCAATACTTGCTGCACTCCAGCAATGTTGCAAATGAGGCCATTCAACTTCAGCTCTTAAGTATAATTCCCCGGCCTTGCTCTGAAGCCCTTCGTAGAATGTCCCTCCTCTCCTTCCCTGCCCCCCATAGTTCTCTAAGTTCTCAAAATGATATCTTTTTTAACCTCCTCAGTTAAAATTCATCTTTCGTCCCACATCCTTACTTCGGCTGTGTAGCAGCCTAAAGAAAAGGATGGAGTCTTACTCATATTTTATTTTATTTTATTTTATTTTATTTTATTTTATTTTTACTTAAAGCCAGGAGTATAGTCTGTGCTTAGTAAATGTTTGATGAATTTAATAAAATCTTCCTCTGGGGACCTTTTCTTCAGAAATTTTCCACCAAAACTATTAGCATCTTATAAGAAAAACAATATAGCCACATATTAGAAGCACAACCCTTTTTTTCAATAAACATAAATATAGTATCTCTAATATCTATAATAATAAAAGCATAATATGTGAATCAACTGAATGACCAAACAATAGAGTGACCGTCCAGACAATCTTCAGATGACCATGCTATGACGTGCAGTGGTGACACACCAACCAAGGCAGGTGCCATGTGATTGGCGGGGGGTGAGGAGGGTATCATTGCCCCATGATCACCCCATAGAGGGAGGCCTAGGCCACTATCGGGCGAGGCAATCAATGGGGGAGGAGGGGTTTCCACAATCACCCCAAAGAGGGAGGCCCAGGCCTCCCTCTGCACAGCGATCAATCATGGGGCCCAGGTCAGCCAAGCGATTACACCCCACGACTGTCATCCACAGAGGGAGGCAACCAGTGGTGAGGGGTGGGAGAGGGGAGGAGCGCTACACAGATGGCAAGCAGTGGCAGTGGTGGGGTGGGGCCAGCTGCCTGCAGCCGAGAAGGAAAGCAGTGATAGGCCCTGATCACCAGCCAGGCGTAGGCACCCTACTCAAGGAGTCCCAGATTGCGAAAGGGCACAGGCCAGGCTGAGGGGCACCCCTCCCCACTCCTGTGCATGAATTTCATGCATCAGGCATCTAGTTAGAGAATAAGATTGTCTGCAACCAAGTAGATGAGCTGAAAATATAAGAGGTGTGTGGATACCTTAAAATGAAAAAACCACTCAATGTTTTACTCCTAATAGAAGTAAACATTTTATGTAAGTGGTGTTAAATCAGCATTTTCTAAGACTATACAGAAATGGAAGCCTATATTTTAAATATCTTTTAAGCAGAAATTAGGAACATTAGAGCATATTAAAAAATAGCTCACAAAATATCCTATGCCCTTGCAATATCTGTGTGTACTTCATTGTTATAAGAGAAAGTAGTCATGAATTACCTCTAAAATTTCAATATCATTCAGAAGGCATTGAAAAGAAATTTTGAAAAGAGATAGGGAGGCCTTCAATTTGAAAAAAAAGGAAGCTTAAGGGAAGATGTTATATAATTTGTTAAATTATACAAGAATAAGAGGAAATATTTCTTGAGAGAATAAAAAATTGGAGAAGGAAAGACATTATCTCAAAACATCTGGAGATGAATGGCAATCACTTCCAAATAGGTTGAAAACCTAAGGAAATATTATCTCAATAATAGTCTACATAAAAGCAAAAGAGATGGGAGGTTTTTAACAGTCACCTACAGAGATTATCTGTAAAACGGAAGATAGATGACAAGCAGATAAAGATCTAACAGGCTATTTCCAAGGAGAGTGTTCTCTAGAGTCTCTGTAGGAGAAAGGATGTTACAGCTGATTTTTCAATTTGAGTTTTTAAAAGTTTAGCTCTACTAAAGAAAAAAATTGCCTTCCCTCATTTTCAAAGAATCTCAGGAAGTGTATAATCTCACTTTCATATACCCCTTTTATAGTAAAGCAGCCAGTTTTCTTAAGGCTTCTCATATCATCAAAGCACCATGATGGTGGGCTCCTGCCTGGAAAATTCAAGGGAAAACAATGTTCCTGGATGAGCCAATCACAAAGAAGATAATGAGTACATTTGTGCCTGTATAGCTGGCAACTTTCTTTATCCTTCCCTTTGATACTGCTGTGCTACCCATACTAAAAAGATTAGCTCAATTAGAACAAAATCCCCTGGGATCCAGGGTAGATATAATTCTCATTTAGGCAGTAAACTGTGCTCTGAGATAAATGGTTCTATAGTTACAGGAGAACACTTTGTGGTGGTTATCAGACTCACAAAGCAATGTCCTTGGTCACAGATCCTTGAAGAGAGTGGGGAAGATAGTATTTGCATTGAACCTTGG
>JAAGEH010000304.1:2446976-2474320 GCA_011751065.1 Lasiurus cinereus | reverse complement strand
AGATCCTTGAAGAGAGTGGGGAAGATAGTATTTGCATTGAACCTTGGAAAGCTTTCTTGAAAAAGGGTTTCTAAGGACTCTGGAAAATGAGTCTCCACCCAGTTTAATGGACAAGTCACCAATTCGCCCTAAAACTAAAGGTGTTGTAGGACATGTAGAACAAGATTCTCTGAGAAAAAAATATAAAGAATGCCGACTCAAGTAAATCAGCACAGACCCTAAGAGATTCATCCCTTTTCCGTCTAAATTAAGTACCTCAGGACTGAGGCTGACTGGGAAAGACTAATGCTGTCCCACATTAGAGAGTAGGAGTCCTGTATGTTCCTGTGGGTCACTAACTCAGATTCTGCTTTGTCTGACCTTGCTTGATTACCAAACCTATACTGCTTGGAACACACATCTTTTCTTGGCATCTGATGCCTCACTATGTCATTATGGCCAATCCTCTAGGCCTGTTCTTGCTTTGGTCATACTCAACCCTTAGTCCTAATCTTTGCCTATCTCTAAGGTTCCCCAACACCATGTTTCCCATCCACCCTAGCCTACTACTTTATATCTCCTGTGAAAACTGACAAAAGCCACAGAAACAGAATTGTCCTTTGCTCCAATTGGCCCAGCAGGAAGTTACTTGAGCTGCAGTCTGGCAATACAGAGGTAGACACCCATCACATTACTCTCAACACACCTCTCACCTTGAATTCCCTGATTCATGATACGTTCTCTGCAAAGAAAGCCTCTTTCGTTCAGGATCCACATCAAATGTTACTCCTCCAGGAGCGTTCTCAGACAGAAGGTTCACATAGTAGTTGGTACCTGTATCTCTCCACCAAAAGCTAAGGCTCTTCCTTTCCTTTCCTTTGTACAACCTTAGCATTTGGCATAGTATTTGACTCACTGCAGATGAAATTATATATTTAAGAAAAGTTAATACATTTTTATTAATTTTTCTTCAACATATAAATATGGCTTTCTAAGTCACAACTTCCAGGTAATTAGAAAATGTCACCATGTTGGCCCTAGTACTTTATTTTTTTTCACTAAGCAGGCACAAGGTAAGTTCAGAGGAGCCTGAAATTAGTTGCCAGTTTCTTCACCAAATATTTGCTGTAAAGGAAGTTGCAGCCATCCAGTCAACAACAACTTGCCTTCTAATATGCACAGCCTGCACATTTGGAGGCACTGACCCTCCACTCACTGATCCTCAAATGGATCACTCCTGCCTCCTGCAAGGCAATGGAAAACTCTCCTTAGTTAATACAAGTCTTTTAAATGTTAGCAGTAGAGAAGGGGTCATCTCAACTACCAGATCTTGCAGCTTTAGCAAACACACATTATAAGACCCATTGACCCTGTCAATGAATTCACAGAGACTACTGGGGACCTACACTTTTGAAGGAGTGACCCTGGAAAATCAGTTCCATAAGGTTATCAGTGATTCATTCTCAAATAATACTTTAAGGGAAAATCTACTCATGTCTTAAAATTGAAGGATATCTAGACTTTGAGAAAACCCTGTACAAGGATCAAATACCACTTCAGTACATACCCAGACTATTCTTCTAGGGAAGGTCTAAAATGTTACACATAGGTCCACTTTGGTTCTCTGCTGAGTTAAAATGTAAACATAAGGGGAACAATGTAATGCAGCAGTTAAAAGAATAAGCTTTGAAGTAAGGCAGATCTAGGCTTGAATCAGCTCTACCACTTAGCTTGGGCAAACTCTTTAACCTATCTAAGCTTGGTTTCCTACCTCTAAAATGGAGATAAAACCCACTTATAAGATTAAGAATTAAATTAGACAACTAATAAGTATATAGCATTTGCTAAACAACCAATAAATAATATTGTTGTCATAGTTTTTGTTATATACCCTTCATCTACTATATTCTAAGGTTCTTTATGAAGGACCCAGACCATCATCACTTTTGAAGCTCTAAGGAGCATCATCATCTAAGATTCTGAGACCCAGGTACACATTCTTGTCTAAAACAAACCTATGGATTTCATCTGGTCTAGGGATCTGTGGTGTGGCTGGGAATCATCAATGACCATCAGCTCTGAAAGGATGCTTAGGACATGTATTATTCATTATGATACCTATGATATGATATGATACTCAATCCTCTAGTTTTAAGGACTAAAGAGGTGTGTGAGATAATGAATTCCCTAAGGGCAGGAATCTGATCACTTATTGATCCAACCATGCATCTAGATTATAATAGGTGTTCAACAAATATTTGGTATAATGGGAATCTGGAAATTCCTACTCCTAGCCTATGAGTCTGGAGTTAATTCATTCAATTCAACATGTACTAACTCCCATGTACCAATCATTGTATTAAATGCTAAGTACACAGAGAAAAGATACAGCCCTTAAGCTTTAAAAGTTTACATTTTTAATTCTGTTGTTTTCCCAATTCTAATACAGGCAGTCCTCGGGTTATGTCTGACTTGACATATGTCATTTAGTGGTTACATTGCCATCTCCCATTTATTTATAAAAACAAAAAAAAGTTCTGTCATTTTGACATATGAACATATGTGCTTTATGTTTTTTTTATTATTTACTGTATTTACCACAAGTAAAGGTCAGGAATTATTATCTTTCTTTTAATTTTTTTTCTTTTTACTATTTCACTTCATTACTGCTATGTGTGTGAGTGATGTAGGTGCTTATGTAGGCGGGTTCCAACTTACAGTGAAAATCCATTACATCGCGCTATAGGATGGATCCCCAAAGTAACCTGAGGACCTATTTTACTCACTGACCTTTCAGAAGGATGATCACATAGACCACACCTAAAATCGAGCTGCAATCTGTTTCTGCTGTGGAAAAGATATCCTTTCAAATATGTGCTTAGCTCTAGAATCACTAGTCCCCAGTTTCTTTACCTTATCACTAGTAAACCATTAACAGGGCATGTGGAGTTTATGTACTTCCTATATACTTCCAGACTTCAAAGTGGTTAGGACTTTGACCCTTGAAGTCAAGTAGAATCTCAACCTCCTCCTCGCCCCCAATCACCATCAGTAGTAAATATTTATTATAAAATCTTTCTGACACTAATTTTTGAAATCTCTAGAGAAAAAAAAAGCTAGTAGTGTTTTCACCATAGATTTATCATGAAGATTATAGAATATGGTATATATGATGCACCTAATATAGTACTTGGTTCATAGCAGACATTTAATAGGGTAACAATATTGTTCTGAATCTAGGTCTTAAGACAGAGGCAGTGTCTGTCATGTTTTTTGCCAACATTTAACAAAGTTCCCAGGACATAGTAGGCACTGAATATTATTTTTTATATTTCTACATATATTTATAGCCAAGGATTTATTTGGCTCCCCTCTTCTCCCATCTGGTCCCTTATAACAAGACAAAGAGTAAAGCCAAGTAAGGTCTGAAAGACATGATGTCACTATTTAATAGACCTGGACTGCTCAGTAATAATGGAAACAAAACTAGTTCTCAAGGGGGACATATATCTTGGTTAAAAATCAGTGTAAGGGACAATGTTTAAGTCACAGTGTGGTCACAGATTGTGACAGTCGGCCTGTGAAATGCTCTCGCACTGTTCCAGAACTTCCTGAGCAAAGGCTTCCTGGGCCTCCAGACTTCTGCTGAGTTTTGTCCTGGAGGAATGCTCTGGGACTTCTATGCGCACCATGGATGCTCTGCCAGTTTCCTTCCTCACCCCTGAAGTGTTTGTATCAGTTAAGAACTGGGTTTGCCTACAAGTCACAGAGATCTGTTACAGTGGTTTAAACACATAAGGGCTGCTATCATCAATAACAAGAAGTCTGAGGGTAGCAGCTTCTGTCACTGGATCAGCAGCTCAAAGATTTCAGGGCCAAGGTCTCTGTAATGCCCTTGGCCTTTTTCTCATTGTCTCTAGGGTCCAAATACCAAGGCTGTATCCCAGGTACAAAAAAGGAGAGAATGGAAAACTCAGCACAGCATCTGCAGCAGGAAGACAAAAGTGTTTCCAGAAATCACACCCTTGAGTTTACACATCGATGGCCAAAATTCTATCATATGGCCTCCCCTGAGTGCAAGAGAGATCTGGAAATGTACAGATTTTTTTTTCATATTAATCACCCTCAGAAAACTCAGTAAATAAAGCAGATAAAAGATGAATATGGAGTAAGCAACCAGAAAACACTTTCTGAAACTGGGAATGAGTGACAGCCAGCACTTCTTACTGAAACCTTCATCCTTAATCAACTCCTCTACCACGCTGTTACAAAACAGCAAGTGGCTGCCTAAAGCCCCGCTATCCTTCGGCCTCTTGAATTGGCAAGCTAGTCAGGTCAGTGGCATCATTTGCTTTGGAGAAAGATGCTTTTAATATGACAGTAGGGGCAGTCTCATCCCCAGTCAAAAAAAGCTGCTTTTCTTCCCTCATAAGAAGACAACTCCAGACCAATAGAGTAAACTGGACCAATATTTTTTGTATATCATTCCAAATGGTGAGTGAGTTTTGCCCTTTTGCCCTTTTTACTATATTCAGATGGCAATTGGCAATTGAATGGAGTCCATATCAGCTTCATAAGAGCCATGTGGCTTTCCAACAAGTTGGAGTCTCCTATACTAATATGCAAGTCCCCACCCCTTAAACACACCATCCTCATAATTATGAAAAAATTATCACAGAGTGCCAATATTCCCCATGTCAATTTGAAAACACATATATAGGAGCTTCTATAATCTCACATGAACCAAACAACCAAAAGATGGGTCTGAAAAAAATCACTTGCAGTGAGAAACCAAAATACAACCTCTGCCAACCTTCCTAAATCTCTGCAGTTAGTCAATGATTCCACTCTCAACGAAAATTTCCAAACTCATAGCCTATGAGCTTTTCACTCCCCAAAAGCATCAGTAATTACTTTGTTTACTATAATAAATCAGCCACAAAACAACTCCCCCTCAATCCAAACTTTAAGCTGATTCTCAAAACCAGTAGAAATGACAACTTTATTTAGACTAGGGGGCATAGAGACCTTGAGCCTCATTCCCAGCTGTGCATCCCTGTCACAGGAATAGAGTGTGATAAATAAGAGATATCACAGAACAGGAAAACAACAGCCCAATGCCTACCTTCCTGAGCTGAGTTCTGCAAGAAGATTTCAATGAAAAAATGAAAAAATTCCCTTCAGGCTGTAGCCTTACTTGTCTCTTCAGCCTCACCTTCTGCCACTCCCCATTTTATACTCTCTCACCCCTTTATTTTATGTGTATTGTTCTCTAGTCTAGAACACCGCTCCCCCTCATTCTTGCCCTCTGGCAGCCTCAAACCTCCCTGTTCTTAGGACGTAACTTGGATATCACTTCTGGGTCAGATATCTCACCTCTGTGCTTCCATTTTATTTCCCTCATCAAGCACTTTCATATATGCAACTCTAGCCTGTTGGTTTCATCCTCCTCTTTCCCCAATCCCACAGCAGCCCTGACTGCCTAATCATACATGGAACATAATAGGCACTCAGTCAACGTTCACTGAATGAATGAGTGAAGTTTTTAAAAACACAGGGACAGACAGGTGGCCTCACGTTCCCTGTCAGATTTTGCTGGCCAGATTTTTCTCCAGCTCAGATATCTGGACTCACCCTGCTGCCAAAACTAAGCAGATACAGAGAAGAAAATACAGAGGATTCAGCACAACCAGGGAAACAACTTATTAATCACTTTAACTGGGAAGATTCAGAAGCACCATATTGTACTCTGTTAATGTGTCTGTGTGAGTTTCTCTATAGGTTTGAGGGAAGGGTTGTTTTGTCTTGTTTTCTTTTGTTTACAAGTATTCTGATATTGTCTTCTGATCAGTTACAGCTGGTTTTATCCAAGGCAATTTTAAACATCTTGTATAAATTCAACTGCCACCATGAATTTTTCAAAAATAGACACACCAAAATGAATGTGGTCCCCAGACAAACCATCGCAGCCTTTTGTCATTAAAATTGAAATAGATACTATAATATTAGGAGAACCTCAACAAGCCACAGGGAGAAGAAATGGGGAAAAGCATAAAATTAGTTGTTTTGCGTTAGGTTCAAGACTGTCTCCCCACAGGTAGAACAAGGCTGGCTGAATCAAAATCTACATTCTAGTGTATTAGTCTTGTCCCAACTAGGCGATAGAGACATCTGGGGACATAGATATCTCCTTCAAAAATACAACTAACAGGACCAGTGGGTATCAACCTATCCTCTCCCAAAGCTGTCATAGCACAAGGTGTAATGCTCTCAAAACAGTAGCCACACTCTACTTGTCGCTAAAGACAGAGGATGTAGCACAACCAGAGAAACAATTCATTCATAGCTTATCTAAGGAAGAGTTAAGTGTATGTATATCACCACAACCAGTTGTGAATTCCTAGAGGGGTTCTTCACCACACCCAGCCATCCGTTTTATTACCCACTTTTATGTCTCAATATTTTTTGGAGGGGTAGGATAGTAGTTGTCAAAGAGAATTGGAATGTAGAGCACTTAATTAAAGACCATTTTTTTATTGCTTAACTGATGTTTAATTCTATGACATCAACAATGTTATACTCTAATAACTATGCTTTTCATTATTTTCTCCCAGAATCTTATGTCTGCTCTGCCACTGTGTAGCTTGAGTATTTTTAAATAATTATCTAATTGCTTCAAAATTCTGTTAACTTTTCCTTTTTATCTAACATGCTCATTATTTTTATCTATGAAATTTGACTAATGGAAATTGATTTATATCTTGTGTCATTATGGGACCACATCTAATACACATTCTTTATTGCTAGCTCCTAAATTTTGATGCAGTCATTTCCAATGTTAAATTTGGAAATTATGTTTATTATTTCTTATACTTCAAGAATATGGCCTTACATCTTTCTGTAGGTAATTTATTATATTATATTCCATTCTAAGGGAATGTTCACTTTTTTTTTAAGCAGGAACTCAAATGAGATCATTACTATTTCATTCAGTTAACATTCAAATGCCCCTTATGCTCAGGTGCAACTGTTGTTATGCCCTTTCATTGGGAATCATTCATTACATAAAATAAGCCTCAGTACTACTCAGTGCTCAGAGAAGAGACCATAGGTATACTTGTCTTTGGTCACTTCCACCTGCTGTGAACTCTAAGTGACCTTTGCAAATCAGTGGACCTCTCTCAGCTTCAGTTCCTCATCTGTGCCTGAATCACAGGGCTGTTGGAAGGTTTGTATAAGAAAAGAAAGCCTCCTACATAATAGGGAGTTAAATAAGAGTTCATTATCTTTCCTAATCATCTTCCTAAAATTCTCCTTTCTTCCTATTCCTGTTCTGTACCCTAAGGGCCTTGTCAGACTAGTTAATGATCCTTTCATAAGGTAGTCTGAAAGCCTGAAAATAAAATTGTCCAAAAGAAAAGAGTTTGGGTATCAAGAGCGGTAATAGAAGAGAATTCTGGGCCAGAAGAACTTCCAGGTTCCGCCACACTGTATTGCTTTGGACTATGGTTTCTGCCTTCACCCAAGGATCTGCCTTCTGGGCTCACTTTTACTCAGGCAAAAAAATAAAATAAAAACCAAAGTTGAGTTTTTCAGGACATTTGAAAGTAGATGAGTCACTTGCTAACAGTGCTGCCTCCTGAATTTTAGCCACAGGGTTCCATATCACTCTAATAAGAAAAGAGAACAACACAAAAATGTCTTTTAAAAATTAAAGACACTAGAATCTCTGAAGCAGGTATCTGACTATTGGCACATTATTGTCCCCAAAGTCCCATGCTCCTGAAAGCTTTGTAATGGTACACTTGGAAATTCTGAGAAAAAAATAAAATGATGGGTGTGGTCAGGTGTATCACACAGCTTTCCAGTTCTCCTATAGTAAGGGTTTTCCATGAGGTTTTAAAAATACTTCTTACTTTTATTAAGTGTCAGTTCTGCTGTTCGGCAGTAATTAAACGGAAAGAAAAATGTCAAGAATGATAAATTACTATTATAGGTTTTTCTTTCTTTTCTCTTCAGAAACTATCAGCCCATGAGATTCTAAAATATTAACTTTGAGGGTGTTGAAGAAGAAAGCCTTCCTGCTATGTTATTTTCAATAAACGATGTCTCAAATCCATGTAAATTGTAAGGTCTATGATTTAAATACAATCCATGGTGTCTGAATACCCCATGTTTATTCAGTTTCATTTAGAACTATTTGACCCTGCCGAAGTAAGTTACTGTAGCTGAAATATGCATATGTGGCCTAGTTTTCTCTATGAAAATAGGAAAAGACTTTACATTTCAACATTCAACATAGGGACTATAGTTGAGGTTAGTGAATGGTTTGAATGTCTTTTCTGAATAAAGTCAATCATTATTAAAGCTTTTAAGAGACAAATTTCCAAGCACCTCTGGCATTTTCATTGAATCTAAATAAAGCCTTAAGGATCATGAAGAAGAGTATTAAAAGCCAATTACTTTTTCTGAGTATCATACTAGTATTTAAGACTATAAGTCTTATTATTTAAGATAATGAAGTTTCCAGTTTATTTCTCAAACAAATTGAAGTTAAGATAATAAACAGGGTGGAGGTATGGAGCAATTTAAAGACCTCAACACATGATTTGTTTTGGATAACTATATCCAATTGCAATTAAGAGTATGTGAAATCTACAAACATAGTTTTCAAATAAACAGTGTGTATTAGTCAGGGTTCTCCAGAGAAATGGAACCAAAGAAATACATACTTATGTATCTATACCTAATCTATAGCTATATATCAATATCTGGATAGAGGTTTATAATATTATGAGGAATTGGTTCAGACAATTATGAAAGCTAAGTCTCACAATCTGCTATCTGCAAACCCAGGAAAGCCAGAAAGTCTAAGAACCAGAGTGCCAATATTTTCAATATATATATTGAAATAATATATATGGGAATAATCAGAAAATTAGTTGATGGCACGTAAACAAGCAGAGAATAATTAACCCTAAATATATGATTATAACCCTGGCTTGTGTGACTCGGTTATGCATTGTCCCCTGCACCAAAAGGTTGCAGGTTTGATTTCCTGTCTGAGCACATACCCAGGTTGTGGGCTAAATCCCCAGTAGGTGGCAGCTGATTGATATTTTCTTCTCAAGTCGATGTTTCCCTTTCCCTGTTCCTCTTTTGCTAAAAATCAATAAACTATTCTTTAATATATATATATATATACATATATATATATATGGTTATAATAGCTAACATTAATTGAACATTTATTATATAGACAGTTCTATTAATATTTATAATCATATTTTATATTCATAACAACCCATTTTACAAGTGAGTAGCCTAAGGCCCAAAGAGTTTAAGTAAGAGATTAGTAGGTATGATGAGAGCCATTGCTTTTAACCACAATTCAGTGACTCCTTTCATTTCATGAGGAGCAAGAATTATACCCAAGAAATCATGGTGTGGAAGTATAACAGTGGGAACTAACTGAAGTATAAACTCTAAAAAGTTTTACCAGATTTATTTTAATACTAGATTAAAATGTTAACATGAATTAAAGCTCCTTTTTTTTAGATTCTACATGCAAAATTGCAACGTAATACTGTACAAGAAAAAAGAAAAAAAATGGCTAATAATTAAATGGCCTACTTCTTTAAGAGACAACCATTTTTTTGGGCTAATAGCTTGTAAATAGATTTGAGAATATTTCTGCCTTTGGGAATAAAAGAATGTTATGAACAGAGGTTCTGCATTTCAAATTTTATTATGTATTATTTTCAGATATACATCACTCCTTTAAACAATAAAATTCAGAGTTTATAGAGTTAGATTCTAAAAGCTTGCCCATATTACTATGCATGTATTTTATTATGCAGTAAAAAAACAAGATAATAAAAATAAACATTTAATGTTCTATTCAAATCAAATTTTCTAAGTAATCCTCTTAGTAAAAGAGGAGAAAACTTCACATACTCTTTTTTACAGGGGCTTACCTAAAATAACAAGTTGGGCACGGGGTTAAGGACTTGTGAATTTATGCTCCTTTTCAACAAAAATTAGAACAGCTCCACTTCAGCAACACTAATTTATAACTCAGTATCATCATTCCCCCTTCTTTCTTCTCCAGCTCTTCCCATTCTCTTTCTGTCTATTTCCTGAAATCCTGCCCATTCCCTAGTATCAACAATTAGCATGACATTCCATTCCATATGGGTCAATCACTTCTTGCCTCTGCACAAGGGTAAAGCCTTCAGCTTATCTTTTGATGTTGTTATATATTGTGGCAGGCACACTCGAAAATAGCCCCCTATGATTCCATCTCCTGGTGTTCAAGTCTTTGTGTCATCTCTTCCTCTTTGAGTGTGGGCAGAAACTGTGACTTGCTTCTAACCAATCGAACATGGCAAAGGTGATGGGATGCTATTATTTTGGCATCAAATTATATAAGATTCCACTTTGCCAGGAGACTTACTCTAAAAATTCTCCCTGCTAATTTGATGAATTAAGAGCCATGTTGGAAAGCCCACATGGGAGGACCCTTAGGATTGATGGGCTGCCTCCAGGCCTGAAGATGGCCTCGGGTGACAACCATAAGAAACTGGGTCTTGCCAAAACTGGTTTGGCTCAGTGGATAGAGCGTTGGCCTGCAGACTGAAAGGTCCCAGGTTCGATTCCGGTCAAGGGCATGTACCTTGGTTGCGGGCACATCCCCAATAGGGAAGGTGCAAGAGGCAACTGATCGATGTCTCTCTCTCATTGATGTTTCTAGCTCTCTATTCCTCTCCCTTCCTCTCTGTAAAAAATCAATAAAATATATTTTTTAAAAAAAGAAAGAAAGAAACTGGGTCTTCATTCCTACCAATGCAAGGAAATAAGTTCTACCAACAACCTAAGTGAACTTAGAAGTGTTTTCTCTCCGAGTCATGTCTCCTGGTGAAAAGGTAGCCTGGCTGACACCTTTATTATAGCCTTGTGGGACCCTAACGAGTGGATCTAACTGAACCATGTCCAGAATCTTAACTCACAGTAGTTGTAAAATAAAAATTGTGTGTGATTTTAAATTACTAAGATTGTGGTTAATATGGGAAATATGGTACATATGCCCTCCTCTGAACTCTTCAACCCAAACACTTCACACCAAAACCTCCCATTCTTCTGTCTCTTACTTGCTTGACTTCCTAGAATCCTCCAGACCCTCACTCCCTTTCTTCTGGTCTACATATTAACTTCCTTCTAAATGTACAACCTTCCATGTTCAACTTAGAATCCATGGTTTATCATTTCATCCACTTTTTTGCCAATACTTTGATGTTCTCTTCCATATTCTTCCACAGCAAATACCTGACAAATCCCCAAACCTGAATGAATCCAGCTATTTTCCTTCTCCATTCTTACCTTGTGGTGATTGAGAAAAATCATTGAACTGTAGAAGTTGTTGATACTAAAAATTCACGGGTACAGAAATATTTGTTTAATTACAAATAATCACTATGGTATGTACATTTGGGAAAAAATGTACAAAAATGAAGGAGAAACTACTGGATGCAAATTTAAATGAGAGCTCGCTCCACTAGTGAATAATGCATTAAAAGGTAATTCCCTCAGTATTTAGGTAATGCTGCTTCAACTATATTTTTAAGCCCAATAAACACTTGATTATTCAGTCATTCCTGATATGCCTGGTTCAAAAGAGAACAAGAAATGGGGATTCCAAGAATCTTTCCTATTGACTCAATAAAAGTCATATTATAGGCTTTGTATTCTCATTTCAGAAACAGTAATATTCTTCACGTTATTTGATGGGAAAGGTTACTTTGATGTTCTAATTTGCTTTGACTTAAGATATTATCAGTTAGAATGCTAGTGGCTCCTAAGGTCATAATAGAATTGTTTTAATGGTTTTACAATCCTTGGGAGTGTGAAAGGTACAGCTAAGTTTTTTGCCAAATGGATTAGATTATTATTTGTTACTGTCCTTGTCATATACAAAAAAAACAACAATAACAACAAAAACTCTCAACTGCCTTTTCCTCCACAGATGTTCCTAAGTACATCATTTGTATATTTTACTTTTTCTCAAATACATACACTGAATGGCCAGATTATTATGCATTCAGAGATCATAATAATCTGGCCACTCAGTGTAGAATGCAGAAAGTAGGCAAGTGATGATGATGATGATGATGATGATTATTATTATTATTATTATTTCTCACCGGAGGATATGTTTGTATTGATTTTAGAGAGAAAGAGAAGGAGAGAGAGAAACATCAATGTGAAAGAGAAACATTGATCTGTTACCTCCCATACACACCCCAACCAGAGATCAAGTCTGCAACCTGGGTATGTATCCTGACTGGGAATCAAACATGCAATCTTTTGTGTATGGGATGATACTCCAATCAACTGAGCAACCTGGCCAGGACCAGATAGTATTGTTTTAATGGATTCTATTTGTTTTATGATATTAATTTAACCACTAGTTAAATACAATTACATTAAATAACTAATATTTATGAGTACAGCTTTTTTTATCAAAGAGCTAGTGTGGTGTGTTTTTTTTTAATTCTAAGAATAAGTAATTTTTAAATAAGTACAAATTTTATATTTTGTTTGTATTTGTAAGTATGGCAGGGAATTTTCTAAATTTGTACTTCTCAAAAATATTTTATTTCCCCTTTTAGCTTTACCATTTTCTGTTTTCTTTTTTCTCTCTTTTTTCTGTCATAAAGACAGCCCTGGGATATCCAAATTTAGATACAAAAGATAAACTTTATTCCCTTTTTTATAGGAATTATGTTTAGTTTTGAACGGGCCATAAAATAATATTTAAAAATTAATACAATATTTATTTATTCATCACTCCTTCTAGAGCAAGCTTTATGCAAAGGTATGAGTTCACTTTGGCTATGCCTGCCAGATTCTGTGAAGCAGATGAAGTTAATTATAACTTTCTTTCCCTCCTTATAGCAAACACCTTCCTATATCAAAGAGGGAAATGCTACCTGATAGCTAGTTACCCTTCGTGATTCCTTTTCATAAGAACCCATTCATCAACAAATGTCTATGGAATGCTTAGTATATAGAAGCTCTGTGCTAGTGGAGCTGCGTTTATTCTCTTTATGCCCTTACCTCCTGCCTGGAATAGCTTCCCTCTATGTACTTACTGTGCTGCATTTGATGTGGGCTGGTTAACTACTCACCACTCAGGTTTCTAATTAATCAACATGTCCTGTAGGAAGCCATTCTTGACTGAACTCAGTACTCCTCTCAGTAATTCCACAGCACTTTCATTTATTGTATCTCTCTGTGTTAAAGTTATCTGTTCTTTTGTGACCATGCTTAGATTGTTGGACTTTTTCCAGTTGCGTTTCCCCAATGCCTTGGCAGAGGACCTACCGTGGCAATAGGGCTGAACAAATATGAGACCAGAGAGGAAGGGCTGCTTCGGTGCTATGGGAATCAAAGAAGCAATAAATTAATTTTCCTGGGAAGATTACAGAAGGCTTGGTGACTTAGGAAGGACTTAGTAGGATGGATGGAATTTGAAGAGAAGGCATTTCAAACATAAAGAAAAGTTGAGCCAATAATGATGTAGGCTTTGTGAAAATCGTGGAACATATTGTAGATTAGACGCAGAATGCTGAATGAAGGCATCCTGTCTTGATTTTCTACAGCCAAATATATTCTTAAAATAGATTCAGGAAAAAAGGAAAATAAAGTAAAATTCATCAACTCCCTGCTTCCATTCAAGGTGCTTATTGTCCATATGCATTCACAAACTGCTTTGACTAACATAATCCTTCTATTTCGAATTAACTTGCATCCAGATGATGAATATCCAGATCTTAGTTATGCAACAAGGTCTGCTTACACGTAGACTCCTCTATAAAACCAGTACTGTTGATGATGATGATGATGATAAAGAAGAAGAAGAAGAAGAAGAAGAAGAAGAAGAAGAAGAAGAAGAAGAAGAAGAAGAAGAAAAAAACAACTGCTAATGATTGAAAACCTATCATATCCCAGGAACTATTTTAGGTACATTAAGCACACTTTCTTATCAAACCCAAAACATAGAAATTTTAATCTCCATTTTATAAAGTGGGAAATAGACTCAGAATTTTCAAGGTTAAATAGGAACACAGCCAGTATACAAACCAAGATTCATTACCTTCAATGCCTATACCCACACAACCATACCATGTGTTTGCTGGGCTTTCCTTCTTCTGGAGCTCCCTGACACTTCATCCAAGTCTCAATCATAGCAACTGCCATATCTCTCATAAGTATTTTTGCATCATACTAGTTTTCCCTTCTTCAGTGAGTTCCTTACCTTGACCATCTTATGTGACCTCACCAAACACCAAGCAGTACATAAATTATCCAATGTGGTAAGTAGACAGTTGTTGAATGAAAATAGTCTAAAGGTCATTTTGGATAAGATCCCAAATTTAACTACATTAACAAGATGCATGAAGTCAACTTGTTTGAGGTGTCAATTATAATTGAAGTTAAGTTATTCCAAATTATTTTTGTTGTTTATATAGTGCCAGAAAGAAGAAAGTGAAAGAAAGAAAAAAAGAAAGAAGAAAGAAAGAAAGGAAGGAAGGAAGGAAGGAAGGAAGGAAGGAAGGAAGGAAGGAAGGAAGAAAGAAACCAGCACTCTGATTTTGTAAATATAACCAGGATTAATTGATTATTCTTCCTTCTATACAAGCAAGGGTAAATAATTTCTGCTCTATAATATATACACAAATTCAAAGCCTCTTGAGTGACCTGAATGCTTAATTTTCCCTCTTTGAAAATTTAACTAAAGCAATAGAATTTAGCCAAATTGACTACATAGCCTCATTTAAGATTCATTCACCACACAAAATTTAAAGTCAATTTAGTTCCATCAATAGGGCTTCTTGCAGTTGTCACCAGAAATAGTTTTGCATATTTTTAGGAAGTCAGTTTCTAGTCATTTCAACATTAGTTCATATATAGCCTATTTCCCTTTGGATTACATAAGCAAGATAAAATGTATGAAATGAACCTCAAAGGAAAGAAAGCAGTTTAGATACACAGAAAAACATTTCACTGTTATACCATCTTATGGTGTGTGTGTGTGTGTGTGTGTGTGTGTGTGTGTGTGTGTGTTCTCTTGTTCCTTGGAACCTGCAGAGCTGATCTGAACAAGGTGCTGGCTTTGAAATGAAACATACATAAGACAGCTACAGAAATAGAAGGAAGCTGTAACACTAGCCTTTAGCTATTAAAGATCAAGTCAATATATGTTCATGTATTTTTAGTCTGACTTTCTAACATCTTTGATGAGTGTATATTTGCAGTATTAATCTCACTGTATAAAGTTAATTACACAATTTATAACTCCAATCTAGTATTCCATCATGCCCAGTTCTTCTGAGATCAGATATATCCAGCCAAAAAGAAATGTCAAGTTGAAGGAATTCATTCAAGCTTTACCTTTGGTTTTGGCAGTTTATGTCTTTGTTTAGTCTTAGTTTCCCTTTGTCAGCAAAGGAAGAACTACCCTAAAAATATACCCTAATACACAATCAGGATGCATGTGAACATGTCAGAAAGGTGTAATCACTCCACGACTGAGGGTTTACGGACTTTTATATGTGGTTGGATGGAATAAAATTATCCATTCTTGATAATGAAGGAGAAATGGCTGTCAGAGAGAAATGTGATGTGTGAGCTATCATCATTTTGTATGGCTCAGACATTTTATCTAAAATCTATGGGGAACCTTTCTAATGAAAACCAGGACAGGGAGGGCCAAATATGCTTTAATTTAAGAGTTGAATTTATTATTTTGCAAGAAGGGTCAAAGACATAGGCAGAATATCTATTTCTTCATAGACCAGACTGTGTAGTCTTCAGAAGAAAATTAACTGTCACTGCGCGAGGTACAAGACCTGCCACATCATGAGTAAAGAGTTAACTGTGGTTAAGCACTAATTACAGTGGTACCTCGAGATATGAGTTTAATTCGTTCCGTAACCTTGAGGCGTGGGAAACTATGAGACACTCGAGTTGCGGTAAACTGGTGGGTCGTGTGCAGCCGGCTGATCCTTGCGATTACTCCTATCTCAAATGTTGCTCGTATTTCAAAGCAAAAATCGCTCGCTCGACGGCTCGTATCTCAAAAATCTCGTATGTTAGGGCACTCGTATCTCGAGGTACCACTGTACTTACTATCCACCTTACTAAAGCCCAGTTTCTTCTCTCTATGGAACAACAATAACCAAAACTTACAATAATAAAAGCATGATCAGGTGATTCCATTGCTACCCAGTACAAACTTAAAGAGACAGTTTACAGGACACCAAAATGAATTGGGCACAGGACTGTGTTATCCTGAGGAAGAGAAGCAAACTCTGAGAAGGGCGGGGAGGGTGCAAAGATACCAGAAAAGAACAAGCTGAAAGCTAAGCCTGCCAGGAAGTATTAAGAGAGTTAAGGACCCAGGTGAGGTTTTGTCCCGTTGTCTGAACAAGAAAAGACAATTTCCAAGTTTCTGGTACTGACTGCTCTGGGATACCCACAAGAAGCCTTGTTAAACCCGCACCAGAGTTTAGTGTGACTTTAGTCTGGAAGAAAAATGGCCTGCATCAGAATGGGAGGGCAGTGCAGCTGGGGAGACAGAAGGTAGGCAGCGGCAGCCTCAGTCCCTTATTCATTTGACAAGCACTGGTCTGCCCTTTACAGTTTCTACTCTGAGAGGATTTCCAACCTGCAGATTACTTCTCTGCAGTGACTACAAATTTAATTTTCTAACATCCATGACCCAGAGCATGGTGAGAGAGCCTCATAAGGGACAGGAAAGGAAGAGAGGCTGGCCCTAGAGGTGACATAAAGTTACACTGAAAGACACATCTTAAGTCCCCTATGCATGAGAAAGATGAGCCCAAAAAATCATCTTTCATCAATATTTCTAATTCCTTTTCCCTAAAATCACAGCTACTTTTTTTAGGGGGAAAAAAAGTTGTGATCTTCTTGAAGGAAAATCAGGAAACAAGAGTTTTTCAATAAGTTTTTCTAGACCTTTTTAAAGCTAAGGAGGGAATCCATCCCTCATTCCCTGTAGGCTTGAAAAATGTATATCCCACTCTTTTATTAGTTAAGAGGGTCTGTACCCTCACTGCATCTTTCCCATCCAATCTAAGAAACAAAGGAGTCAAGCAGGGGCATCTGTCTTTCTCTCTTCCTGTCTCTGGGGTTTCATGCCTTTATGAAACTCTGAGTCAAATCTCCAGCTCACATCCCCTCAACAAGAATCAGGACCAAGCAACTATTTGTAAGGCACCAACATCAACTAGAAGACACATTATTACTAATTTAAACATAACTCATTACCTAATGATATACTTACACTAATAAAAAACTGTACTTATTTACTACTTATTAACATCATGAGAGCACAACATTAGAAGGAAGGTTTAAAGAAATAAAATAACCAAGGTATAACTCATATGCTTAGCATATAAATTAATTTTAATCACTGTGTAACTTAATCCAATCTTGATCTCACCTTTTCCGAAGAACAAAGACCTCTGTTCCATGCTCATTTCAATGTGAGAGCACTTCTGTGATCCCTGGAGCTTATTCTTGAAATACTATGTAGACATCCTCCAACCTTTGTCACAAACTACCCAGAAGGTTATTTTCATTAATTTTTAACAGTGTATGGCTAGAGGGCTGCCCAGCCCTGCATTGGTACTATGCTATTTGATCACTTAAAAACTTATCTGTGGCTCTTCTTCTGCCCTTTTGACCTGCTCCAAACCAAAGACATCAATATCTTCCCAATGGGAACTTCTGGGTTTTTCCTCATTACTCCAGATCCCTGCTCTTCCTATCATCCCAGAAAGACCTGAATATATTTCTGGAATATATATCTTCACTTGTTCTAATGAAATCAAGTCTGATTGCTAGTAGAAGAGCACCATAATTACCTAAAGATGAATAGAAGTCATAAAAAATGTACGAAGTACATTTTCCTTTCACTTCCTTTACTCCATTTTATTAATAAGTTTCAAAATCCAAGTCATCTGCATAAAACAGAAGTCTGGCTGTTCCCCACAATTTATTTAATAGGGACACAGAATTCCAATGGCTGTTCTTCTTGATTTCTTCTAAAATTCATTGTGACATCCAACAAACTGTCAAACCACAGAGGGAAGACAGAGGAGGGTGAAAAGGGTGAGGGGTTAAGAGATCAACCAAAGGACTTATATGCATACATATAATCATAACCAATGGACACAGACAGTAGGGAGATGAGGGCCTGTGTTGGGGGGCAGGAGCAGGCTGGGAGAGATCAATGGGGGGAAAAGAAGATATATGTAATACTTTCAACAATAAAGAATAATATAAATCAATCAATCAATCATAAATAAAATACTTTGTGACTTTGTCACCCCTGTTTCTTACCTCATCATTTCTCACCTATCCCATAATAAATCCATGAGCTATATTCAATTTTAGAATTTTAGGTGTAAATAATTTAATCTTATTTTTCTTTGGTATCTATAAATACTTGTATCAGGATCAGTATATTGTAGTTTGGATATTACAGAGAACAAAAATATAATAATATTTTTAGCACAGTAATTCATGTAAGAAGGCATTTAATTAATGGATTTCTGTCATAATAGAACTCTAGATCATCCATCTAGTGTTCTTTCCATACCATCATGCATTTCAGAAAATGAACAATCTCTCCATTTCCATGACTGACTACCCAGGGAAATTTTCTTGTCAATATAATAACAAATGTAAGCATAATATTAATGCCATGTAGACATATACAGATCGAAGATATGGATCCTGTCAGAACCAATGAATTCACTCAAGAAACATTAATAAAACACAAGACCAGGAAGTCGGGACAATAGTCACAGTGATAAAGAACTGATCGATAAAAAGTATGTAGATCCAGTCTCTACTGGGCCAGTAAGGCAATATGACTGCATGATAGCTCTTTATCAGGTGTTCATCAAATACAAATGCTTGGGAGACATAATAAGTCAGAGTTACAGTTCAAGCCTATGAGCATTAACTTGAATAAAACAGGATAAAAAATGCTTATTCATTTTAGAAACCTTCACCATATCATTATATAGAGTTTTGCTTTAGGGAATTGAAACTAAAATCTTGACCAACACACTTGCCCTGAAAATGCCCAAGAGGACAGTCTCATCCCTAATAACCCTGAGATCCTTAGGCTAGAGACGCTCAGTCAGAATTCCTGATTCAATGAGAATTTCAACTGGAAAATGTGTAATTAAAAACATAAAATGTTTACTATCATATAAATTCCCTCTCTACTACTGCCCCAACCCAAGCTCTTATAAGGGATGGATTGACCACTACTTGGAGTCAGAAGTAAGAAAAGAGCAGGGGAGATGTTTGCATCTGGACCACAGAGACAGAAAATATACTAAAACTTCAATGAACTAAAACTCAACTGGATGATCCCTCACTTACTAATTTTTTTTTTCACTTCCTGATCTCACATTCCATCTCAGCAATCACTTTAAGCACAAAAGTGCTAAGTACATTCATATGAATAATTTAGCTTTTTAAACCAACACATCAGGGAGCACCTTCTGGGATCTGTGCACTTCAGCCCAATCCAGTTCACATTATCTATTTTTACACTGACTATTTATGTCCAGGTTAACGACACTAAAGTGCTGTCAGATATTCAATCTTCAAAAAAAAAATTCAAAATTAATCATGAAACTTTGCTTGCTAAATGAAGAAGCATTTTTAAAACTTTCAAGATAAAAACAGCTGTTTTTTAATCTCTTTGTAAGCAAAACTTTTAATTAACCAAGAGTTCATTCTTGCAGAATTTTTATTGATCATTGCATTACTTTGTAAGTGATTTGGGAATTATCCATTTTGGGGTATCTATTTATTTGAGTAGCAAAATATTGTCTGCCTCTGAAAATGAACTTTTATGCTTTTAAGTAAATAGTTAATACATGGGGATGGTGGGGTTCTGTTTTCAGGAATTTTGTGCTCAAATCTTAGAGGGTGTTTTCCAATAATTAGTTCCAAATCCAATATTATTTCTTTTCAGGGTCTATATTTTTAAAATATGACTATCCCATTCAGTCCATCCTTGAAGAGTCTCCATAAATTTTCAAATAATATTGTTTATTTCAAATTCCATTAGCATACTAAATACTGGCCTTAAATGAAAAGCAATGTGAGCATTGATTGACATATTAAATGATAAAATAATATGAAATGATAAGCTCTGGTTATCAAAATAACCACCACTCAGTAATCCTATCTACTCTGTGTTCAATTATGTGTCACTGCTGTGCTTTGTATGTTATCAACCAATGAACCTCATTTCATAAACCACATGCAACCATCAGACATATCCATTTGTAAGCACAGCTTGGATATGCCATTAGTGGAAAGCAGAACACACTGAAACCCTCAATTAATTAAACTTTTACTGCACTCTACTTTTATGAGAGAAGCTGATCACAAGAAAATTCAAGAAATGAACATTTTGAAATTCCATTAAATGCTAGGGTTCCATGCATATTAAGGCCAAACACCTACATCAGTGGTTCTTAACCATTTTTTAAGCAATAGACATTTTTTCTTTCAAATGAAACAAAAAAGAGAGGAATTGTTATAGCTTAGGGTAGGCATGCAGGGTGCCAATGTGGGGAGTTTCAGAGCGTTGCCTATTTCTACCCTATGAGCCAGTCAGATAAATCTGGGATGTGCTATGATATTAAGAAACCCCAAAATCTCAGTGGCCTAAAATAGCACAGGTCTATGCTGCAGAGGCTCTGTCTTGGCACTTGGTCCTATTATTACTATGGAACGAAAGGAGTAACATAGTTATTCAAACATGTTAATTAAAGGCTTCCACCCAGAAAGACTGTCATCACTTCTGTTTGTATTTCCTTAACCCAAGGAAGTACATGGTCATGTTTACTTTTATGTTGGTAGAAAATGCAACTTTTCTGAAGGAATAAGATAGCAGTGAACAGGAATCATATCTGACATATGCCAAGTAGCAGTGTCAAAACTACAGCACTGCTCAAAGCCATTGACCTCCACATCTTCACTTAATGTGATTCAAAATGAGGCATAGCAAAATGCAAATTAATGAAGAATAAAATTATTTTCTTCCATACAGTAATTGTATTAGGAAAGTTGGATGGACTAATGTATTGGTAAAATATTCCAACAACAAGAAGGATTTTCAGAGTATCCTTTCAGTAAGTTGAAAAATTCAATTAACCAGAACACAATTTCCCTTAATATATTATCTAACTCACATTTATCTGTTTTATTTTTTAAATGAGACGCAGTAATACTTAACATAAAACAAGCTTCAAAAATAACAAGAAAACTAATACTTCCTCATTTCCTCCTTTCTACTCTATGAACCTAGTTATATGGCTCAAACCAGAAACAAGTGAAAAAAGATTAGCTCTTCCCCAAAGCGGCCATAGGTGATCTCTGAAGATGGTTCGCTATTCGCTAGACCCCGAAAACCCCACAAAATCATGCAAATCAAGAGGCTCCAATCTCCGGGTGCACGCGTGAAACCGCCCAGGCCATCAAGGGCATGCATATTCGAAAAGCCACCAAGTATCTGAAGGACGTCACCTTGAAGAAGCAGTGCGTGCCAGTCCGTCGTTATAATGGTGGCGTTGGTAGGTGCGCCCAGGCAAAACAGTGGGGCTGGACACAGGGTCGGTGGCCCAAAAAGAGTGCTGAATTTTTGCTGCACGTGCTGAAAAATGCCGAGAGCAATGCTGAACTGAAGGGCTTAGATGTAGACTCTCTGGTCATCGAGCACATTCAGGTGAACAAAGCCCCCAAGAGGCGGCGTAGAACCTACGGAGCTCATGGGAGGATTAACCCATACATGAGCTCTCCCTGCCACATTGAAATGATCCTCACTGAGAAGAAGCAGATTGTTCCTAAACCAGAAGAGGAGGTGGCACAGGAGAAAAAGATATCTCAGAAGAAATTGAAGAAACAAAAACTTATGGCCCGGGAGTAAATTCAGCATAAAATAAATCTAAATAAAAGTAAAAAAAAAAAAAAAAAGACTAAACTAAAAACAACTTCAATGGTCATCTATGCTACATAACAGTTATTGTCACCTTTAGATGACTATTAGTTTAATATTGTATGCAACATTGAGTTATAAGCTTCTAAAACATGTTTAGCCTTCCTGACCCTCTTCCCTTTCCTATCATGCAGTAGACATAAGATTAGAGGCAACAAGAATGATCAAAGAATTCCCAAAAGCAGAAGTTTAAAAAATGATAACCAATTGAAAAAGACAGATGAAAAACTATCTAAGAAAATGCCTTTGTTCATGAGGGGTGAACAGTCTGGGCTTAGTAATCCACCATCAATGTATCATAGCACAACCTAACAATTAATGTTGATATGATGACTCTAATACATGAATAAAACATTAAAATGACAGTGGTTGCCAAAACCGGTTTGGCTCCACGGATAGAGCGTCGGCTTGTGGCCTGAAAGGTCCCAGGTTCAATTCTGATCAAGGGCATGTACCTTGGCTGCAGGCACATTCCCAGTAGGGGGCATGCAGGAGGCAGCTGATCAATGTTTCTCTCTCATCAATGTTTCTAATTCTCTATCCCTCTCCCTTCTTCTCTGTAAAAAATCAATAAAATATATATATTTTTTTAAATGACAGTGATCTTGGGTACATAGCTTACCCTCCTTAGTTAGTGTTTTGTTTTATTATCTAAAAATAAGGTAGTAGAAATAACTGATCTCTGATCACTTTGTCATTCTATGAGGCTATAAAAAAATTGATCATTACTGACAAATATGAACTGGAAACCTAAAGAAAACAAATGAAAGTGAAATAGAGTAAGAAATTAGACAAGGAGAAAAGTCAATGAAGCAGACTGCCAAATGGTTATGATTAAATATGCTAAAAATACAGTGCATTAGTCATAAGGATTTGGGTTTCAAACAAATGAAACCCAGCAGATACCAGATAAAGAAATAATGTGTTTGTTCTCATCCCTAGAAGATCAGGAGTAATGTGGGATCAAGGTTTGGTTTGAGCCAATAGCAGAAAAACGTCCACAAGGAAATCCAACCTCTGTCTCTATGCTCTGCTTTCCATAATATTGACCACATCTTAAAGCTACTCCCCTCATGGATGCAAGATGGCTGCTCCAAAATCCCAGGGCTACAAGCTGTTTTGTCCAAATCAGAGAAAAGGCATCTCTAGCTCAGACTATCAAATAAAAGTCCTGAGATTCACGGCAATTAGTCCAAACTCATGTTTGTTTTTCAAACAAACACTGCAGTTGGATTGTAGACAGAGTATTAAGTCAATGAGGACCCACTTCAGAAGCTCATGAAGGGATGACCTTCCTATATATGCATATAAGTCCACAAGCAGGAAGGTAGATACCAAAATAAGAGTAGGAATACTGAGAAGAAAAAAATGGCGACATAATAGACAGATATGTCATGAGCCTTGTCTGGGAGCGGACAGAAAGAACAGCTGAGGGTCACACAGGGAGTGTTTTTTGATGAGTTAAGGGACAGCTATACTCCAGGAGAAGATGGAGGACTGCTGAATGGGGCTCCCATGACCAGGCAGCCCCCACTGCTGCTGGGTTCCCTCCCAGAGCCACTGGCTTGGATGTGGAGACTGTGCCATCTTGAAGGGAAAGTGGATGTTATCGGAAGCCTGAAAATCTACCACTATGGCACCCACCGAACAGCTGCAAACCCCAGAACCCCGGTCCCCAATTGGCGCAAACATGCAAATTCAGAGGAGCTCAACACTCCAACACAAAAAGGTCAGATTTCGCCTGAGATAAGGTGAGGTCTCTGGTCCCAGCAGGACAGAGAAACACACACACTGAGGGAACTGGAGACAGGGAGAAGTCTGCACCTAGAAAAATCTGTGGCTGTTGGGGCTGGCATGACCCATGAATGTGGAAAGGGGTCCTCATAGCTCCTAACAGAAGGGATCTCTAAAAAGAAACCCATTTTGATCTGACGCAAAAGGACAGTCTAAAATTTTTTAAAGTGTGCCAGCTGCTTAGACACAAGAGAGGAAAAAAGACTGCACAGACTTGTGCAGTGCCCCAGAGTTCACATACTTACACTTTCTCCTCTTTAAATCCTTGCTTCTGATTACTAAGCCCAATACAAAGGATCACCCAATTGGGGGCACACTAAGAGACTGCAAGAAAAAGCTGTTTTTCTGGAACCTGGGGATCAGAGTGGGGAATAACTATCAGAGAACCAGCTCTGGGGCAACCCACAACCACAAACCAGTACTGAGTGCCACAGGGGAAGCAGGATCTAAGTACAGGCTAGAGAGGATCTATAGACCCAGAGATCACACCAGAAACACTGCCACCCAGGGTTTGAATCACAAAATGACTCTTGTGTAATCACAAATAAAGGAATACAAGAAATTAAGATACATTGCATGGTTAAAAATAAGGACTGGCTTACAAAACTGAGGAGCAGTGGATGCAGGGAACTGCAATACTGTCCGGACTAGGAAACAGGCATGCCAAACAGAACAATAGAGGAAGTGAATAACCTTCACTACTGCACACTTTTTTTTATCTTTTACACAAGAAACTAATCTTTTTTTATTTTTTCCTCACTTGATATTACCTTTTTAATTATTACATTTTTATTTTCAATCAGTATTATTACTACTACTATTTTAACATTTTTTTTGAAAGTGTCATTTTATTTTTTCTTTATTTTACTTTGGTATTAGTGATCTACATTCTATTTTCATCTTTCCTTCAGCATCATTTTACTCTATCTCAACACTACCTTTATGCCAGCACTCTCTTCCTAACTTTTCCCTTTTTGTTTTCCTGTTTCTCTTATCCTTTTCCTGCTTTAGATTTTCCCTATTCTTTCATTTTACCCCCTGTTAAAATTTCACCCTACTTATATATCTAATTTCTAATCCCCTGATCCAAGTCCATACACACCTCTCTCTTCTCCGTCTTCATTATACAAAAAATTGTTTTTCTCTCTGTCCTTTTGTTGTTGTGTGTTTGAATGTTGATTATATCAATTTTAATGACTGTTTGTGAGATTGTTTTGCTTATTTTTTTGTTTGTTTTGTTTTTTACTTCTGTTTTCCCTCACCTGCTTGATATTAGTTGTTATTTGTAGTTTTTATTCATCTCCAGGTACTTGTTGCTAGTATTTGTTGGGATTAGTGGCTATTCTACTGGAGTTTTCTCTCCATATATATAGTTTCCCTGTTCTTTCTTACACTCTTTATTTTCTCTCTAACTGTTTTTAATCCTTTTCCCAATTTCATTTTTGTACTCCTTTCTTTTATTTTTCTCTTCTCATTTCATCCTATTCTGTAATTTGCCTTTGTCTGGTGGTCACTTTTATTTGAGGTTATTAATATCATGAATATATTTCTGTTCATTGCCTAGTGCATTGTACCTGGTTGTGTTATATTTTGTACCTTTAAATCAACACAGGGAAGAGAACTACGTAAGCAGACACCCGGAGAAGAGAGACCATGGGGAGCCCGCATATGAAAGAAAAGAAGGCATCATCAGAAAAGGAAGTAAACAAAATGGAGGCAAGCAACCTGTCAGAGAAAGAATTCAGAGAAATGGTCATAAGGTGGCTGAAAAGAATGAAATACAAATTCCACAATATGAGTAAGAACCAAGAGGAAATGAAGAACCAAGAAGAAATAAAAAATTACATTGATGCTATAAAGAACTCAATAGAAAGCATCAGGAGTAAACTAAGAGAAGCAGAGGACTGCATTAGTGAGCTAGATGACAAGGTAGGAAAAAATACCAAGTAGAGCAGCTTCTAGAAAAAAATATTAAAAAGCAAGAGGAGAGCCTATGGGAACTTTGGGACAACAAAAAAACAAAACAACATCCTCATAATGGGGATACCAGAAGAAGAGGAAACTGAGCAAGGAATAGAAAACCTGTTTGAAGAAATAATGAGAGAAAACTTCCTGGATATAAGGAAGAAAAAAAACATACAAATCCAAGAACCTCACAGAGTCCCAAGCAAAATGAACTCTAAAGGATCAATGCCAAGGCACATTATAATTAAACTGGCAAACACCAATGACAAAGTAAGAATCTTAAAAGTGGCCAAAGAGAGACAGAAAGTTACCTACAAAGGAACCCCAATCAGACTAGTGACTGATTCTTCAACAGAAACTCATCAGCCCAGGAGGGAATGGAATGAAATATACAAAGCTGTGCAAAGGAAGGATCTGAATCCAACAATACTGTACCCAGCCAGGATATCAATCAAAATTGAAGGTGAAATCAGGAGCTTCACAGACAAAAAAAAGGACTAGGAATTTATTACCACCAAATCAGCAATGTAAGAAATGCTAAAGGATTTCCTGTAAAAGAAAGAAATAGGAAGCAAAGAAGGAACACAAGGGTAAAGGATAAAAATGACAACAAATAAGTATCTATCAATAATAACTTTAAATGTAAATAGATTAAATGCCCCAATCAAAATACATAGGGATCGGAATGGATGAGAAAACATGAGCCACATATCTGCTGTTTACAAGAAACCCACCTCAGAAAAAAAGTCACACACACACTGAGAGTGGAGGGATGGGAAAAGGTTTTTCAGGTGAATGGAAATAAAAAATGGCTGGCATAGCAATATTTATATCTGACTAATTATATCTCAAAAAGAAGAACATAACAAGAGATATGGAAAGTCACTTCATAATACTAAAGGGAGAAATGCAACAAGAAGAAATAACTCTGGTAAACATATACACACCCAACACAAGAGCACCAAAATACATTAAAAAAAAAAACTCCTGGAGGATATCAGGGAGAGATTGACAGCAATACAACCATACTAAGAGACTTTAATAATAAAAAGGAGCAAAGAAACATCAATCCTAAATGACTCACTACACCACATGGAATTAATTGACATCATCAGGATATTTCATCCCAAAGCCACATAATATATATTTTTCTCAAGTGCACATGTGTCATTTTCAAAGATTGACCATATACTGGGTCATAGGCAAAGTCTCCTCAAATTCTAGAAGATAAAAATCATATTAAGCATCTTCTCAGGTCACAGTGGCATAAAACTGGAAATCCATTACACTAAAAACAATTCAAAAATATCAAACACATAGAGACTAACAGAATGCTATTAAACAATGACTGGGTAACCAGAGAGATCAAGGAAGAAATAAAAAACATCACGGCAACAAATGACAATGAAAACACAATCGAAAATCTATGGGACAAACAAAAGCAGTCTTGAGGGGAAGTTCATAGCTCTACAATCCTGTTGCAAAAAAA
>JAAGEH010000304.1:2435211-2446876 GCA_011751065.1 Lasiurus cinereus | reverse complement strand
AATGAAGGAAGGAAGGAAGGAAGGAAGGAAGGAAGGAAGGAAGGAAGGAAGGAAGAAACAATGGTAATAAATTACCTAACCCTACAACTCAAAGAGTTAGAAAGAGAACAAGAGAAGCCCAGTGTAAGCAGAAGGAAGGAACCAATAAAGATCAGAGTGGAAATAAATGACATTGAGAACAAAAAATCAATACAAAATAACAATAAAACCAAGAGCTGGTTCTTTGGAAGGATAAACAAGATTGATGAACCTCTAGCCAGGCTCAGCAAGAAGCAAACAGAGAGGACCCAAATAAACAAAATCAGAAATGAGAGAGGGGAAATAATTACAGACCCCACAAAGGATTCTTAAAAAATGCTATGAACAACTCTTCCGACAAACTGGACAACCTGGAGGAAATGGACATATTCCTAGAAAAATATAACCTTCCAAAACTCAATCAGGAAGAATCTAAACATCTCAATAGGCTAACAACTAGGGAAGAAACTGAAGCAGTAATCAAAAAAACTTCCAGAACCCCTGGAGAATCCAAGATGGCAGCATACACCACTGCCTCGCACAACAATTTCAAAACTACAACTAAAAGACAGAACAGACATCATCCAGAACCACAGAAAAGCTGGCTGAGTGGAAATTCTACAACTAGAAGGAAAGAGAAGGGCTCACAGAGACCCAGAGGAGCTGCAAAAAGCTGAGGTACGGAGACACGCACGTGGAGAGAACGGGTGCCAGAGTACCTGGCTGGCTTTCTCTGGCAGGAGGGAGACGGAGACTCTCAACAGCATTGAACCCCTTATCCTACGACACTAAACCCCAGATCCAGCCGAAACTCATACTAGGGCAGTTTGGACTGTGAAAAGGGAGAAGTGCACAGAAATTTAGGTGGAGAGTTGCAAAAGATCACAAGTCTTGTGGTGCGCACAGCACTGCGTGCAGAGGACCAACTGCTGATTGTGCCACTGGCTTTCACGAGTGGGCAGGAGACAGAGCCTCCCAACTGTGCAACTTCTAACTCCACTAAACCCGTTTCTGGCAAAACTCTGAGGACCCAGACTCATATGGTTCGGGAGCGCAGGGGAGCCGGAGAGCAGCAGTCTAGAAGCACTGTGAGAGAGAACACGCACAGGAACCGCTCCAGCGATTACCCAGTCACATGAGACTCAGGGACTGTGGAGGGCAGGGCTGACTGAAAGGCAAGGTGGTCCCTTAAGCCCTGAGACTCCACACATCCCAAGCTCAACAGAGAGACTTTTGTGGTTTTGCAAGTCTGGTATCATAAGGCTGAATCCAACACAGAAGTTCTCCTAGAATAGTGAAAATGCAGAGACAAGGGAAGGGATCACAAACAAAAGAAATGGAGGAAAACAAATGACTGGATATAGAGTTCAAAACCATGCTTATAAGGTTTTTCAAGAATATCCTAGAAAAGATGGATAAAGTTAGTCAGAGCCAAGAGGAGATGAAAAAGAACCAACTAGAGATGAAAAAGATCCAACTAGAGATGGAAAAGGACCAACTAGAAATTAAACATACACTGACTGAAATAAAAAATTTTATACAGAGACATAACAGCAGACTAAAGGAAGGCAAGAATCAAGTCAAAAATTTGAAATATAAAGAATCAGAAAACACTCAACTGGAAAAGCAAGAAGAGAAAAGAATCCAAAAATGTGAAGATAATGTAAGGAGCCTCTGGGACAGCTTCAAGCATACCAACATTAGAATTGTAGGGGTGCCAGAAGAAGAGAGAGAGCAAGATACTGAAAACCTATTTAAAGAAATAAAGACTGAAAACTTCCCACATCTGGTAAAAGAAATAGACTTACAAGTCCAGGAAGCACACAGAATCCCATATAAAAGGAATCCAAAGAGTACTACACCAAGACACATCATAATTAAAATACCGAGAGCAAAAGACAAAGAGAGAATATTAAAAGCAGCAAGAGAAAAACAGTTCATTACCTACAAGGGAGCACCCATACATCTGTCAGCTGATTTCTTAACAGAAACGATGCAGGCCAGACAGGAGTGGCAAGAATTATTCAACGTGATGAATAGCAAGAACCTACAACCAAGAATAATCTATCCAGCAAAACTATCATTCAGAATTGAAGGGCAGATAAAGAGCTTCACAGATAAGAAAAAGCTAAAGGAGTTCATCAACTCCAAACCAGTATTATATGAAATGCTGAAAGGTACTCTTTTAGAAGAGGAAGAAGAAAAAGGTAAAAGATAAACAATTATGAACAAGTACGTATCTATCAACAAGTGAATCTAAAAATTAAGTGAATTAAAAATTTGATCAACAGAATAAACTGGTGAATATAATAGAATCAGGAGCACAGAAAAGGAATGGACTGATAATTCTCAGGGGGAAAGGGGTGAAGGGAGTACAGGGAGAGACTGGACAAAAATCATACACCTATGGATGAGGTCAATGGGAGGGATATAAGGGTAAAGGGAAGGGTGGGAGCTGGATGGAAGGGAGCTATGGAGGGGTAAAAAAGAGAAACAAATGTAATAATCTGACTAATAAAGATTTAATTTTAAAAAAAACCTCCAGCAAACAAAAGCCCGGGGCCAGACAGCTTCACAGGGGAATTTTACCAAATATTTAAGTAAGAGCTAAAACCTATCCTCCTGAGACTATCCCAACAAATTCAAGAATTAACACTTCCAAGCCCCTTCTATAAAGCCAGCATCCAAGCTTATTACCAAAACCAGATAAAGACAACACAATGAAAGAGAATTATAAGCCAATATCCCTAATGAACATTGATACCAAAAACCTCAACAAAATTCTAGCAAATCAGATCCAGCAGTAAAACAGAAAGATCATACACCATGACCAAGTAAGATTTACTCCAGGAATGCAAGGATGGTACAATATTCACAAATCAATAAACGTGATACATCACATAAACAAATTGAGAGATACAAATCACATAGTCATATCAATTGATGCAGAAAAAGCATTTGACAAAATCCAACATCCTTTCTTGATAAAACATCTCAACAATGTAGGAATAGAGGGATCATAATAAAAGCCATATATGATAAACCCACAGCAAACATCATACTCAATGGGCAACAACAAAAACCATTACTCCTAAGAACAGGAACAAGACAGGGATGGCCAATTTCATCACTTCTGTTCAACATAGTACTGAAAGTATTAGCCATTGCAATTAGACAAGAAGAAGAAATAAAAGACATCCAAATTGGAAAAGAAGAAGTAAAGCTGTCCTTATTTATAGATGACATGATATTGTACATAAAAAACCCAAAGGACTCCATCAAAAACTAATAGAATTACTAAATGAATTCGGCAATGTAGAAGGATACAAAATTAATGCCAAGAAATCTATGGCATTTCTATACACCAATAGTGAACTTACAGAGAGACTAAAAAAGCAATCCCATTTACCATCGCACCAAAAAAAATTAAGATACCTAGGAATAAACTTATGCAGGGAGGTAAAAGACCTACCTGCAGAAAACTACAGGACACTGAAAAAAAGAGACAGAGGAAGATGTAAACAGATGGAAAAGCATACCATGCTCATGGATTGGTAGAATCAACATCAGTAAAATGTCCATACTACCCCAAGCAATCTATAGATTCAATGCAATCCCCATTAAAATACCAATGGCATATTTCACAGGCCTAGAAAGAACGCTCCAAAATATTCATCTAGAATTTTAAAAAGATGCCGAATGGCCACAGCAATCTTGAGAAAGAAGAACAAAGTAGGTGGGATCTCAATACCAGATTTTAAGCTGTATTACAAAGCCACTGTTCTCAAAACAGCGTGATACTGGCACAGGAACAGACATATAGACCAATGGAATAGAATAGAGAATCCAGATATCAACACAAACCATTATGCTCAATTAATATTTGACAAAGGAGACATGAACATACAATGGAGTAAAACAGTCTCTTCAATAAATGGGAAAATTGGACATCTGGATACATGCAAAAAAAATGAAACTAAACCATCAACTTACACCATACATAAAAATAAACTCAAAATGGATAAAGGATTTAAACATAAGACAGAAAATCTTAAAAACACTAGAGGAATCCACAGGCAGAGAAATCTCAGACATATGCCAAAGCAATTTCTTCACCAATACCGCTCCTAGAGCAATGGAAACTAAAGAGAAAATAAATGGGACTACATCAAAATAAAAAGGTTTTTCACAGCAAAAGAAACCATCAACAAAACAACAAGAAAGCCCACTGTTTGGGAGAACTGATAAAGGTTTAATCTCTAACATCTACATGCAACTTATACAACTTAATAAAAGAAAGATAAATGATCCAATAAAAAAATGGACAACGAATCTAAATAAAATCTTTTCGAAAGAAGACAGAAGAAAGGCTAAGAGACACCTGAAAACATCTCACAGTCACTAATGATTTGAGAGATGCAAATCAAAACGACAATGCAATACTATCTCACACCTGTCAGAATGGTAATCACCAACAAATCAACCAACGACAAGTGTTGGCGAGGATGTGGAGAAAAAGGAACTCTTGTGCACTGTTGGTGGGAATGCAGTCTGGTGCAGCCACTGTGAAGAACAGTATAGAGTTTTCTCAAAAAACTAAAATTGGAGTTCCCATTTGTCCCAGTAATCTCACTTCTAGGAATATATCCTAAGAAATAGAAACACCAATCAGAAAAGATATATGCACCCCTATGTTCATAGCAGCACAATTCACCATAGCTAAGATTTGGAAGAAGCCCAAATGCCCATCTGCAGATGAGTGGATTAGAAAACTATGGTACATCTACACAATAGAATACTGCACTGCTATAAAAAAGAAGGAATTCTTACCATTTGCAGCAGCATGGATGGATCTGAAGCACATTATGTTAAGTAAAATAAGCCAGGCAATAAAAGAAAAATACCACATGAACTCACTCATTTATGGAGAACAAAGAACATTATAACCTGATGAATAAAAAGATAGATACAGAGGCAGTAAAGTACCAAACAGACTGTCAAATTACAGCAGGAAGGCTGGAGAGTGTTGGGGAGGGAAATAGATTGATCAATGGACTTTTATGCATGCATATAAGCACACCAATGGACACAAGACACTGGGGAGGGTGGGATGAGGCCATGCGACACTGGTTATGGGAGGCTGGGGGAAGGTCAATGGGGAAAAAAGGAGATATATGTACTAATATATGTAATACTTTAAACAATAAAAATTTTTAAAAAGGAAATTTAAAAAAGATAGTAGGAGACCTGGCAACAAGAGGAAAAGGATAGTTGGCAGATAATAAACATATGTTCACCATATGTTGAAGAAAGCAAGATAAGAAAGAAGCAATTTAACAAGTTAGTTAAATTGATTGGGAAATATTCAGATACTTAAATATATCAAAACACTATGCTAGACACTAGTAAGATGATATAGAAGTAATTAATACATATCCCTTTCCTTCTAAGCAGATGTGTAAATACTTAATATAAAGCAGAATAAATTAAGTTTTGTGGTTTCAGAGATATAAGGTGAGGGGTAAGGAAACATCTTTAAAATATCAAAGTTTCCAAAAGAGCTAAGCCTAACAAAGCACATCCCAGAGTACTTATAGTATCAGTCAGACTTCAAAAGAAGACAGAAGGAAGGCCAAGAGACACCTGAAAACATCTCAAAGTCACTTCCCAGAACAAAAAGAAATTTCCAAAAGATAAAAAGAGGCATAGACCATGTCCAGCTATTAAAATTTAAAGGACTATCACAGAGTCAAACCTTGTCAGCTTATTTTGATCCTCAGAAAGCCACTAATATCCAAACAATTTCTAAAATCCTGAGCAAAGAACTTAAGAATCAGGACTCTTCCACATGAGTGTCATACTCTTGATGAACATCAGTCATTGGAGTTCTAGAAACTGAAGCTTAAGGCATGTGGAGGACTTAAGCACAAAGCCAGCAAACTTTTTGAGCATCTATTATTCTATAGGCAGCTAAGAATAGTCCAGTGGTACAGAGATACATATAAACAGATCATTTCTATGGAATGTTTTGAAGCAAATTTTGAAGCTGTACTATAGTTAACAAAATCCTGGTTTCCACCACTTCAATCCTGAGCAAATGTCCAACTGCATTTGTTTTCTTAACTAGGGTAACAATCCATTGATTCCCCGTTTCTTAAAAATGCCATCAAAATAACCAACAGAATACCAAACTAGGAGAAAACTGTGTAATTTCTAGAAACTAGAAAACAGCTATATCTGCATGACAGAAACATCAAGAAACTTTTGCTAGGAGTATAATTGATTAAAAATTGCCCAGAGAAGTCACACCATCTTGAAAGAGAGAGCTTCTGTGACTGGGAGCTGGGCCTCACCTCCATGTGGGGTGCCCTTGGACACTACCCAGGACCCTACAGCCACACCAGCCAGGGATCTGCTGCCTCGGTTGAGAATTCACCAAACACCAAGACTCCAGCCTCCCTAGCTGTGGGCTCCTAAAAATTTGTCTGGAGGGAGATAAAATGATGGCTGAATAGGTGAACGAGTCCTGCACCTTCTCTCAGAGCATATAGAAGAAACAAGTAAATCGAATAACACCCACCCAGAATTGTCAAATTAAACACAGATGGTGAGACAATTCATGGCTGGAAAGGACAAAGAATTCCTGGAGAACAACGGTAGGATTGGGGATCTGAGCTAGAGAAAGAGAGATACCCGATTACTAGGAGGAGAGGATCAGAAGGAAACTATGCTGCACCAAGTCTGAATCCCTTGGGGACACACGTAACACCCAACTGTGGAAGGGGGTCCACAGGGTTGCTGGCAGCTGGGGAATCTAGATCTAAGTCTGCAGCCATGGGAGGCTGCTCCCAGAAAGGCAAGCCTGAAGTTCTGCACTGGCCATGCAGTGCCAAGGGGTGGTAGGGGGAGGGAGAATTCACAGCAGCGCAGTTGCTCTGCCTTTATATCTTTCTTGCTTTTTACTCACTAAACCCAGTACACAGGATCTTTCAATTACAAACATTCACTGAGGCTGCAGTGCAAGTGGAGGTGCAGTTTTCTGTAGGCTGGGGAGAAAGATAGGGAGAGGCAACCAGGAATCTATCTCTGGGATATTCCAGTACCTGCAACCCTAAACAGCCATTTTTCTCCTAAGGAGCCAGTCCCTCATAGCAGCACCCACAGGGCAACTAGGGCAGCTGCACCCAGCCTCAAGCTCTGCAGGGAAACAAGGAATCTGAATACTCAGGGAGCCCTTGGAGACTGGGTTGAGGGGCCATTTGGTCTCAGAAACTAATATAGCAATAGATGCTTGAATAAGTACAATTGAAAGCAGGCAGACAAACAAAGCATGCAGATTGATCTAGCTGCCTGAAACCTATGTACATATAGGTTTTTTAATAAAATCACACTATTCATTTAAAAAAAATTGCCCAGCCAGTGTGGTTCAGTGATCTAATCTGATCAACTTGATCTAATAGGATCAACTACACTTAATCCAATCAATTAGATTCAATTGCGTCAGCTGAAGGCAATCCAATCAACTTGGTTTAGCTGCACCAACTAAATTTACTCCAATTAACTAGGTTCAACCCAATCAACTTGCTTTAATTGGATCAAGTAAATTTAATCCAATCAACTTTGTCTTTGTGTTGAGTGATTTGATTTAACTGGATCAACTAGATTTAATCTGATCAACTTGGTTTAATTGGATCAGAAGGTCATGGTTTGATTCCTATTCAGAGTACATGCCCAGATTTCAAGCTCAATCCCCCAGTAGAGGGCATGCAGGAGGCAGCCAATCAATAATTCTCTCCCTCTCACTATCTCTCTTAAATAAATTAAATAATATATATATAGTATCCTATCTAACAAAAGGGTAATAGGCAAATTAACCATCACTCTGCTACACCCACAAGCCACGCCCACCAGCCATCAGGAGCGAGTATGCAAATTAACCAAGATGGCTGTGGCCATGGAGAGAGAAAGTGGGTTTTCCCACCAATGGAGGAAGCCAAGCTTTCCACACTCTGGACAGCCCAGGCCTCCACTCCAGGCTACAAAATTTTAATTATAAAAAATAAATAAATCCCAACAAAAATGGTGGCAGCCATGGAGCTGGAGAGAGCAGGAGGCTAGGGTTTCCCCTGGTGATAGAGAAAGCCAAGCTTTTGCAGCTCTGGCCTGCCTTGGCCTCTGCTTAAGGCTACAAAGTTTCAATTATAGAAGATAAATAAATCCCAACAGAAATGGCTTCTGCCACAAAGTGAGCAGAAGGCTTGGTTCGACTCCAGGCTACAAAGTTTCAATTGTAGAAGATAAATAAATCCCAGATACCAGGGCCTCCACTTGGGGGTGTGGCTGACCTACAAACCACCACAGGCCCCTCGCCTAGGCACCCCACATCCCAAGGGAACTCCCACCCTGATCCGGGACACCTTTCAGGGCAAACCAGCTGGCTCCCACCCATGCACCAGGCCTCTATCCTACCTAATAAAAGAGTAATATACAGATTGACCATCACTCCAACATACAAGATGGCTGCCTCCATGTGATCAAAGATGGCTGCCCCCATGTGGACACAAGATGGCCACCACAAGATGGCCAGCAGTAGAGGGCAATTGAGAGGGATCAGGTCTGCAAGGGAGAGCAGTTGTGGGTGATCAAGCCAGCAAGGGAAGGCAGTTGAGAGGGACCAGGCTGGTAGAGGAGGGAAGTTGGGGACGACTAGGCCTGCAAGGAATGGCATTTGGGGGGACCCAGGCATGCGGAGGAAAGCAGTTGGGTGGGACCAAGCCTGCAAGGGAGGGCAGTTAGGAGCAAATGGGCTGGCAGGGGAGTGGTTAGGGGGTGATCAGGCTGGCAGGCAGAAGCAGTTAGGGGCAATCAGGAAGGCAGGCAGGTGAGCAATTGGGAACCAGCAGTTCTGGACTGTGAGCAGGATGTCCCAGATTGGAGAGGGTGCAGGCTGGGCTGATGGACACCACTCCCCGCTTCCCCCCACGGTGCATAAATTTTGTGTACCAGGCTTCTAGTGTGTATATATATGAATATGTGCATATGAGAGATCTGACAACCTCTTGACTGGATAGTCAACTCACATCATCTATGAGGGGCAGATAGATATCAGGTGCCTCCAGATGTGATACCTTGAGAGGAACACAGTATTCAATTAGGGATGCATAATCTAACCATGAAGAAACATCAGAAAATCTCCAAAATTAGGAACTTTCTATTAAACACAAAAATAGGATTGTACCTTCAAAAGTATCATAAATGACAAAGAAAGGCTGCAAAATATTCCAGATGAAAGAAGACTAAAGAAATGTGACAACTAAATGAAATACTTGAACCTACATGTCTTTCTATACTAGAGGAAGAAAAAAAATGCTATAAAGAATATTATTGAGTCAATTGACAAAATTGGAATATACATGGTAGATTCGATAAAATATTGTATTGATGTTAAATTACTGAAGTTGACATGTAAGAGAATATTCCTATGCTTAGCATTTCATGTATGGGAAAAAAAAGAAATTTCTGCTAGATATTGTGCAGATAAGACCAGAACAGAGCAAGAACTAACCTAACCCACAACTCCTTGTATGAGAAGGAATTATTGGCCAAGAATGTAAGTGGACAGGTGTCCATGAGAACTCCTAAATCTTTCAAGCATAGACCACCTTCCATAACAGTGGTTCCATAAGGACACAGAGAAAAATCATGGAATGCATGTAACAACTGGACAATTCAGCAGGTCATCATGCTAAAAAATCAAAGCAATGTCCTCCAATGAACTAGGTAAACTTTACAAATTTATAATTTTTATTCTTTACAATAATCAGAGAGACATTGCATTTAAGAAAGTAGGACAGGCAGCCATTAGAAAGGGGGTTCTGAATTAATAAGAAACCATATGAAATCAATACCATAAAGCCCAAATTAAATTCTACAATGGAGGAATGTGAACAATAGATCCACTATTTCAAAAGAGTAAAAGTGAAAAAGATAGAGATAAACCGGTCAAAAAGATAAGAGGCAAGGAAGACAGATTCTAGGGATCCAATTCACTATAATAAGGACTCCAGAAGGAAAACAGAGAAAAAACAAAAATCAGAAACTTCTTAAGCTGAAGGAAAGACCAAGTATTCACATTAAAGGGTTTAACAAGGAGCAGAAATAACTTTGTTAAAAGATACTGGAGCTGTCCAGACAAATAGCACTGACTGGGTAGCTTAAGCAACAGACTTTTATTTCTCATTAGAGGCTCAGTGCATGAAATTCATGCATGAGGGAGTGAGGGGGTATCTCTCAGCCCAGCCTACACCCTCTCCAATCTGGGATCCCTTGAGGGATGTCCAACCACCCGTTTAGACCCGATCTCACAATCCAGGACTACTGGCTCCCAACTGCTCATCTGCCTCTGCCTGATTGCCCCTAACCTCTGCAGGCAGGCAGAGGCAGTTAGGGCTGATCAGGTAGGCAGGCAGAGAGGTTAGGAGTGATCTCTAGGTTAGGGGCAATCAAGCAAGCAGGCAAAGGCAGTTAGGGCCAGTCAGGCAGACAGGCAGAGAGGTTAGGGGTGATCAGGTAGGCAGGGGGGCAAGGTAAGGGTGATAAGGCCAGCAGGCAGAGGGGTTAGGGGCAATCAGGCAGGCAGCAGAGAGGTTAGGAGTGATCAGGCAGGCAGGAGGCATGCGAGTGGTTGGGAGCCAGTTGTCCTGGATTGCAAGAGGGAAGTCCCACTGCTGGTTTAGGCCCGATCCCATAGTCAGACATCCCCAGAGGGGTCCCAGATTGGAAAGGGTACAGGCCGAGCTGAGGAATACCCCCGTCCATACATGAGTTTCATGCACCAGGCCTCTAATAAATAAATAAAAGTACTGGAGGTGGGGGGGAGGGCTGGGAGTAATCTATTTGTGCTTGCTGATACATCTTGTATGGTCCATTTGTCAAGCCAGAATTCTGTAAGGAGGGCTGCTTTCCTGGTTTACTAACTTTCCTCACTAAAATAATCAAGTAAGGTCAGCCATGTACAGATCTATAAAGAAGAAAGATTAAACACACACACACAAAAAAAACACAACAAAAAACAACAACCTTGTGTTGCTATAAAAACAACATCACAATAGGTAGAACATGACTGGATTCACATTATATTTTATTTATTCAATGAATAAATGAATATGTGAACAAGTGAAAGAAAATTAATTTTTAAAATGGATAAAGGAATAACATTAAATGAAATTAAAACTTTGCCTTTAAGTTAAACAATTATACATAGAAACAGTAGATAATTTACTGTAGTGTTAATGAAATTCATTACTAACTCCTCAAATTGGAATTCTGAAGAAAAAAAGACTTTGATACAAAGAGCTAAAAGATAGTCCTTTAGTTCCATATTGTCTCTTCTAAATTTCTGCTGACCCTTTCTGTATGTTCCACATTGTTCTGGTCAGGAATAGTTGCTTCTTAGTATTTCGGAGCCTATGCTACTATTAACGGAAAAATAGTTTCTCCTTATACACCTGCTCAGTGAGCTCTATAAATGCAGTCTTTAGCAATAGCACTTGTAAGTAGAGATCATTTTATTAAGTGATTTCCAAAATGTGGCTATGTCCTTAATTTTATTTCCCTAGGAATGGTTTGTCCTTCTGTTTGCATGTTA
>JAAGEH010000304.1:2390181-2435111 GCA_011751065.1 Lasiurus cinereus | reverse complement strand
TCTCTCTCTCTCTCTCTCTCTCTCTCTCTCTCTCTCTCTCTCTCTCCTCTCTCGTATTCTCATACCATAGCAAAAAAATTGATTTTATATTCAGGTAATTTTCTGAGCAGAAAACAGATCCCGTTACTGAATGAAAATAGTTACCCTTTCTCTTTTCTCAGAAGTTTGACTGTATTACTGTTTCAGTATTGATATTTAAGTGTTCTCGTTCTTACCATTCTGCCTTTGGTAAAAATGTTTCTAATCTATTGTGTCTTTTCATGCTCTATTAAATTAATCTATAGTATTCTTCCATCATCAACTCTTCAAAAGCAGGAATCCATAGTACCTAATAGTATGTGAATGTACATATGTGAATTAAATTAAATATTTGATATTGTTTGGGGTTTTAAAGATGGAAAATAACATAGGGTGGAAAAGAAAGTAATCAAAATATTCAATGTGTGGGAAACCCTAGACACATAAAAAATAAAAATGTTAATAAATGCAGTTAAAATATAAATTAACCTCTTATTAATGGATTGAGACATTAAGTGTTAAGTCAGATCTCTTGAAATGTAACTTCACAGAGTAAAATACTAATGTAAGCACAGCTATTCTTTGAGTTTTGTTTTTGCTGCTCAGTTGTGTGATGGGCCTGATCCCATGGATTGGCCTGGCTAGCCAAGAAAAAATGAGATAGAAATTGATGTAGGGGCATATCTTGACAATGAGGCCTGACATGTTAGAAAAAAAAATTCTGAAATAGAATTGTGACAACTATCAGCTCCCTGGGACATAGAAAATTAGTTTGCTCAAAATTCCAAAAGGCATGCTCCAGTAAGGCGGTTTCAATCAACGCAAAGGAAAGGAGATGGGCTCACTACCCTGCCAGGTCTATTCCCTTCTTTATGCCTCGGAACGTGTCTGAAGCACATTAAGAACACATCTATCTGCTGCTCACCTTGAATGCAAAGGCACATACCAAATCTCCCACACAGCTCATGCAGACCTTTTGTTTTCAAATTTACAAAGAATAAAATAAAATTAGAGCTTGCCACCTTTAGAGGAAGAGAAAACAGATTCAAATCAGGCAGCAATCTAAAATGCTCATCATCAATGGAGAGTAACCAGACACAAGAGCACATGGCAGCCTGTTCTCAGGCACAGCCAGTGATGACATTTTCACACACAGTGCAAGTGACTTCTAATGGCTGAAACTTTGTGGCCTGACTGGAGTCATAAAGTCCCTCAGACTTTGCTCACAATATCACAGCCTGTCATGGTTACCTGTAGTGAACTACATTTCTGGCTCTCCCATGATGCACAACCCATCTACTCAGATTCCACAAACTAAGAATTTTGGACACTTTAGAAAGTAATTTGGGCTGAAGCTTATTAAATATTTCTAAGATATTAGTATTGTAAACAAAATTTCAGCATACTGAATAAATTTCAAGGCACTGACAAGACTCAGGTTGCCTTCAGAGTCCCCCTCAACTTGACTGAATTTTAGACCGATTTCTTTCTGATTATAGGCTCTGATCACCTCATTTTTCTAGAACATTTATTTTTTTAAAAATTGTAATTGCAAATTATCTTCTACAACCCAAGAACATCTTTCTCAAGGACCTACAAATCATTCTTTGAAAGAAATCATCAAGAAAGGTTAGCACCCCTATCTCCCCAATCTCTGTGAGAGGGTAATATCCTAATGTAAACACATAAGTGACAATTAACTTCCATAAGTGATAATTAACAAGTATAGGTGGCCTGATCACATTGACCAACAGCTCCCGTAACATCCTCCAGTACTTTTCATTAGTTCACCCCAGTGTTTAAAAATTCTCCCACCTTTTGTATCAACAGAGTTGAACTCAATCTCTTTTTTATGTTGTAATAGTCTCTCCTCTCCTATTGCAATAATTTAGAATAAAATCCTCACTGCCAGTTTAATTGGTCAAGTGCATTTTTTCTTTTACAAACAATAGTTGGATATCCCATCATCTACTTACTCTTTCCTTCTTCCATATTTTTTCAAGAGCAGCAATATTCCCAACTGAAAGATGATGTGCTCCAGCCCTCCCTGCAGCTGGGTGTGGCTACCCCTGTGCCAACGGGCATCTTGGCTAGAGGTTCTGTGCTCAGGATAGCACAGAGAGGTAGAGAGATGACTGAGCCCTGGCACCTGATAACCTTGTAGAATTCTCATTAAAGCCTCTACTGCCTATTCTCTACTTCCTTTGCATGAGAGAGAAATATACTTCTCTACTTAAGACACTGTGATTTAGGGAAAGGAAAGGAGGGCCTCAAGCTATTTGATAAGTTAAACTTTTCAAGCTTCCTCCAAAACCTCAAAAATATCTATTTCATATATATCTTGGGCCTTTAAAGGATATTAAAGAAGAACTAATTTTCACCCTCTATTTTATAGATGAGAAAACTGAGGAGACCCAAAGATTGCAACCAGCTTGACCAAATTTTTTTATATAGGACAATAAATAAATGCAAATCATTACTTTTTGACAATGCCCAGCCTGGTGCCTGACATCTGGCAGATACTCCATATGAGTTTAGTGACTAAAAGAGCAAGTAAGCCGAGACCGGTTTGGCTCAGTGGATAGAGCATCGGCTTGCAGACTGAAGGGTCCCAGGTTCGATTCCGGTCAAGGGCATGTACCTTGGTTGCGGGCACATCCCCAATAGGGGGCGTGCAGGAGGCGGCTGATCAATGTCTCTCATCGATGTTTCTAAGTTTCTATCCCTCTCTCTTCCTCTCTGTGAAAAATCAATAAAACATATTTAAAAAAATAAAAATAAAAGAGCAAGTAAGCAAATTATTACAATTCAATGAGGTACTGTTATACTGGACAAATAAATAAACTGCTGCAGAAGCACACATCACTAATCACTCTACTTGCTAACCACATGTCTACCACTTTTAAACTTTAAAGCTAATGTTTAAAGACATACTTATTTTTAATTCCTTAAGTCAAACTTTCACTAGCAACTGACCTTCATATTAGCGATTTTTATATTGATCCCAGCAGGCACTTTATTCAACACACATAGTCGGGCTAAAATTCAGTGAGCCCAATTCTTTCTATGAGAACAGGGCACTATGAGACCCAGACGACACCCTTCCTTCTACGAACCTGTGGCTCAAGGTCTATGTAAATCTATGGCAGTGAAATGAAAATATTAAATCTCTCAGTTGGATTAGTTTGCTGTTGCATGTAAATCCATACTAAGTGTGCCAAACCGGTTTTAATTCTTTCATATGCCAGATTTCAATCTTACTGTTAATTGTGTTTTAAAATTTGCAAATACTTTAAATCAAAAACACAGACACAAACTTTTTACCAAGGTAAAAGTTATATCAAACTGGAAACCTATTTTCTTCCATTTATTTTAAGAGGCATGAATATGCAGGCATTAATATATAGGGGAGCTTCCTTCACTCTTGGTTACTTCACTTTTATGGAGCTGTTTCCTCATCTATAGTGACAGTGTCTGACAAGACAGAATTTCAGGTCCTGTCAACTCTGATAGACTATGATATTATTATTTAACTTTTACACTATGTAATATGGAGCTTGGCTATTTCTCCTCCCTCACATGCCATGGAGAAAAAACTTCTGCTCTACCTCCAAGGAAGGAGAGTATAAAAATGAACACTTGGGTTCCCTCTCTCCATCCACTCACTCACTCACTCACTCTTCCCAATGGGAAGAAAAGTGATTCACCTGATGGGTGAGGCAAGGAGCATCTGAAATCCATTAGGACCTAGTTTACCCAGGGTAGGTTTACAACATTAAAAATTTCATTGAACAAGGCTCTTGTTATCTTGCTGTCTTGGCTCTTATGCCCTCTTGCTGGGTGCTCTCTGGCCCTTTGCTTCCTGCCCCAAACAGTATCTTTCCTCTTCTAGGAGATCTAATAATCTCTAGCTTTTCAGCTCAGGACCCATAGGCAAGTTGCAAATGGGGAATGAGATAAAAGGCTAGGCCACCATCTTCTAGCCAGCTTTCCTTGTATAAAGCTGATACTACACTTTAATCCATATTTGACAACTGGTATTCATTGTCATTTATTGAGAACACCCCATGAACAAGGACCCAAGCTGGTACCCACTGTACACTCCAGAAAGTCAGGACATGAGAAAGAAATATAACTAAATGCTGAAGAACTATGGCTGGGCCTTTAAATGTGGGTAACATGCAAAATAGGGAAGAAATTCACCCATGGTAGGTCCGGGGAAGGCAAAGAGGAACCAATCAGGGTGTTGTCCATTGTGTGATGATGTCAGTATCACTTTCCAACTTAGCCTCAAGAGAATTTACACTAAATATTTACCAAAATTGAACAATGGGCCTTGAAAGGGCTGACTCCTCCATCCTGTCCCTCGCTCTCCATCTGAACCATAGGCACTTTGTCTTGTTCCTGTAATCTCCATTTTGTAAGAAATGCCATTTAAAATTTTCCACTAAACACAGATGGTCCTTTGTTCTGTAAATTCCAGGAAGTAACGCCACTATTTCTAGCCTCTGTAAGCACGCTTCCTTGAATAATGGGGAAAATAAGACATTTGGGGTGGAGGATGGGGGGACTAACAATCTGAATTTGTGCCAATAACCTAATGTACATTCTTATCAGCCTATAGTCTAGTCACTGCTCTCTCTTAATTATCTGGTCCTGCAAGCCACTCTGCTGGTGTGGGGTCTGATCTGTCCTTGATTCATCCCATGCCAACTGTCCTCTGGTTATTTAAGCCATACTGTGCTTAAGGCTACAAGCTTTCTGCAAAGTATCTGCTAACACAGCTTCCCCCTTTGTTCTAACCAAGATGTAGTTTGCTTTTATAAACTTATCCTTAAGCTCATTTGGGGGCTTCGAGGTTTAGAGAAGCATGAGCTCTTCTCAGCTACTAGCTTTTAAAATAAAGACTCTTAATTTGGCTTACTGACTAAGGTGTCCTCTGTTCAGCTAGCTGAATTCCAATATAACAAAATAATACATTTTAAGAGTTACTTTAATGACTTACTTCTATCATCAGCGAATCTGTAAGAAATGGTCAAATTATTTGATTCCTTAAGATAAAGGAGCTTACAATAGTCAGAAAGGGAATTCTCCTCTCCCTTTCAGCAGTGATGGGAGGGGCTCAGCAGTCAGCCATGTGTAAAAACCAGGATAGAAGCAGAAGCTGTAGTTAAGATGGGCAAATCAAAAATGAAGTGAGGAAGGCAGGAGAATGGATACTTCCATAGTCACTGCTCAGAGGATACAGAATGCTACTGAGGAGCCTCAGAGGAGACACCAGGGATAGAATCTCCGAATGTCAGGGTCTGGTGACTGGAGTTCCAGTAACTTTTCACAGCTCACAAAGGAATATCAAAACATCATTTGTCATGATGTATGTTCTTAGACCAGTACTATAGTAATAAACTACAAGCCACATCTAAAATGTAAGAACAAGTGAAATTAATTTTAATAATATATTTTATTTAACCTAATATATTTAAAATATTACTATTTCAACATTTAATTAATATATAAAACTAGAAACCCAGGGCACAAAAATCATGAGCTGGGAGGTGGGGGGATCACCTCTGCCCTGCCTGTACCCTCTCACAGTCCGGGAGCCCTCACAGTCCAGATGGCCTAAACCATCAGTCGGACATCCTTAGCACTATTGCAGAGGTGGGAAAGGCTCCCACCACTGCCTCTGCATTGTGAGCCTGGTTTCTGGCTGAGCAGTGCTCCTCTGTGAGAGTACACTGACCACCAGGGGGCAGCTCCTGCATTGAGCATCTGCCTCCTGGTAGTCAGTGTACATCACAGCAACCACTCCTTTCGCCATTCAGTTGATTTGCATATTAGCCTTTTATTATATAGGACTAGAGGCCCATTGCACAAAGATTTATGCAATAGGCCTTCCTTTTTCTGCCTGCTGGCACCAGTTTTCCTCTGGCACCTAGGACCCAACTCTTCACTCCAGCCACAGTGGAAAAGCCAAGCCTCTTCAGTTTTCAGTTGTCTTCAGTCTTCAGTCTTTAGTCTTTGCTTTGTGCCTGTGTATGCAAATTAACCTGCCAACTTTGTTGAGTTAATTTGCATATCCACTCCTGATTGGCTGGTGGACATCATGGTGGTACAATTTGCATATTTCTCTTTTTTAGTGTAGGTAATTAAGTTATTTTTCATTTTTTTAATGTTGTCTTTAAAACCTGGTATGTATTTTTTGTTTTATACTTACAACATAGTTCAATTTAGACTAATCACATTTCATGTGCTAGCAGCCACATGTGGATAGTTGTCATGATATTAGATAACACTGCCTTACATTACAGCCAATAGTCTGGGTACTGTGGAAAACATTGTGTGTGTGTGTGTGTGTGTGTGTGTGTGTGTGTATGTGTATGTGTATAAATCTTCTCCCAACAACAGCAGAAAATGTAAATTTTGAAATCTTAAAGACTGAACCAAATTATGGATGATGTTATCTTGCAAAGTAGGCAATGTTCTTAATCTAGAGCCACTATTTACCCTCATATTGAAGGTTTCATTCTAATATTAAAAAAAAAGTCTTTTGTTTCAGGATATCATAAATCTGGCCACACAAAGCTGCATTTTAAAATCCCCAAATCTTATGCATTCAAGGTTAGCCTCTCCTGAGTAAATCTCCCCTCCCACATTGCAGTTCTCGGTTCATGTGAGTAAGCTGGCCACAAAGTCTCCTCTGCTCCAGAGAGCAAATCATTGCAACTAAACTGCCATCTCTCATCTCAGTGGGCATCCAACAAAGGCTGATCCTGTAAACTGCCAAGGAGAATTCATCTTCTCTTCCATGAAATCATTTTTATATTTACACTATTAAAAGATTAGCCAGCAATGAAAGGATTTTGTCATTGAGATTTGCACCAACAAATCAGTTTCCTGTCCCCTTTCTTTACATACTTCCTTTGCATTTGTAAAACCTGAGACACAGTTAATGATTTTTAAAATACATATATGTCTTTTATTCCTATAAAAATGTGCTCTGGAGAGAATAAATGTGTTGCCTACTATCAAAAAAGGTAATTTTGTATGAAATATAGGCCTTCCAGAAGCCTTGCACAGAGACAGCTGATAAATTAAAACAAAAAAGAGGAATTAAGTAAAAGAAGATACATAAGTTAATGCAGCCTGAATGCAACCTCAGCTTTAATGCCAAAAAAAAATCATAACATTTGTCTGAGTTTTTCTCTACTTATTTTACATTTTAAAAAAAATGAATAGCTGACATAGCAAAATCAAGCACCTTCTTGCAAAAACGTACATAGAAGAGGGGAGAGAAACCAAGATGGTGGCATAGGTAAACACCTAAACTGCTTCCTCTCACAACAATATCAAAACTACAACTAAAAGACAAAACAGACACCATCCAGAACCACAGAAAAGCTGGCTGAGTGGAAATTCTACAACCAGAAGGAAAGAAGAAAGCACACTGAGGTACAGAGATGTGCAAGCAGGTGAAGAGGACAGGTGTCTGAATGCACTAGTGGCTGAGTGCATGGCTGGCTATCTAAAGTGGGAGAAAGACAGAAGCTCCCGACTACACTGAACTCCAGTTCTGGGCAAGTTCCTGGGAAGCCAGATTCATTCGGGGAGAAATTGGACTGTCAGAAAAAGAGAAAGGATACTGAGACTCGGGGGAGCTGTGGAGGCAGAGGTTTGGAGACACTCACGCACAGAGAGGATGGGTGGCTGAGTGCATAGGTGGCTGAGTATGTGGCTGACTTTCTAAAGCAGGAGGGAGACAGAAGCTCCCAAATGTGCTGAACTCCAGATCCGGGCAACATACTGGGAACCCAGACTCATTCAGGAAGAAACTGGACTTTCTGGAAGCAGAAAAAACTCGAGGGCAGCTCTCTCTCAGAGGTGCTTACAGCAATTACCAAGGGACACTGAGACCTAGGAGCCTCATAGGGCAGGGCTGATAGGAAGCCAAGGCTGTCTGCCCCGCCCTGAGACTCTGCCCCATCCAAGCTGAACACAGAGGTTTTTGTAATTTTGCAAGTCTTATCCCATAAGGTTGTCTCCAGCACAGTTCTCCCAGCATAGACACAGTTGATCCTCACAGCCAATTGGCCTGGAAGTCAATTCCAACAGTGATACCAACAACAATCAAGACTTAACTACAACAAGGCTGAGCACACAGTCTACGAAGGGGTGAACCAAAAGTGTCCACCTCAGATAACTGGGAGGCAGAGCTACTGGGCCATATAGAACACCTAGCACACAAAGCTACTCCACCAACTCAGGGAAGCAGCGAAAATTTGGAGCCAAAGGAACAGATCACAAACAAAAGAAATGGAGGAAAGCAAACGACTGGATATAGAGTTCAAAATCACGATTATAAAGTTTGTCAAGAATTTCCTAGAAAAGGCCGATAAATTTAGCAAGACCCAAGAGGAGATGAAAAAGGACCAACTAGAAATTAAACATACACTGACTGAAATAAAAAATGTTACCACAGACTAACAGCAGAGTAGAGGAATGCAAGAATCAGGTCAAAGATTGGAAATACAAAGAAGAAAAAAACACTCAACCAGAAAAACAAAAAGAAAAAAGAATCCAAAAATTTGAAGATAGTGTAAGGAGCCTCTGGGACAACTTCAAGCATACCAACATCAGAATTATGGGGGTGCCAGAAGAAGAGAGAGAGCAAGATATTGAAAACCTATAATGACTGAAAATTTGCCCCACCTAGTGAAAGAAATAGACTTACAAGTCCAGGAAGTGCACAGAACCCCAAACAAAAGGAATCTGAAAAGGACCACACCAAGACACATCATAATTAAAATACCAAAAGCAAAAGACAAAGAGAGAATATTAAAAGCAGCAAGAGAAAAACAGTTCATTACCTACAAGGGAGCACCCATATGACTGTCAGCTGATTTCTCAACAGAAACTATGCAGGCCAGATGGGAGTGGCAAGAAATATTCAAAGTGATGAATAGAAAGAACTTACATCCAAGATTACTCTACCCAGCAAAGCTATCATTCAGAATTGAAGGTCAGATAAAGAGCTTCACAGAGAAGAAAAAAACTGAAGGAGTTCATCAACACTAAAACAGTATTATATAAAATACTGAAAGGTATTCTTTAAGAAGAGGAAGAAGAAAAAGGTAAAGATAAAAATTATGAACAACAAATACATATCTGTCAACAAGTGAATTTAAAAATCAAATGAATTGAAAATCTGATGAACAGAATAAATTGGTGAATATAATAGAATCAGGGGTATAGAAAGGGAGTGGACTGACAATTTTCAGGAGGGAAGGGGTGAGGTGGGTGCAGGAAGAGACTGGACAAAAAATCGTAAACCAATGGATGAGGACAGTGTGGAGGAGGTAAGAACAGAGGGTGGGGTGGGAACTGGGTGGAGGGGACTTATGGGGGGGGGGAAGAAGAGCAATTGTAATAATCTGAACAATAAAGATTTATTAAATTTAAAAAAACATATATAGCAGGGATAAAACAAGTAGACCTCTTTTTTTGGTTTTCACTAATGAATCAAGTTCTAAGCTACAGCAATTAGCAGTCTCTGAATGACCAATACCCAAGATTGATTGCTTCAGCACTTGTGAAACTAGATTTTGACAGCAGGAGTTAGTGCAGTATACTAGTGAAAAATCACACAGAAAAAGAGAACTTTGGTAAATAGTGAATTGATGGTTTCATCGTGTGTCAACTGTGTTCACCTTGCAATTTAGTTTTAGAAGCTCAAGATTACTGCACATGACTCAACAAAAGTGACCTGACTTTTTGAAATTCTACAAGGCATCATCTTTTAACTCACAAAATCTTAGCCATAACTTCACATTCTTATAACTATGATCATTCAGATACATCCAATCATAAAAGATAGACTATTTATAAGCCTCTTCATCATTCAGACTATTTTACTTTTAAGACCTGAGGCTAATTTCTCCCAATGATATATGTCAGTAAATGGTGGTTCAACTCTCTCACATTAACATTGGCATCCTTTTGAAATGGTTCTCACCAATTAATTTTTAAGCCTGGGGCCCCAAAGTTACAGAACCTCTCTTAACCAAGCCTCCCTAACAGGAACCCTGCTGCCTCATTTTGGAAATGGAGTTATAATGGGAAAAATTTTTATTATTTTATTTTGTACTGAAAAGTGGGGATAAATATTTGAGGACTGACCTTCATTAAATAAACACAGAGAGTGACTTAAGGTTCCAGAAAGAAGTGCAGTGAAGTTTTAAGGACTGTTTCACATGTCAATAAATGTTGAAGGCTACATTTCTAGTGGCATATTTTTTAGGAAATCTATAATATGTGACTATTGAGTTTCTCAATCAATATTCCATTGTGAAATACCTTTATATATATATATCTTATCTCAATCACTGAAAATAAGAAATTAAAATTTGCCTATCCAGTAGTCTCCCCAGTCATTTTTCTCTGGCCAGTTCCTTCATTGCAGCCATTGCCTCTGGCACCACCATTACTCTTCCACACACCATGCTAAGGAAAGAGGAAGAGATCAAAATAGTGTCTAGCCAATCATGATCCATGACCTCTCCAGGCCAACTGAGAAAATCTACTCACAGGACAAATCTTCTGGGCACTTAAAACTTTAACTTACAGAGTAGCACCATGCTGAATAGTGCCCTGCCACCTGAAAAAGATATTATTGGTGACAATCAATTTTCTGTCCATACCTCTCACCCTCCAATTGTGCCAGATACCCCATATGTCACTCTAAATAGAGTAAGTAAAGTTAGCTGGGCTACATTCTCTGTGTCAGATAACACCAGGACCACCTTCCTTTCTGGACCCATGGCTCTTGGCTCTCATATATCTGGTTCTCAACGTCACCATGAAAAGCTTCTCTTTTTGACCATTTTGAACTCTGTTATATGACTTAATAGCCTCCTAACATAATACCCTACTCTGTCCTTCTCAATCTCACCCCTAAGCTGCATAAGCTAGCCCCCTCTCTCTCAACCATCCTTCTAGAAGAGAATGATTGCACATTCCCTGACTGACCTCCTGAACATCACAAGTGTTTGAATTCTCTGTCACTGTGCTCCATCTGCCTGCTTAGAGAATACTCATCAATTACTTCAGCTTGAGGGAGACTTCCCAGCTAGGATCTAATGATGGCATGGGGAAAGCTAAATGCTAGCCAATATTAGCAGCTAAATCTATCTTCTCCCCACTCTCCACCCCCAGAATCTGCTGTTATTTATATAGTTTTTCTTCCTCACTCCAAGTCTTCTCCCTTCCTCTTAGTCTGCCAAATTCTTTCATAGTTTTCAGTCCGTTCCTGACTCTGTGGGGGTGGGAGGGAGCTGCTCTTAAAATGACATGGATTTCAGGAAACTGAGCAATAGTCAAGAAGCTGAGAATCTTTTCTTTTCACCGTAAGTTTAGCTATCAATGATATTTCACTGTTTTCTTTAAAGTATTAGTTTTCTAGGACATCCAACATATGCATATTCATCAGCTGCTATCTACATTAGATTATTCATGCTTTGCTTTTTTCCATAAGTGCAGTTAATCAAGAGCATTAGAAAGTAGAGCTACACTATAAAAGTCTGAATTTTATGGCAAAGTATGTGCAGAGCTAGCAGACACTTTTGCTATATTTGTTGATCTCTCGTGAAGGTACAAAGGAAACTAAAAGCTTCAAATATCTCAAAGAATTTGAAATGGTTTGGAAGGAATTTGAGTTGCTAAGAAAGCTTCTCTAAAGGAAATTGCATTTTGAATTGTTATATCACGTATACATTTTATTGCTCTTTCTATTCTCTCAGTCATCAGAATACCAAGCTAGAGCATTGGACCATTGGAGACAAGAATGAATTCCAAGAAGATTAGGGAACCAGGAAAGTGCAGAAGGGCTTAATGACTCATGGGTGAAGCATTAGTCATTGGTCATAAGCCAATATGGAACCAAAGACACAGAACAAATTCAGGCTGCAGAGCACTGATTCTGCTGGTTCCACTTACCAGGACAAGCAGGTTATTCAACACTTACACAGAGTTCACAAAGCAAAAAGTCCAGTTGGTTTACTCTATTTCACCTTCCATTTAACCATTTAAAATCAAGGTATCTTTTAGCAAACTGGAACAACACGAAAAAGTGATGTATGGAAAAATATGTGTCCTAAGAGAAAGAACAATGACCTAAAATACTCAAAGACACAGGTAAGTAAAAGGCTGCAATCGTTAAGCTAGGAATATTTGTTTAAAATAGATGCATTAAAATATCATTTCTTACATAAGGAGTTTCAAGTGGTTTAATGGATGACTGGGAACTAGGAATTTTGGCTCTACTTAATTCTGCATGCAGTTTAGGTTATAATTCAGTCTAAGCAGATCTCTCACATATTCTGACTCCCGATTTTGGACACTTGGAAAGGAGTGTGTACCATCTCAGGATCTTTTAAGGCCTTCCCACATTTCTGAAGGCTTCTTTGACCTCTTGACTTGCTATAAAGTAAATTATACTGCTCTCTGAATCACCTCTATATCCTAAGGATATTTCCCACTTTACACGTATTTATTTGTATTAGTGGTTTACCAGCTGGTACTGTCCCCCTGCCCATTACCTAATTCCTTACATGCTAATTAAGAGGGATTTATCATTGTTTAGAGCTGACAAATTTTGACAGGGATCTGGATGGACAAGATATCTCAATATTAAAAAAGGCATAATGACTTTAGATTAACTGACCAGAATTGTGGTTCACAATTCTTAACCTCAATGTGTATATATAGTTAAACAACAAGCAAGATATGTCATACAAAAATCATGGACATTGAAGTCAGAAAGGGTTGGAGTGGATGGGGAAAGGAAGATGAATGCCAACAGGAAGGCAGACTGCAAATAGTGTGTGAGTGAGAAAACAAAGGGAGAGTGTGTGGTCGCACATGGAGTGTTTCTTGGTGAGTTGAGGGACAGCTATACTCCAGGAGACTGGCAGGGGGACTGCTGGTTAAGGTTTCCCTGACCTGGAAGCCCCCACTGCTGCTGGGTTTCCTCCCAGAGTGACCAGATCAGACGCGGAGACCACACCATCTTGAAGGAGAAAGTGGATGTTGTCGGGAACCTGAAAAGCCCAGGGAATCTACAACTATGGCACCCACTGAACAGCTGCAAACCCAGGAACACTAGTCTCCAACTGGCAGAAACATGCGGATTCAGAGGAGCTCTACACTCCACCATAGAAAGGTCAGATTTTCAGAGGATAAGGTGAGGTCCTTGGTCCCAGCAGGAGAGAGAAATGCGCACACTGTGGGAGCTGGAGGACCAAGGCCAGTCTGCACCTACAAAAATCTGTGGCTGTTGGGGCTGGCGTGATTCGTGAATGTGGAAGGGGATCCTCAGAGCTGCTAACAGAAGGGATCTCTAAAAAGCAACCCATTTTGATCTGACACAAAAGGACAGCCTAAAAATTTTTTAAGTGTGCCAGCAGCTTATACCCAAGGAGGAAAAAAAAAGACTGCACAGACTTACACACAACCTCAGAATTCACACACTTACTCTGGCTTTTTTTTTCTTTTTCCTCTTTAAATCCTTGCTTCTGATTACTAAGCTCAATACATAGAAACACCCAATTGGGGACACCCTAAGAGACTGCAGGGGAAAGTTGTTTTTCTGGAACATGGGAATCAGAGCAGGGAATAACCATCAGAGAACCAGCTCTGGGACAACCTACTCCCACAGACTGGTATTGAGTGCCACAGGGAAAGCAGGATCTAAGCACGGACTAGAGAGAACCTATAGATCCGGAGGTCACCCCAGAAACACTGCCACCCAGGGTTTGAATCACAAGTTGACTCTTGTGTAAACACAAATAAAGGAATACAAGAAATTAAGACACACTGCCTGCTTAAAAATCAGGACTGGCTTACAATACTGAGGAGCAATGTAACTCAGGGAACTGCAATACTGTCCTGACTATGAAATAAGCATGCCAAACAGAACAGTAGAGAAAGTGAATGACCTTCACTATTGCACACTTTTTTTTCATCTTTTACTTAAAAACTAATTTTTTTTATTTTTTCTTACTTGATTTTACCTTTTTACTTTCAATCAGTATTATTACTACTACTATTTTATCTTTTTTTAAAAAAAAATGGCATTTTACTTTTACTTTATTTTACTTTGGGATTAGTGTTCTACATTCTATTTTCATCTTTCCTTTAACATCATTTTACTCTAGCTCAACTTTACCTTTATGCCATCACTCTCTTCCTAACTTTTCCCCCTTTTTAAAAAAATATATTTTATTGATTTTTCACAGAGAGGAAGGGAGAGGGATAGAAAGTCAGAAACATCAATGAGAGAGAGACATCGATCAGCGGCCTCCTGCACACCCCACACTGGAGATGTGCCTGAAAGCAAGGTACATGCCCCCGACCGGAATCGAACCTGGGACCTTTCAGTCTGCAGGCCAAACCAGTCTCGGCAACTTTTCCCCTTTTGTTGTCCTTCTCCTGCTTTAGATTTCCCTTATTCCTTCTTTTTATCCCCCATTAAAATTTCACTCTACTTATATATCTAATTTCCAATCCCCTGCTCCAAATCCATACACACTCTCTTCTCTGTCTTCATTATACAAAATGTTTTCCCTCTCTGTCCTCTTGTTGTTGTTTGCTTGATTGTTGATTATATTGATTATTTTATGCTTGTTTGTTTTGCTTATTCTTTTTTGTTTGTTTTGTTTTTGTTTGCTTTTTGCTTCTGTTTTCCCTCGCCTCACTTCATATTAGTTGTTGTTTGTATTCATTTCCAGGTACTTTGTTATTGGCATTTGTTGGGATTAGTGGCTGTTCTATGGGAGTTTTCTTCATATATATATATATATATATATATATATATATATATAGTTCCCCTGTTCTTTCTTTTTCTCTTTCATTTCTCTCTTACTATATTTTTTCTTTTCCCAATTTCATATTTGCACTCCTTTCTTTTTATTTTCTCTTCTGATTTCTCTCCTACCCTACAATTTGCCTTTCTCTGTTAGTCATCTTTATTTTGGGCTATTTGGGATTATTTGGGGTTATTAATATCATGAATACCTTTCTGTTCAGTGCATTGTGTTTTGTACCTGGTTGTGTTGTGTTTTGTGCCTTTGAATCAAGGCAGAAGAGAGAGAAGTACATAAAAGCAGACACCTGGAGAAGAGAGACCATGGGGAGAAAAAGAAGCAGCCCAAATATGAAAGAAAAGCAGTCATCACTAGAAAAGGAAGTAAACAAAATGGAGGCAAGCAACCTTTCAGAGAAAGAATTCAGAGAAATGGTCATAAAGTGGCTGAAAAGAATGGAAGATAAATTCTACAATATGAGTAAGGACCAAGAGGAAATGAAGAAGACCCAAGAAGAAATGAAAAATGACATCGCTGCCATAAAGAACTCAATAGAAAGCATCAAGAGTAGACTAGAAGAAGCAGAGGACTGCATCAGTTAGTTAGAAGACAAGATAGGAAAAAATTCCCAAGTAGAGCAGCTTGTAGAAAAAAATAATAAAAAGCAAGAGAAGAATCTAAGGGAACTTTGCGACAACACAAAACAAAACAGTATCCTCATAATAGGAATTAAAGAAGGAGAGGAAACTGAGCAAGGAAAACCTGTTTGAAAAAATAAAGACAGAAAACTTTCCGGATATAGAGAAGAAAAAAAAAAGACACAAATCCAAGAAGCTCACAGAGTCCCAAGAAAACCTGTTTGAAGAAATAATGACAGAAAACTTCCAAGATATAGGGAAGAAAAATACCACACAAATCCAAGAAGCTCACAGAGTCCCAAGCAAAATGAAACCCAAAAGATCTACACAAAGGCACATTATGATTAAATTGGCAAACACCAATAACAAAATAAGAATCTTAAAAGTGGCCAGAGAGACAGAAAGTTACCTACAAAGGAACCCTCATCAGACTAGTGACTGATTCCTCAACAGAAATTCATCAGGCCATAAGGGAATGGAGTGAAATATACAAAGTCATGCAAAGGAAGGGTCTGAATCCAAAAATACTGTATCCCGTGAGGCTATCAATCAAAATTGAAATTGAAATCAGGAGCTTCACAGACAAAAAAGGACTAAGAGAATTTATTACCACCAAACCAGCAATGCAAATATGCTACAGGGGCTGCTATAAAAAAAAAAAAAGAAATAGGAAGCAAAAAAGGAGTACAGGGGTAAAGAATAAAAATGGCAACCAATAACTACCTATCAATAATAACTTTAAATTTAAATGGATTAAACACCCCAATCAAAAGAAATAGGGTAACAAATTGGATTAAAAAAAACAAGACCCATATATCTGCTGTCTACAAAAAACCCTCCTCAGAAAAAAGACACACACAGATTGAGGATGAAGGAATGGAAAAAGGTTTTTCATGCAAATGGAAATGAAAAAATCTGGGGTAGCAATACTTATATCTGACAAATTAGATCTCAAAATGAAGGACATAACAAGAGATAAAGAAGGCCACTTCATAATACTAAAGGGAACAATCCAACACGAAGAAATAACCCTGGTAAACATATACACACCCAACACAGGAGCACCAAAATACATTAAAAAAACTTCTGGAGTATATCAGGGAAGAGATTGACAGCAATACAATCATAGTAGGAGACTTTAATACCCCACTATCACCATTGGACAAATCCTCTATACAAAAAATTAGCAAAAAAACAAAACAAAAAAAAACATCAATCCTAAATGACTTACTAGACCAGATGGAATTAATTGACATCTTCAGAACATTTCACGCCAAAGTCACAGACTATACATTCTTCTCAAGTGCACATGGGTCTATTTTCAAAGATAGACCATATGTTGGGTCATAGGCAAAGTCTCTTCAGATTCAAGAAGATAGAAATCCTATCAAGCATCTTCTCAGATCACAGTGGCATAAAACTGGAAATCAATTACAATAAAAAAATTTAAAAATATCAAACACATGGAAACTAAACAGAATGCTATTAAACAATGACTGGGTTACCAGAAAGATCAAGGAAGAAATAAAAAATATCATGGCAACAATGAAAACACAACAAACCAAAATCTATGAAAAACAGCATAAGCAGTCTTGAGAGGGAAGTTCATGGCTCTACAAGCCAACTGCAAAAATAAGAAATAATGGTAATAAATTACCTAATCCTACAACTCAAAGAGTTGGGAAGAAAGCAACAAGAATAGCCCAGTGGAAGCAGGAGAAGGAAGGAAATAATAAAGATCAGAGTGGAGATAAATGATATTAAGACCAAATACACACACACACACACACACACACACACACACAAAAGATCAAAAAAATCAACAGCTGGTTCTTTGAAAGGATAAAAAAGATTGATGAACCTCTAGCCAGACTCACCAAGAAGCAAAGTGAGAGAACACAAATAAACAAAATCAGAAATGAAAGAGGTGAAATTACAACAGACTCCACCGAAATACAAAGGATTCTTTAAAAATACTATAAACAACTCTATTCCAACAAACTGAACAATCTGGAGGAAATGGACATATTCTTAGAAAAATATAACCTTCCAAAACTCAATCAGGAAGAATTTAAACATCACAATAGCCCAATAACTATGGAAGAAATTGAAGCAGTTATCTGAAAGCTTCCAGCAAACAAAATCCTGGTGCCACACAGCTTCACAGGGGAGTTTACCAAATATCTAAGGAAGAACTAAAACCTCTCCTCCTCAGACTATTCCAAAAAATTCAAGAGTAAAGAACACTTCCAAGCTCCTTCTATGAAGCCAGCATCACCCTAATACCAAAATCAGATAAAGACAACACAATGAAAGAGAAGTACAGGCCAATATCCCTCATGAACATAAATGCCAAAATCCTTAACAAAATTCTAGCAAATCAGATCCAGTAGTACTGCAGAAAGATCATACATCATGACCAAGTAGGATTTATCCCAGGAATGCAAGATGGTACAATATCTGCAAATTAATAAATGTAATACATCACATAAACAAACTGAGAGATAAAAATCACATAGTCATATCAATTGCTGCAGAAAAAAGCATTTGACAAAATCCAACACCCTTTCTTGATAAAAACTCTTAGCAAGGTGTGAATAGAGGGATCATACCTCAACATAATAAAAGTCATATATGGTAAACCCACAGCTAACATCACACTCAATGGGCAAAAACTAAAACCATTTCTTCTAAGCACAGGAACAATACAGGGATGCCCACTATCACCACTCCTATTCAACATAGTGCTGGAAGTATTAACAATTACAATTAGATAAGAAGAAGAAATAAAAGGCATCCAAATTGGAAAAGAAAAAGTAAAGCTGTCCTTATTTGCAATGACATGATATTGTACACAAAATAAACCCGAAAGGCTCCATCTAAAAACTAATAGAATTAATAAATGAATTCGGCAATATAGCAGGATACAAAATTAACACCAAGAAATCTATGCCATTTCTATATAGCAAACTTATAGAAAGAGAGTCTAAAAAAGCAATCCCATTTACCATCACACCAAAAATAGTTAAGATACCTAGGAATAAACTTAACTAAGGATGTAAAAGACCTATACGCAGAAAACTACAGGACACTTAAAAAAGAGATAGAAGAAGTTATAAACAGATGGAAGAACATATCATGTTCATGGATTGGTAGAATTAACATCAGTAAAATGTCCATACTACCCAAAGCAATCTATAGATTCAATGCAGTCCCCATTAAAATACCAATGGCATATTTCACAAACCTAGAAAGAACTCTCCAAAGATTCATATGGAATAAAAGAAGGCCCCGAATAACCACAGCAATGCTGAGAAAGAAGAACAAAGTAGGTCATATCTCAATACCAGATTTCAAGCTGTATTACAAAGCCACTGTTCTCAAAACAGCTTGGTATTGGCACAAGAACAGACATATAGACCAATGGAATAGAATAGAGAATCCAGATATCGACCCAAACCATTATGCTCAATTAATAGTTGACAAAGGTGGCATGACAGTCTCTTCAATAAATGGTGTTGGGAAAATTGGACAGATACAAGCAAAAAAAATGAAACTAAATTACCAACTTACACCACAAACAAAAATAAACTCAAAGTGGAGCACAAACGCGGAGCCCGAGCCATCTTGCAGTGGGAGGTGGATGTCTGCGGCGGTCTGAAGCCTTTGGCTGGGCACCCATCGAGCAGCCCAGGACCCGGGGACCCAGAACTCTGCTCTCCAATCGGCGCAGACACGTGGCAGAACCAGAGATCCACAGAGTACATGGAAAGGTCAGATTGCGCCTGAGATAAGGGGAGAGAGAACTACATAACCAGATACCCAGAGAAGAAAGACCATGGGCAGAAAAAGAAACAGCCCACATAAGACAGAAAGGCAGGTTTCACCAGAAAAGGAAGTAAACGAAATAGAACCAGAAATAAGCCTACCAGAGAAAGAGTTCAGAGAAATGATCATAATGTGGTTGAAAAGAATGGAAGACAAATTTGACAATATGAGTAAGAGCCAAGAGGAAATGAAGAAGAACCTTGAGGAGGTGCAGAATAAACAAGAAGAAATGAAAAATGACATCCCTGCTATAAAGAACTCAATAGAAAGCATCAAAAGTAGACTAGATGAAGCAGAGGACCGCATCAGTGAGCTAGAAGACATGGTAGGAAAAAATACCCAAGTACAGTAGCTTCTAGAAAAAGAAGTTAAAAAGCAAGAGGAGAGTCTAATGGAACTTTGGGATAACATGAAACAAAACAACATCCGCATAATTGGGGTTCAAGAAAGAGTGGAAACTGAAAAGGATTAGAGAACGTGCTTGAAGAAATAATGACAGAAAATTTCCCCAATATAGAAAAGAAAAAACCCACACAAATCCAAGAAGCTCACAGAGTCCCAAGCAAAATGAACCCCAACAAACCGACACCGAGGCACATTATAATTAAATTGGCAAGCACCAATGACAAAGTAAGAATCTTAAAAGCAGCCAGAGAGAAACAGAAAGTTACCTACAAAGGAACCCCCATAAGACTAGCTACTGACTTCTCAACAGAAACTCGTCAGGCCAGAAGGGAATGGAATGAAATATACAAAGTCATGCAAAGGAAGGGTCTGAATCCAAGAATACTGTACCCTGCAAGACTCTCAATCAAAATTGAAGGGGAAATCAAAAGCTTCACAGACAAAAAAGGACTAAGGGAATATATTACCACCAAACCAGCAATGCAAGAAATGTTAAAAGGTCTGCTGTAATAAAAAGAAAGGAAGCGAAGAAGGAACTCGGGGGTAAGGACTAAAAATGGCAACAGATAAGTACTTATCAGTAATAACTTTAAAAGTAAACGAATTAAATGCTCCAATGAAAAAACATAGGGTAACCGATTGGATAAAAAAACATGATCCATATATCTGCTGTCTTCAAGAAACCCACCTTAGGAAAAGAGATGCACACAGATTGAGGGTGAAGGGATGGAACATGGTATTTCAGACAAATGGAAATGTAAAAAAAAGCTGGGGTTGCAATACTTATATCTGACAAATTAGATCTCAAAGTGAAGGACATAACAAGAGGTAAAGAAGGACACTTCATAATACTAAAGGGCACAATCCAACAAGAAGAAATAACTCTGGTAAACATGTATGCACCCAATATAGGAGCACCTAAATACATAAAAAAACTCTTGGAGGATATTAAGGGAGAGATTGACAGCAACACAATCATAGTAGGAGACTTTAATACCCCACTGTCACCATTGGACAAATCCTCTAAACAAAAAATCAGCAAAGAAACATCAATCCTAAATGACTCACTAGAACAGATGGAATTAATAGACATCTTCAGAACATTTCACCCCAAAGCCACAGAATATACATTCTTCTCCAGTGCACATGGGTCATTTTCAAAGATAGATCATATGTTGGGTCATAAGAAAAGTCTCTTCAAATTCAAGAAGATAGAAATCATATCAAGCATTTTCTCAGACCACGGTGGCATAAAACTGGAAATCAACTATAATAAAAACAATAGAAAGAAATCAAACACATGGAGACTAAACAGCATGATATTAAACAACGACTGGGTAAACAGAGAGATCAAGGAAGAAATAAAAAACATCATGGCAACAAATGACAATGACAACACAACAATACAAAATTTATGGGACACAGTGAAAGCAGTCTTGAGAGGGAAGTTCATAGCCCTACAAACCTACTGCAAAAAAACAGGAAACAATGGTAATCAATTACCTAAACCTACAACTCAAAGAGCTAGAACGAGAGCAACAAGAAAAGCCCAGTGTACTCAGAAGGAAGGAAATAGTGAAGATCAGGGCGGAGATAAACAACTTGGAGACCAGGGAAACAATTCAAAAGATCAACAAAAGAAAGAGCTGGTTCTTTGAAAGGATAAACAAGATTGATGGACCCCTAGCCAGGCTCACCAAGAAGCAAAGAGAGAAGACCCAAATAAACAAAATCAGAAATGAAAGAGGACAAATAACAACAGACCCTGTGGAAATACAAAAGATGGTTAAAAAATACTATGAAAAACTCTATTCCAACAAACTGGACAACCTGCAAGAAATGGACATTTTCCTAGAAAAATATAACCTCCCAAAACTCAATGAGGAGGAAACCAAACATCTCAATAGTTCAATAACTATGGAAGAAATTGAAGCAGTCATCAAAAAGCTTCCAGCAAATAAAAGCCTGGGTCCAGATGGCTACACAGGAGAGTTTTACCAAACATTCAAGGAAGAATTAAAACCTATCCTCCTCAGACTATTCAAAAACATTCAAGAACAAGGAACACTTCCAAACACCTTCTTTGAAGCCAGCATCACCCTAATACCAAAACCAGATAAAGACAACATAATGAAAGAAAATTATAAACCAATATCTCTCATGAACATAGATGCCAAAATCCTCAACAAAATTCTAGCAAATCGGATCCAGCAGTACATCAGAAAGAACATACACCATGACCAAGCAGGATTCATCCCAGGAATGTAGGGATGGTACAATATCCGCAAATCAATAAATGTGATACATCACATAAACAAATTGAGGGATACAAATCACATAGTCATATCAATTGATGCAGAAAAAGCATTTGACAAAATCCAACACTCTTTCTTGATAAAAACACTCAGCAAAGTGGGAATAGAAGGATCATACCTCAACATCATAAAAGCCATATATGATAAAACCACAGCTAACATTATACTCAATGGGCAAAAACTAAAACCATTTCCCCTAAGAACAGGAACAAGACAGGGATGCCCACTCTCACCTCTCCTGTTCGACATAGTACTGGAAGTATTAGCCATTGCAATTAAACAAGAAGAAGAAATAAAAGGCATCCAAATTGGAAAAGAAGAAGTAAAGCTGTCCTTATTTGCAGATGACATGATATTGTACATAAAAAACCCAAAGGACTCCATTCCAAAGCTAATTGACTTAATTAATGAATTTGGCAATGTAGCAGGATACAAAATTAATGCTAAGAAGTCTGTGGCATTTCTATACACTAACAGTGAAATTATAAAAAGAGAAACTAAAAAAGCAATCCCATTTACCATCGCACCAAAAAAATTAAGATACCTAGGAATGAACCTAACTAAAGAGGTAAAAGACCTTTATGCACAAAACTACAAGACACTGAAAAAGAGATAGAGGAAGATATTAACAGATGGAAGAGCATACCATGCTCATGGATTGGGAGAATCAACATCATTAAAATGTCCATACTACCCAAAGCAATCTACAGATTCAACGCACTACCCATTAAAATACCAACGATATATTTCACAGACCTACAAAGAATTCTTCATAGATTCATCTGGAACAAAAAAAGACCACGGATAGCTACAGCAATTCTGAGAAAAAAAAATAAAGTAGGTGGGATCTCAATACCAGACTTCAAGCTATACTACAAAGCAACTGTTCTCAGAACAGCCTGGTACTGGCACAAGAACAGACATATAGACCAATGGAATAGAATAGAGAACCCAGATATCCACCCAAACCACTATGCTCAATTAATATTTGACAAAGGAGGCATGAACATTCAATGGAGCCAAGATAGCCTCTTCAATAAATGGTGTTGGGAAAATTGGACAGATACATGCAAAAAATTGAAACTGAACCACCAACTTACACCAAATACAAAAATAAACTCAAAATGGATACAGGACTTAAACATTAGAAGGGAAACCATAAAAATACTAGAGGAATCCACAGGCAGCACAATCTCAGATATATGCCGAAAGAAGTTCTTCACTGATACTGCTCCAAGGCAATGGAAGCTAAAGAAAAAATAAACAAATGGGATTACATCAAAATAAAAAGCTTTTGCACAGCAAAAGAAACCATCAACAAAACAACAAGAAAGCCCACTGTTTGGGAGAACATATTTGCAAATGTTATCACTGATAAAGGTTTAATCTCCAAAATCTACAGCCAACTTATACAACTTAATAAAAGGAAGATGAAGGATCCAATAAAAAAAATGGGCAACGGACCTAAATAAACCTTTTCAAAAGACGACAGAAGGAAGGCCAAGAGACACATGAAAACATGTTCAAAATCATTAATCATCCGAGAGATGCAAATCAAAATGACAATGCGATACCATCTTACACTTGTCAGAATGGCAATCATCAACAAATCAACAAACGACAAGTGTTGGCGAGGATGTGGAGAAAAAGGAACCCTTGTGCACTGTTGGTGGGAATGCAGACTGGTGCAGCCACTGTGGAGAACAGTATGGAGTTTCCTCAAAAAACTAAAAATGGATCTCCCATTTGACCCTGTAATCCCACTCTTAGGAATTTATCCTAAGAAATCACAAAAACCAATCAGAAAGGATTTATGCACCCCTATGTTCTTAGCAGCACAATTTACAATAGCTACAATTTGGAAACAGCCTAGGTGCCCGTCAGCAGATGAGTGGATCAGAAAACTATGGTACATCTACACAATGGAATTCTATGCTGCCATTAAAAAGAAGGAATTCTTACCATTTGAAGCAACCTGGTTGGAACTGGAGAGCCTTGTGCTTAGTGAAATAAGCCAGTCAATGAAGGAGAAGCATCACATGATCGCACTCGGATGATTAATGATTTTGAACATGTTTTCATGTGTCAATGGGAAGATATGTATAAAAAATTAATAAATATATATATATATATATTAAAAAATAAATAAATAAATAAACTCAAAATGGATACAGTACTTAAACATAAGATGGAAAACCATAAACATACTAGAGGAAACCACAGACAGAGAAATTTCAGATATGTGCCAAAGCAATTTCTTCACCATTACTGCTCCTGGAGCAATGGAACCTAAAGAGAAAATAAACAAATGGGACTACATCAAAATAAAAAGCTTTTGCACAGCAAAAGAAACCATCAACAAAACAACAAGAAAGCCCGCTGTATGGGAGAACATATTTGCAAATGTTATCACTTATAAAGGTTTAATCTCCAACATCTACAGGCAACTTATACAACTTAATAAAAGGAAGATAAATGACCCAATAAAAAAAATAGACAATGGACCTAAATAGAATCTTTTCGAAAGAAGACAAAAGGAAGGCCAAGAGACACATGAAAACATGCTCAAAGTCACTAATTATCCAAGAGATGCAATTCAAAAGGACAATGCGATACCATCTCACACCTCTCAGAATGGCAATCATCAACAAATCAACAAACGACAAGTGTTGGCAAGGATGCGGAGAAAAAGGAACCCTTGTACAGACTGATCAGCCATTCTGGAGAACAGTATAGACTTTCCTCAAAAAAACTAAAAATGGAACTCCCATTTGACCCAGTGATCCCACTTCTAGGAATATATCCTAAAAAAGGAGAAACACCAATCAGAAAGGATATATGCACCCCTATGTTCATAATAGCATAATTCACCATAGCTAAGATTTGGAAACAGCCCAAATGCCCATCAGCAGATAAGTGGATTAGAAAACTATGGTACATCTACACAATAGAATACTACACTGCTATAAAAAAAAAAGAAATTCATACCATTTGCAGTAGCATGGATGGACCTGGAGAGCATTATGCTAAGTGAAATAAGCCAGGCAATGAAAGAAAAATACATGATCTCACTCATTTATTGAAAATAAAGAACATTATAACTTGATAAACAAAAAGATAAATACAGAGGCAGTAAAGCACCAAACAGATTGTCATATTACAGTGGAAAAGCAGTGGAGTGTTGGGGAGAGGGGAAAGAGATCAACCAAAGGACTTGTATGCATGTATATAAGCACAACCAATGGACACAAGACACTGGGGTCATGGGATGAGGGCATGCGACAGGGGGAAGTCAATGGGGGGAAAAGGAGATATATGTACTACTACATGTAATACTTTAAACAGTAATAAATATATGTAATTAAGAAAAAAAGAAAGGCTTGGAGTGAAACCTAAACTCTGTCTAAATCCACTTTAATTCCTCTATTCCATTCAACAAGTATGTACTATGCACCTTCTATGTTTCAGACATAGTTCTACATGTGGGAGTATAACAGTAAACCAAACAGGTAAAATAGTTAAAGAATTGTGATCCTGAAAGAAACTCTAGGGACCTTCTAAGTTTGATGGAAACACATCCATGCCCATTTGCTTACATATTGTCTCTGACTGCTTGTATTACAACAGGAGGATTAAATAGCTATGACAGAAACCATATGGACCAAAAACGTCTAAAATATTGAGCTTACAGAAAATGTGTTCTTTGGAAAAAAAAATGTGCTGCCCTTTCTCTGAGGGTTGCTTGCTTTTCTTATTGCATGTTGACTGTATTGCAAAGCATTCTTCTAGGCTTTGGGAACACAGTGATAAATAATGTGCATGCTCTGTCTTCAGAGATTTTGCAGTTCAGAGAAACAGGATAAGTTAATAGGTCATTAGTATCCAATAAGGTAAGTAGATCTTTCCCTGTTTTGTTCACCAAAGTATTCCAAGTAACTAGAATAGTGTCTGGCACATTGGAGATGTTTAAGAAATATTTTTTTAGTGAATTAATTCTGTTTCCCAAAGAAGTAGTATCTTAACTAAAAATAGCTTTCTAGGCAACTAGAAAAAGGAGGAGAAGTAAATGTATGTACAAGGGCCAAGAGGCTATTAAGGGCAAGAAATATTTTTAATAAAGTAGATCAATAGATTTCATTGGAATGAGAGGAGTGAAAGATGAGGAAAGAGGCTGGAGCAGTAGCAAAGGACAGACTCATGGGATCTATTGAGACATGCTGATGAGTTGGGACTTGAAGTGGGAGCAAAAGGAAGCCACTGAAGAATTTCAGATTTGAGTGTGATGTAGTTAGATATGCACTTTAGACAAATCACTCAGTGTAGGGACCAGAGGGGAGGCAGGAGTGGAGGCTCAGGGACCAATTAGCAATAAAAGGTAGATACTTTGCCAAGTGACACAAGTAAATCTTCCCCTGGAGAAGTCTAACCCCAGGTCTCCTCAGGTGATTGGTTTCAGGGGGTTGGGTGTTTGTGCCCCTTAGGTGTATGTGAGACATCCAATGACACCAAAACTCAGAATAGGCAAGGCAGAGAAACCACAAACAAGCAACTGGGAAAAATAAATGATAAGGAAACACGTTAGCAGAGCTTGTGGTGTTTTGAAATTATTGTTAAAGTAATAGAAGCTTTAAAGAGATATCTCAAAATATCCAGACTCCTGCTCAGCAAGGAGACAAAAAGCTTATTTTCTCTAAAAACAATTATCACTGATGAATGATTTGGTCAGGGCAAAACTCTTCCCATTGGTTTGATACTCAATGTGTGGTTTTGGGTTTCTCATCCTAGATTGTCCTCTTTCCCCATGGTGAGGAGAAGGTGTTCGGTAAAGTCACAGGTTGCCAGCGAAACCAGCAGACCTACTGGCAGGAGGTACTATCAGGTGACACACATTGTCTTGCCCACAGTCCTGCTATGAAATTTGCAGGTTCCAAAACTCAGGTCCAGAGATAATCACACTCAGGAAGCCTGACTCAGGCTTACAATAGACTAAAGTATAACCTCCCCCCAAAAAAAATAAAAATAAAAATAAAAAACAACCACCTTATTATTTTATAGTGATAAATGTAAGCGGCCAAAGGTTATTAGTATCCTCAGACTGGTGTATTCTTTTTCTCGATGAGCAAATTATAGGGGAGGGAGAGAAGTATAATCATACTATTTCATGAAACATATAGAATCCATACAAAATACATTAGGTACAGCTTTGACTATGTTGTAACATTGAACTAGGACAGCCTGAGACCAACATCCCACCATGTATGTAGATGGTCTTGCCAATGGAAAAGAAATATTCAACATCCCTCAGCTAAAAGTCTTTCTACCCTGGAGGTAGTTCTAGGAGGGCAAGCCAATATTGGCCTCTCCAATTTTCCATTTTTTCTTCTTCCATTGCTGGCTGGCTGCAGTTCCAAATGATCATATAGATCCTCAGGATACAGTCCATTTGTGGACTCCATTTAAAATCATTCTCAAAGTGACTTTCCAAATCTTTGTCCTAGCCTGCTAGATGCAGACAGCACATTTACTCCCTGGTTTCCAAACTCTTGGGAGCACTTTCCTCTTGCTCCCCTGTGCAAAAACAGTTTCTTAATGTTCAGATGCTTACCTCTGTTAAATATGTATCTAGAAGCTGACAGCAGGACTCAATTAAGATAGGGCCTCATGTATTATGGTATTTTTCTTGTTTTTTCACTAGGGTGATTTTTTTTTCATTAGAAACCTGCTTTTCTTAAGACATCATTAAAGCATTTACATCCTTTTCTGATAAAATTTAAGATCTCTTGGATGTAAGAGACAGAAATAACACTGCAGTTTACATGGTGCTTGCTGTTTACAGCCCCTGGATTAATCATTTTATATCCAGTATTTAATGCAAGCCTCTAAATACTCTATGATGAAAGTATCACCACCCTCCATACACATATAGGGAAATTGAGGTCCAGAGAAGATAAGTGGTTACCGAAGGTCACTGAGTAGTACAACTGGGATTCAAAACTAAGTCCACCAAACATCACAGCACGTGCATCACCTCCCTGTGCTCATAGACATGAAGGAAGAATTAACCTGGCTACTCCTCAGATAGGAGCCTGGCTGTTTGCTGTACTCACTGTACCTCTCAAATCTTTCCAGAAACTGAAAGAGTAGGCATATGGTATTTTAATGATAGATTATCTGACTCCTCCGATTTTTGTTTCATCCAAGTGGTCTCAACCTGCAGCTGTACATCTTTGACATCGGCAGCCCCCTGTTGTGTCCCAGCACTTTCACAGATGTGTCATTATCCAGGGAAAGGTTGGGAGACATCACTTTATGTTGTTATGATCTAGCTTCCCCTCATCATGCACTTGCTGCCAGACGCTAGTGATCAAATTGAACCAGCCCTCCCAAAATTGTTGCAGGCTGCATGGTTGGGTGGATTCTAATACTTCCCAGGTGTGGCTCTTCTGATCTTCAAAATATCTGCTCACCTGCATCCCCAAAGTAAAGAAGAACTTAAACTGATTAGTAAGAAAACCCAAAACAGGTTGATCCTCAGAATTACTTCAGAGATTTGTAAACATATAGATTCTAGCCCATGTCGGGAATCACTACATTTCAACAGCTCCTGGGCGATTTTGGAAACTCACCTAGTTTTAGAATTCCCAATGTAGTAGATACACCCATGGGTGTTGGAAGCAGAAGACCTGGGTTTAAGTTCTTGTCTGCCACCGAATGATGTTGGGAAAATTCATCTCTTTAGCATCAACTTTTTTAAGCAAAGGGAGATTATGAAATACTTATTTCTTGGTATATAGGGAGAGGACTAAATAAGATCACATATGTAAAAAGATCTTCATAAATAATTATTTTATTTAATATTAGCATACCTCAATAAGAAAGACTCCAAAATAAAGTGGACATGCAGTCCAATTTTATATTTTTTCTTGGCACTTTGTTAATGCATTTCACCATATTCATCCTTGAATTCAATAATTCCAAATTTATGACAAACATAACCATAGCGATTCCTTATAAAAACAAACATAGGCATTACTGTTATATTTAAAGAGAAACCAGGAATCTTGACATGTCTTTCTTGTCCTCAGGCTATTAATTTGTCAGCCTTTGGGGAAAGGGTGTTTTGAATTTCTTACTATCAATCCTTCACTTAATATGGAACTTCATGAATTCCAGCTGTTAGCCACATAATTTCTCTCTGCATTTGATTTCTGGGCTTTTCCCTTGTCTCTAAATCCTTCCCATATGTTTGTCAGGGGGCCCAAGACTGAGGGGCAGAGGACAGGAGGCTCAGAGCTGCCCCCTGTCCAAGGGCTCAAGTGATATGTGGGAACACGTGACAAGCTGCACATGCTCTCTGTCTTCAGACCATGCCTTCTGCCCTCCAGGCTGCAAACGCCACCTGCTCCCTATTTTCCTGAGGTATTCTTCAATTCACCATGTTCAAAAAAATTATACATTTTTTCAACCAAAACCGCTCCTAGGCCATCTACATCCTGGCTTTTGTTTACGAAGGCTCTGTGGTGTGCTTGCCAAGGGCAAAAGAGGGGGGAATACCCTACTTCTGCTTCAGTTTAACCTTGTACCATCAAGGTCTCCTCCAGTGCACTGGAAAGATATGAAGCAGTGATTCACATGGGAAAGATATGATTGCTAGGGGATGGAACACTGGCTCAAAATACTCAAATACACACATAACTAGAAGGCTGTGATTTTTAAGCTAGGAATATTTGTTTTAAAAGAAATGCATTGGCTTCTAATATAGCTTCTAATATAAGGAGCGTCTAGTGGTTTTGCAGTTAAATTGAAACCAGGAATCCTAGGACTGTTCGATTCTGCCAGCAGTTCAGGTTACGCCTCAACCTGAAGGCAGCAAATCCCCTATGAGCTCTGCCTTTTCATCTTGGAACACATGATGACAAACCAGACCACCCCGAAATCTTCTGACACCTTCTCTGACCCGTCCACCTGACTAAGTTAATCACACTCTTCTCTCCACCATTTCTCCATCTATCATAGCCCATCCCACGTTATTCTAATTATTTGGCTCTTTTTTCAGCTTCCCCAACTTGGCTGAGTCTTCCTAAGGGTCAAGATTATACTTTATTCTTCAGAGTGCTCCCCACCTCCAGTACCTAGCACAAGGTGTGCCAAATCCTGGGTGTTTGTTGCTGAATTTCATGTATGGCAATGTATGTATAGAGGATTAAGGAGAGTGTACACATCAAGTATTTATGATATGTTCATCTTATATCATCTTCCCCCAGCCCTCACACCAATCTTACTCTCTGCCTTAAAAACTTATCTGCACAGACTATATTTGGAAGGCTTCTTTAATTCTGAGCACCAGCTTTGAAAGAACTTTGGAGAGACTAGAGCTCATCCAGAGCCCAGCAGAGAGCCTGAGGGATAGCACATGCATCTGGTATCTCTCATGCCCCATTTCTGAATCTCTGCCTAATTCCAGTCACTGCCACAGGACCAGATCAACTTCCCACAAATATAGCTGTCAGCACTCACCTGGGATCCAGCCTCCTGTCTTTCACTCCCTCTTCAAGTCTCCTCTGCCGAGAAGGTGGGGTCGGGGAGGATGCTCTTGCTCAGGCATTTGCAACCTGGGAGTGCAAGATAGTTAATGCCCCACTGGGCAAACCTCTGATCAATAGGATATGGGAGACATGGGTAAATGCTTTCCTTGGACAGATAGCCCTGGGATACAGCTCATATGGCTCCTCAGGTCCTGTCATAGAATAGAGTATCCTGTCCCACTAACCTGAAGCCAATGTGAACTTTTTATTGACTTTCTCACTTTCCCTGGCTGGTTCCTCACCCATCACTTCTACTCCCTAGAGCATACTCCCCAATACAGTATTTGCACATAAGTTTTAACCAATATCTTAATGATACATTAGTATTTCCTAATGAAAATATACAAACAGTACACCATGGTGCATAAAGATTCTTTTTTAAAAAGAAATCCATTAGTCCGGCTGGTGTTATTCAGTGGTTGAGCATCGACCTATGAACCAGGAGATCACAGTTTGACTCCTGATCAGGGCACATGCTCGGCGTGTGGGCTTGATTCCCAGTGTGGGGCATGCAGGAGGCAGCTGATCAATGATTCTCTCTCATCACTGATCTCTCTCTCTCTCTCTCTCTCTCTCTCTCTCTCTCTCTCTCTCCCTTCCTCTATGAAATCAATAAAAAAATATTTTTTAAAAAAAGAAATACCTTAAAAGAAAAACTAAGTTATATGGAAAAATAGTAGACTTACTCTATGTTGCTCCAGTCAAATTTAACTAGACCCATAAATGAAAGTAACAATGAGGAAGACTGACTCAGTGCAGAGTTAGAAAAATATTTAACAATTAGAGCTGTCCTCCCTGCCAGTGTCCTAGCTAATAGCTCTCCTCTCTGATTTATCCTGCACAAGAGTCACAGATTTTCCCTTTAATCAACAGTCCTTTAATCAAGGCATCCCTTCTTTGAACATCCCTAATAGCTTGCAACTCATTTAAGGACCAAGTTCAAACTCTGGTGTTGGAATTGTTTGGCAATACAATAAACTGTATCATGAAGTAAGGAGAGCTCTATCACAAGAAGCATTCAAGCTATGGCCAATAACCATCTGGCAGATTCATTATAAATAAGGTTCTCTCACAGTTCCTTCTTTCCAGGGACCTTCCATTCACTTACACTCAGGTTCCATTATCACCCTGTATTTAGTGCATCTAAAACAGAAATCATGTCTTCCCCAACCTCTAACTTATTTTCATGACTTCTTTATTTCTGCAATGGTACTTTCTTTTTTTTTAATATATTTTTGTTGATTTTAGAGAGTATGGGAAAGGGAGAGAGAGAAGATACATCAATGATGAAAGAGAATCATTGATCAGCTACCTCCTTCATGCTCCTTACTGGGGATTAAGCCTGCAACCCCAGGCATGTGTCCTTGGCCAGAATTGAACCTGAGACCCTTCAGTCCACAGGCCAATGTTCTATTCACTGAGCCAAACCAGCTAGGGCACAATGGTACTTTCTTATCCCTTGTAGAATTTCTAACCATGGGCAAGACCTTGCCAAAATGCTGCCTCTTCCATAAATTCTTCCCAGTTTACTTTCTTCTAGATTTTATGCCTATATTATAACAGTCAACACACACAATTATAGGTATTGTAAAGAGGAAAAAAAAAGTCTGTGAAATCTTTGAAAACAAAGACCAGATCTCACTATTTTTTTTTTACAATATTAGCACCTACACATTGTCCTGAACACAGTAATCACTCAGAAAGTATTGATAATTGAATCACTGGAAGATTAAGCCAATATTGAGGGACATGATTTCTCAATTCAATCTGGGCCTTGAATCTCATTCAGTAACTGCCCAGCCAGTAGCCCTAACTCCAGACACTTTCAACACCTTTTAATATTCATTTGCTGTGAATAAAAACATCAGACTGTCTATTCTTCTCTCCACCCATGAGATTAAATCCAAGTGCCTTGCCCAGAATTTATTTTCATTCTTGCCAAATCATACACTATTTTAAACCCCAGTTCAAATCCCCTCATCTCTGTGAAGACTTTTCTAATGCTAAAAAAAAAAATTCCAAGGAACAATAGTCCTCTAAGATTTCCCAACATACACACACCACCACCACCATCACCACCAAAAATAAAAAATAAAAACATTGGGAAATGTATATCTATACATATTACAATAGCAATAGACAACTATTAAAAGTGTGTCAGCTATTAAAAGTATCTTCAGGGATGTGGTTCTTGCAATTAATCTTCACAACTCTCTGAAGGACCATTCAAATCTCAATCTACAGTTTAAAAAACTGACCTCAATTAACCCTCAATTTCCTTATCCATATACTAGGATTCAAACTCAAACAGAGTTTGCAATATATTCTTGAATATGTATAGTCAGTCCAATCTTCAGGTGTATAAAATACTGTATATATAAAAGAGCTTGTAACTAACAATATTATTTTTGTTTTTTACTTAGACTGTCAGTTCTTTGAGGACAAACACCAGTCCAATTCTTCTTTCTGTCTCCACAGCAGAGAATACAGTCAATGTGCATCTCCCCAATAAAGTGGTTGGTTTTTTTCCTTAATTTTCACATTGTTAATGTACTTTCTTAATATATAAGAACAACACAACATAGCTTCTTAAAGCACTTTTTTCTTCTGTTAATTCATTTCATTTTCATAACAATCCTCAGATACGTGGCTATTTTTGTATACAAGAAAATCAAGATACAGAGATGTCAGATGATCTGCCCAGAAGTGAACACGTAGGACTGGGCTAATAGGCTTCCTATCTCTCACCCTAGTGAGTGTGAAATCCTCACTCCACCTGACACCAGGGTCCCTCATCAGCATCTCCAGGAGGAGTGTGGTTTTCCACCTTGAATAAGGCTCCTTTTTTCACTCAATGGCCACTGACCATCAACCTGAGAGATAAATAAAAATGCAACTATTTTTGTTAGAAAAAAAAATAATAAAGGCTTTCTGATGAATCAACCTTGAGTGTATTCCAGACACCATGTTTTAATTAAATCTTTATTATTCAGATTATTACATTTGTTTCTCTTTTTTCCCCTTCATAGCACCCTTCCACCCAGCTCCCAGCCTTCCCTACCTCCCATTGATCTCATCCATACATGTATGATTTTTGTCCAGTCTCTCCCTGTACACCCCTCACTCGTTTCCCCCTGAGAATTATCAGTCCACTCCCTTTCTGTGCTCCTGATTCTAGTATATTCACCAGTTTATTCTGTTGATCAAATTTTTAATTCACTTAACTTTTAGATTCACTTGTTGATAGATATGTATTTGTTGTTCATAATTTTTTGGCTTTTACCTTTTTCTTCTTCCTCTTCTAAAAGAGTACCTTTCAGCACTTCATATAATACTGGTTTGGAGTTGATGAATTCCTTTAGCTTTTTCTTATCTGTGAAGCTCTTTATCTGCCCTTCAATTCTGAATGATAGTTTTGCTGGATAGATTATTCTTGGTTGTAGGTTCTTGCTATTCATCATGTTGAATATATCTTTCCACTCCTGTCTGGCCTGCATTGTTTCTGTTGAGAAATCAGCTGACAGTCGTATGGGTGCTCCCTTGTAGGTAATGAACTGTTTTTCTCTTGCTGCTTTTAATATTCTCTCTTTGTCTTTTGCTCTTGGTATTTTAATTATGATGTGTCTTGGTGTGGTCCTCTTTGGATTCCTTTTATATGGGGTTCTGTGTGCTTCCTGGACTTGTAAGTCTATTTCTTTCACCAGATGTGGGAAGTTTTCAGTCATTATTTCTTTAAATAGGTTTTCAGTACCTTGCTCTCTCTCTTCTGGCACTCCCACAATTCTGATGTTGGTACGCTTGAAGCTGTCCCAGAGGCTCCTTACATTATCTTCACATTTTTGGATTCTTTTCTCTTCTTGCTTTTCCAGTTGAGTGTTTTCTGCTTCTTTATATTTCAAATTTTTGACTTGATTCTTGCCTTTCTCTTGTCTGCTGTTAGGACTCTGTATAATATTTTTTATTTCAGTCAGTGTATGTTTAATTTCTAGTTGGTCCTTTTTCATCTTTAGTTGGACCTTTTCCATCTCTAGTTGGCTCTTTTGCATCTCTAGTTGGTCCTTTTTCATCTCCTCTTGGCTCTTGCTAAGTTTATCTAACTTATCTAGCATATTCTTGAAAAACCTTATAAGCGTGGTTTTGAACTCCATATCCAGTCTCTTTTTTTCCTCCATTTCTTTTGTTTGTGATCTCTTCCATTGTCTCAGCATTTTTGCTATGCCGGGGAAACTTCTGTGTTGAATTCAGCCTTATGATACCAGACTTGCAATACCGAAGAAGCCTCTGTTGATCTTGGGATAGGTGAAGTCTCAGGGCTTAAGGGACCGCCTTGCCTTCCAGTCGGCCCCGCCCTCCGTGGCCCCTGAGTCTCACGTGACTGGGTAATCGCTGGAACGGTCCTTGTGCGCGCCCCCGCAGTGCCTCTAGACCACTGCCTTTCCAGCTCCCCTGCGCACCAGGACCACAGGAGTTTAGGTCTCCAGGGTTTCGCCCAAAACAGGGGCTTAGTGGACCCAGAAGTGGCACAGTTGGGAGGGTCTGTCTCCCGCCCACTAGCAAAAGCCAGCGGCACAATCAGCAATCTGTCCTCCGCACAGTGCCGTCAGACCTCTGAGCTTTTGCGACTCCCCTAAATTTCAGTGCACCTCTCCCTTTTCACAGTCCAAACTCACCCCATATGAGTTTCGGCTGGATCTGAGGTTTAGTGTTGTAACATAAGGGGTTCAATGCCGTTGGGAGTCTTCGTTTCCCTCCCGCCAGAGAAAGCCAGCCAGGTACTCTGGCACCCGCTCTCTCCTCGCACGCGTCTCTGTACCTCAGCTTTTTGCAGCTCCTCTGGGTCTCTGTGAGCCCCTCTCCTTCCCTCTAGCTGTAGAACTTCCACTCAGCCAGCCTTCCTGTGGTTCTGGATGATGTCCGTTCTGTCTTTTAGTTGTAGTTTTGAAATTGTTGTGCGAGGCAGCAGTGTAGGTGTTTACCTATGCCGCCATCTTGGATTCTCTCTTCAGACACCATTTTGTGGAAATTAAATCACCGTCTCTCTGAAGTGAATTATAGAGGAATACATGATTTTACGCCAAATCAATCTCTATTCTTTTTGTTACTGATTTGCTGTTCTTTCCCTTTTTGCTTATCCAGTTATGCCGCCTGTTTGTATTCAGTATTTGAACACTATAATTAAAACATAAAATATAATACACCCCTTTACTTCTCCTTGTAGTTATGTGCACAGGAAGCGGTCACACACAGATGTAGCCTTCTCAGGGTGGAACTTAGTCCTCTTGCCTTTGCAAGACCACACTTTCTGTCTGCAAAGACTTTGCCCAAATAATGAGCTTTGGTGTTTTTATTAGCAGCACTCTACTCTTTCTCAAAAATTCCCTCTGGTCTGCAGGGGGGTTGTTTTCAAAGAATCCCCCTAATCTTTCTTTCCTTTATTCTCATCCTTTTCCTGATCAATGTTTTAGTCTAACAACTACTTGATTTTCAAATTACTTTGTAATTACAAAATCTCTAGCTAATTTTAGCATAATTCCAAAAAGTGATTTTCATTGGTGCCATCTCTGTCTTTGTCTGCTCCTTTCTTTGGCAATATTGTAGCCATATGTGAAATTAATTGCACCCTGATTTTAACAATGCTGCCTTAACTAGCGAGCTGTTCTTCTTTGAGGAAGAATCAATTTTTTTAAAAAAGCATTCAAGTGGATGGATAAAAGAAGTAAGATTGCTTAGCCTGGAAAAGTGTTGAGGGGTGACTATAATGGCCATTAAGTACATAAGAGATAATGGCTAGTTGTCAGCAGCTTCAGGGAGACTAGAACAAAGGAAATATATTTTAAGAGGGAACATGGAGATTCCAAAGAGAGATAAGAAATACATTTCTATTAAAGACAGAACTGGTGTAACCTGTAAGTAGGACAAATCTAGGGTCCATGGGGTATTTTGAAGATTCCCAGAGAAACTCCTTCTCCCCCACAAATGTATCTCTCCTCCTGACCTTCAGGGAGCTCTTAAACTCCTCCATCATTCATCCTTTCCACATTCTTTAACACTCTTTAAAAAATTCAAATTGTCTTATGATTCATTAAGTCACAAGCATATCAGTATGGCCTATAGGACTAGCAACATAACTTGTGGGGCCCAGCATGAAATGAAAAATATAGAGACCCCTGTCCAAAAGTTAAGGATTTCAAGATAGTGACAACAGAGCATTAAAGCCTAATGTGGGGCCCTTCTAAATGCAGAGCACTGTGCAGCTCCACGGGTCCCATGCCCAGGAAGCTGGTCCTAATGTTTGTTTGGTAACAGGTAGAGTTCATAGAGGTTGGGCCTTTAAAATCCTTTAAAAATCTATCAAATGATGAACCTAGATACAGCGCTTAATCATGTAGCAACCAGCCTCATGAGACCACAGTGGTGGAAAGAGGACATGAGAAAAGAAGGAAAGATGACCATGAGCCCAATTCGCTCTGCAGTTCTGTGAGGGCCTGTCTAGGGAAAGGATGTTACAATGAGCACGGGGAAAACCTGCAAAGTTCATCTTGAGTTCCTGGCTGTTCTTTCACTGATGCCCCTTTTCTCCAGTATCCCCAATTGGTCCCAGCCTCCATGGAAGAGCCCCCTCTTCTCAGCATTGAGCAATCCCCATATTTTCCCTATCCAAGCCCATGAGGCTGTGCCTCTCTGTTCTCATGCTCTGTGCTGTAAATCTGATAAGTTTAATACAAGTTAAGATGTTAATGGCTAATAAAGTCCTAACACCTAAATGTATTATTTCTACAAAGGTTCACTTAAAAAGAAAAAAAGGCTGAAAAACAACCCTCCATGGCCTAGGAGAACAGCCTAAAATGGAATGAGATAAATCCAAAGTTTAATTGAAAGTTGTGGGGTATGTTTTTTTTATCTCAAATACACATGTAATTCTAGTTTCTAGTCCATAACATACTTGTCTGTTTTCAAAATTTTTAAGAAACTTTACATCAAATTACTTACATCTAGAACAAAATGCATTGTCTGCATTTTCATTTTTCTCCAGGCATAAACAAAATATTTAATCCAATCCAATTGTGACAAGGAATGTGTGGGAGCCAATTGGTTTTTATTTTATTTTATTCTTATTTGGAATAATTAGAAGTTCAAAAACACCAGTTCATTAGGTGACAAAACTCATTTTTCAAAGACCAGCAGTGGGATTTTGCCAAGGTAGTTTAGAGCTTCAGCTCTGGAAAGTTTGCACTACCCCTTATGACCAATAAAATTAGCATATGTTCCCCCCAAACAGAATGTCTGCTTCATTTTGATGCAACTAGTTTTCTAACAGCTGAAAGTTTCTTGATAACATAAAAATAATAAGTACCAACTTTTCTAATCCTACTCTGAGTTGTCAAGAAAGAATGAAATTAACCAACACATACACAAAACAAGGTAGATTTAGTGAATTTGCTTGTGCATTTTATCACCAAAACATTTATGGGAACAGAAATTCAAACTTAACCCATTCCCTATTATTCTTACACTAGAGGCCCAGTACATGAAATTAGTGCACAGGGGGTGGTGGGAAGTCCCTCAGCTCAGCCTGCACCTTCTCCAATCCGGGACCCCTTGAGGGATGTCCAACTGCCCATTTAAGCCTGATCGCAGTGGATCCTAAATGGGCAGTCAGATGTTCCTCTCACAATCCAGGACTGCTGGCTCCCAACCATTTGCCTGCCTGCCTGCCTGATTGTCCCTAACTGCTTCTGCCTGCTAGCCTGATCACCCACTAATCACTCCCCTGCCAGCCTGATCAATGCCTAACTGCTCCCTTGCAAGCCCAACTGCCCCTAACTGTCCTCCCTTGCTGACCTAGTCACCCCCAACTGCCCTCCCCTGCAGGTCTGGTTGTCCCCAAATGTTCTCCCCTGCTGTCCTGGTTCCTCCCAACTGCTTTCCCCTGCAGACCTAGTCCCCTCCAACTGTCCTACCCTGAAGGCCCAGTCCCCCCAAACTGACCTTCCCTGCAAGCCTGGGTCCCCCCAATTGCCCTCCCTTACTGGCCCATTCCCCCCCAACTGCTCTCTCCTGCAGGCTTGGTCACCCACAACTGCCATTCCCTGCTGGCCTGATCACCCACAACTGCCCTCCCTTACAGGCCTGGTCTCTCCCAATTGCCCTCCCCTGCTGGAATGATTGTCCATAACTGCCCTTCCCTGCTAGCCATCTTGTGGCAGTCATCTTGTGTCTACATGGGGGCAGCTATCTTTGACCACATGGGGTAGCCATCTTGTGTATTGGAATGATGGTCAATTTGCATATTACCTGTTTATTATATAGGATATACAGTGATACCTCGAGATACATGTGCCCTAACATATGAGATTTTTAAGATACGAGCCCTCGAGCGAGCAATTTTTGCTTTGAAATACGAGCAACATTTGAGATACGAGTAATCGCGCGGATTGACCAGCTGCACACGACCCACCAGTTTACCTCGACTCGAGCATCTCATAGTTTCCCACGCCTCAGTCAGTGTGCTTGTTTACCTCGTTGTCAAAGCATCTTTTGTGCATTTACATATTTTATCACATTTCTTTTTATAATCATGGGTCCGAAGAAAGCAAGTGGAAAGGTCAGTGCTCAGAAGAGGATGATGTCTATTGAATTAAAGCGTGAAATCATAGAAAAATATGAGCAAGGTGTGCGAGTGGCTGACTTGGCAAGGCAGTACAGGCGTAGTATGCCCCTATGCACTGTGCTTAAACAGAAGGAGTCAATAAAGGGTATAACCCCAGCCAAGGGCGTTACAATAATTTCTAAGCTCCATAGCTCTCTCCATGAAAAGATGGAGAATCTACTGATGGTGTGGGTGACGGAGAAGCAGCTTAAAGGAGATACATTAACACAGGGTATCATATGCGAGAAGGCGCAAGTGATTTACGGTGATTTGCTGGAGCATACCGGGAGCACTTCCATGGACAAAGCATCGAAAGACTCATTTAAAGCCAGTAGAGGCTGGTTTGATAACTTCAGGAAAAGGTCCGGCATTCATTCCATCGTCAGGCATGGTGAGGCACCAAGTTCGGATGTGAAGGCAGCTGAGGATTACCTCAAAACTTTTTCTGAACTGATAGAAGCCAAAGGATATATCCCCCAGCAAGTCTTCAACTGTGACGAGACAGGGCTTTACTGGAAGAAGATGCCGAATAGGACTTATATAACTGCAGAGGAGAAGGCGATGCCAGGCCACAAACCCATGAAGGATAGGCTAACTCTCGCACTGTTTGCCAATGCGAGTGTCGACTGCAAGATCAAGCCCCTGCTCGTATACCATTCAGAAAACCCCAGAGTCTTTAAGTTACATAAGATTTTAAAAGATAAACTGCAAGTTATGTGGAGGACAAACCCAAAGGCAAAACCAGGCAGTTCTTTGTGGAGTGGGTAAACCTGGTTTTCGGCCCTTCTGTTAAGAAATATCTACAGGAAAACAACCTAACCATGCAAGCCCTCCTCGTCTTTGACAATGCTCCTACTCACCCACCGAACCTCGAAGATGAACTCCTCAAAGAGTTCAAGTTTATAAAGGTTGTCTACCTACCTCCCAGCACCACTCCTATCCTGCAGCCCATGGATCAGGAGGTGATTTCTAATTTTAAAAAGCTGTCCATCAAGCACCTGTTCCGGCACTGCTTTGAGGTGATGGAGAACACAAACCTCACCTTTCGAGAGTTCTGGAAGAACCACTTTAACATCGTGATATGCCTCAGAATTATTGATCAGGCCTGGCTGGGTGTTACAACGAGGACTTTGACCTCTGCATGGAAGAGGTTGTGGCCTGAGGCCATAGCCGAAAGGACCTTCGAAGGATTCGAACCCGAGGTGCCAGTGGAGGAGGAGATAGTGTCTCTGGGAAAACCCATGGGCCTGGAGGTGGATAAGAGAGATGTGAATGAGCTCGTCGAGAAGCACTCTCTGGAACTCACCAGGGAGGAGTTACAAGAGTTGCAGTCTCAGCAACATGCGGAGGTTCTCCAAGAAATTGGTTTCGAGGAGGAGCCAGAGGTGGAGGAGATCTCTACAAGTGAGATAAAGGAGATCTTAGGAATGTGGGAGAGGGTGTCACACTTCGTGGAAAAGAAACACCCTGAAAAAGTTGCTACTGATCGTGCATCGGAGCTGTTCAATGAAACTTGCCTCACCCATTTCAGAAACATTCTGAAAGGGAGGAAGAGGCAAACTTCGTTGGACACGTTTTTTTTTTTTAAATCGGCCCCAAATGCAAAGACCAGTAGCAATTAAGTTCAGTGAAGATTAGTTAAGTTACATTCAGTTTAGGGATAAAGTGTAGCATTAAGAGTGTACCGAGTAGGTAAATACACTTTATAAAACCAGTTTATTCCTTTACATTCTCTTTTATTATGTTTTTATACAATATTTGTCATTTATAAATACATTTTTCTTATTCAAAAACACATAACAAGAACAACTGGGGTGGCATTTTGGGGGCTGGAACGGATTAACGGCATTTCAATTGATTTCAATGGGGAAATTTGCTTTGAGATACGAGCAACTTGATATACGAGCAATTAAACTCGTATCTCAAGGTACCACTGTACATGTGCAAGTTGATGCTCCCCATTTATTTTGTGGCTTTACCACACTTCTAAAGGGAAAATGCTAATCAATTTTCTTGAGACAACATTCACATGTTAATTACTGGTTGCCTTTCAATAAATATCAACAAGAAAAAATTGCTGTCATTTGTTGACCACTTCTCACAGACCAGGCACAATGCCAAAGGCCATGCATGCCTTATCACAGCCACAGGCCTCTGAGAGAAAGAATGATTAGCTCACTGAGTCATTATGAGAATTAGATGAGCTAAGCACTCAAAATTTGCTTAATATTAGCTAATTTACATATGTTATTTTTTTAATCCTTTTAATAATCTCATGATTAATAAGTGAATAAGATTAAACTACTAAGTAACAGCTGGAATTTTACCCCAGGTCAAAAAAAATGGAAAACCTGTGCTCATTTTCTTGCTTTGCATTCTAAATCCAAGACTTGGCCAATATGCCTTTTTTCCATGAATCACCTCTGCTTCATCTGTTCCAGAAAATGCCTCCACTGACCACCCCTGTGAGACAGGTCTGTTGCATTTTTTTCTCCTATAGCTAATACTCATCTGATGTTTATTATTCATTTCTTTATTCTTGTGTCCAAATAGCTTATATTGGCTTAAGGAAGGGGGGCTGGGCATGTATAAGGTCATGTCTGAACCCTTGAAGGAAACCAGACTGAATGAACATTCATTCCAGGTCTGGAGGAGCTGGCAGTTATAAAGAACACTAGAATATGTACACAGTAATTACCAGAAGTTTAGGATCTGAGCATCATGGGAAAGGTACAAGCAAAGTGCCTCCAGAGTTCAGAGTCAAGGTCCTCTCAGGTTTGGGGGTCAGGGAAAGGTTCATAAAGAAGGTGACATATGAGGGGACCTTGAACAACATATAGGTTTGGTGGGGAGGACCTTCCATCCAAGAGAACAACATGAGCAAAGGCTTGGGAACAAAAGATAATAATAAATATCACAGCATCATTATGGAATTAGAGGTAGTTCAGTTAAGTTGAAGGAATTGTGAAGTAGAATTATAACTGAAAAAACAATGGGTGAGGAATAGAGAATATCAAGACAAAGATTTTATCTTTTGTTATTCCCCCTGACAAGAGGGAGCCATTAGAAGGCATGGAGCAGAAGGGTGACTTACTCAAACGTGGTTTGGGGGCAGAGTGTGCTTCTAATGTATTTCAGTGTGTAGACTAGAGAAAACAGGTGAGACGGAGTAACCTGGGGAACCAGCTCACAGATACTGTCCAGGCCCAGTAATGAGAATCTAAGTGAAGGTGACAGAGAAGGATATGGACAAGGTCAAGGTGGAGGGACACTAATGAGCTAGGCTTGGCAGAATTTGCAAAGTGGCTGCTACAAGAAAGGGAAAGGAAAGAAAAGGATATGGAAGGAATCAAAGTCTGCTTTGGCTGGAAGAATGTCAGCACCATGCTTCACCAGCCATGATAGGCCTACTGAGAGAGGAAAGCCAGGTGCTCCCATTAAGGTATAGGGAATACCTCAGACATGTACTTCCAAATCTATTCCCCAGGTCCTACGGGGCCCTACATGACCTTATACTGGCTTTAGCCTTGCCAAACTTCTGTTCCTTGAACATAACAGGCTTGCTTCTCTCAAGTCCTTGCACTTTGCTGCCTCCATCTGTAACATCCCCCCACCTCCAGTTTTCACCTGGCCTGCTTTTTACATCACCAGCTTTCAATTCAAATGTCACTTCTAAAACAGCCCCAATCTCACACTCCCAGCCTCTTGATTCCATCACCCTGTTATATATCCCACATGGCACTTCCTGCTATCTGTGAGTTTCCTGATTATCACCTATCTCTCCTCTCCAGAATGTCAGCTTTATGAAACAGGGGCCTCACCTTGCTCACCATTGCAAACCTGAGACCTAGAAAGGAGTCTGATTCCTCACAAGTACTCAAGTAATCACTGAATGAATCAGTCTACTTGTACCACAGATCATCCTCATGAACTGGTTTTCTACAGGCAATACCGCATTAACCTCAGCTCACTTTCCCAATCAAAATGTGCCTTCATTGTGGAAGCATGTCAATCACACTGACAGAAACTTCTATTACTTCCACTACTGCTATTACGACTACTACTAATAGTACCTATCACATGTTGAGTGCTTACTATGTACCAGATATAGTACTAATCCTTGAATATTCATTTTCCTATTTGTCATTGCTACTATTCCCATTTTAAAGAAAAGGATCTTCAAATTAATTCAATGAGGTTAGGGGGCTTAAAATCTACCACTAATAAGTGGTAGAACTAGCATTCGAATCCAGTTTTTTCTGACTCTAAAACCACAATGACATACTGCTCCCCCTGGCAAAAGTATGAATTTTTAAGCATATCGTTTAAAGATTTGAGAAACACTGAAGTAAATGATGAAAACTCCAAGTGGAGAGAGCCTAAAATATATCCCATCTAATAAATAGTAATATGCAAATTGATTGTGCCTCCACCACACCCACAAGCCATGCCCACCAGTCAATCAGAAGGATTATTCATTTTAACCCAACCAAGATGGCTACAGCCACAGAGAGCAGGAGGGAGGCTTGGGTTGCCCCTGGTGATGCAGGAAGCCAAGCTTTCTACAAATCTAGGCCTCCACTTAAGGCAACAAAGTTTCAATGGCTGCTGCCATGGAGCAAGCAGAAGGCTTGGCTCCGCTCTAGGCTACAAAGTTTCAATTGTAGAAGATAAATAAATCCCAGATACCAGGGCTTCCACTTGGGTTGCTGGGGGGCGTGGCCAGCCTGCAAACCACCACAGGCACCTCGCCCAGGCCACCCCATACTCCAAGGGAACACCTACCTTGATCCAGGACGCCTTTCAGGGCAAACTAGCTGGCCCCCACCCATACACCAGGCCTCAATCCTATCTAATAAAAGAGTAATATACAGATTGACCATCACTGCAACACACAAGATGACTACCCCCATGTGATCAAAAAATCCTGCCCCCATGTGGACACAAGATGGCCACCATAAGATGGCCAGCAGGGGAGGGAAGATGGGTGTAACCAGGCCTGCAGAGAAGGGCAGTTGGGGAGGGACCCAGTCCTGCAGAGAAGGCCAGTTAGAGGTGACCAGACCCACAGGGGAGGGCAGTTAGGGGCAAACAGGCTGGCAGGAGAGCAGTTAGGCATCAATCAAGCTGGCAGGGGAGTGGTTAGGGGGTGATCAGACTGGCAGGCAGAAGCAGTTAGGGGCAATCAGGAAGGCAGGCAGGTGAGCAGTCAGGAGCCAGCAGTCCTGGATTGTGAGAAGGATGTCCGATTATCCGTTTAGGCCTGATCCTACCTGCAATCAGACATCCCTCAAAGGGTCCCAGATTGCAGAGGGGGCATGCTGGGCTGAAGGACACCCTCCTTGCATGAATTTTGTGCACCGGGCCTCCAGTATATTTTTTTTATTAATTTTTTATACATATCTCCTCATTGCCCCCCCTCCCTCCCAGGCATACCCCAACCCCCCAGTGTCTATGTTCATTGGTTATGCTTCTATGCATAGATACAAGTCCTTAATTGATCTCTTATCTACCTCACCTAACTTTAATCTTCCTGCTGTAATTTCACAGTCTGATGCTTTACTGCCTCTGTATCTATCCTTTTGTTCATCAGTTTATAATGTTCTTTATTATCCACAAATGAGTGAGATCAT
>JAAGEH010000304.1:2373238-2390081 GCA_011751065.1 Lasiurus cinereus | reverse complement strand
AAAAAGAGAAAAATGCTTTTAAAGAAAAGTCTTAGCCAGCCATTATTCTATATTAACTCTGTCAAGGCAATCATTAATCACCTCAATTTAGAGGGACCCAATTATGAAAGTGGCCTCCCAAAACAAGGGTAAGGATTGGGTTTACAAGAAATATAGCTGAGAAAGAACGGTTTCAAAGCACAGCAGGGCTGCCCACTACACGCAGCCCTACCTGCTGCTTATAGCCTTGGCAGAGTTTTCTGTGAAATTAGGGAAAAGGAGCTGTATATTCTAGTCAGAAGAAAGGAGCAAAAATGCAAATTCTTTAAGGATATTGTAGATTATTGGAGTTGTTGGTGGGTTTCTAGCATGCAACACACACCCTAATCAATCTAACCCTGCCAAATTTGGGCCCATAATAAATAATGGATAATCAAGCTTGAGATTCATTGAGACACAGTTTGAGTTGGGGGGAATTTCTGTGAATCCAGCAATAATGCAATAGGAATAAGAATACCCAGAGAATCAAATGACTCAGGTTGTGAAAAATAACTATGATCCGGTGAGGTGATTGTGACACCACTTTTCAAGGCTGCAAACAGTAAAGAGACGATGAAAGAAAAAGATGAGATTTTCAAACCAATATAAAATTTAAAGCTTCCTGGTTTACAGTCAAATAAATGTAAGACTCCAGTAGGAATGCTAAGGACTTGGTTATCAAGTCACTGAGGCATTTTGGATGACATTCTTAGTATGCATCCTATTAATATTAGGACTCTATTTCATTTTTCTAATTCTTAATATTTGATCATTTTTCAAACAGAAAAACAACCTTTATACTTGCTAAATTTACCAGGGATAAATTCTTTTAAAGACACAGTAATGCATCAGGAGAATTTGTTGGATCTCTGCATTCACCTTAGAAACGATCCTTAGATGTATATCTAAGGATATACATGTATATCTCATGTGTCATTAACTCATTTTAATACTTCATTACTGAGTTTTAGAAGCCATATTTCTGTATTGCCAGGAAACAATCATGGGAGGAGAGGGGAGAAAACTAAACCAGAAACAGAAAAGGTTAGTCCTCTATTATTTTCATGCCATGGAAAGCATAGGTGCAATTCTGTTTTAATAGTAGAATAAGTAGTAACAGTGATAATGTTTCATACTAATAAATTAAATTTGAGTTGCCAATATAACATAGAAATGTTTTTGATATTTATGGCCTGGAATATGGAATCTGAAAGAGAAGTATAATTGTTCTAGAAAATGTTTCTTTGTATTTAAAAAGGAAGGCTATCATTTTAACATTTCTCTTGACTTTGCTAAAAATAATAACCATGACAGAATGCTTTTTCCCCTAACAGGGATGCCAGGCGGAGGGGGAAAAAATAACTAAAGAACCACAGTGACCTCTAGTGAGATGAAACAGAATTGTTCTTCATGCAAGGTAAGTTAACTACACAGAGCATTTATGGGCAAAATCAGCCTTTCTACAAATGAAATTAGAAGAAAATCATAATATTGTTGATTAAAAAACAATAAGTATTCATGCCTGGACTCAATTTTTTTAATTATTAGGCGTTTCCTAGTTATTGTAAGTGATAGTTTATGCAGTTGTAAAAATGCCATATGCACAATTTTGCATGCTGATCTACTTTTAACAAGGCAACCTAAGCATTTCCCATGTTATTAAAAATCTTCATAAACATCCTTTGTGTGACAATTTATTTAACCTTTTCTTTTACCCAAGAGACTTTAAAAGGATTAAAAATATTTTAAAAGAAAGTTTTGCAGGTGTAGTTTTTTTTTATCATTTAAAGTATTACATATAGTAGTACAAATATCTCCTTTTTTTCCCCGTTGACCTTCTCCCAGCCTCCTCTACCCTCCGTCGCATGCCCTCATCGGCCCCCACCTCCAGTGTCTTGAGTCCATAAAAAATAAGTTTTGTGAAAGCGTTCAAATATAATTAGCAAAGCATTGCAAGGTACAATAAGTCCTCTGGCACCTACTTAAAGAAACTCATAGAGATTATTTATTACCCAAATATCAAATATTCAGTAATCCCCTCCTATGTCCAAATTGTTAATGTTAGATACATACTGTGAAGTGCCCAACAAAAGAAATGATGCTGGAAGGATATAATCAAAGTGTTTAAATGGCACATGCATATAAACAACGCAGGGCAGTACAGTGAACTAGTAACTAATTACCATAATGAGTTGAGGAGATCAGATGGGTAAAAATAGCCAGCCCTCTGGAAGAGAATCAGGAAAGCCAACAAAGAGATGGACAGTTGAAGAGGAGAGGGAAGATATACATAAGATAGAGTGACGAAGAATAGATTTTTTTCAGCAGAGTTTAGATGAAGCACTTCTTGTAATACAAAGGGGAGGGAGTAGAAAGGACATGTTTTAAGCATCATCCATGTCCCCATCACCATGTCTAGAGGTCAAGCTGCTCATTTCACTTATTCATCACAACCTTATAGTGATACATGTCATTGACCTCCTTTTATTTTTTTAAATATATTTTATTGATTTTTTACAGAGAGGGAGGGAGAAGGATAGAGAGTTAGAAACATTGATGAGAGAGAGACATCGATCAGCCACCTCCTGCACGCCCCCTACTGGGGATGTGCTGGCAACCAAGATACATGCCCTTGACTGGAATCAAACCTGGGACCTTTCAGTCGGCAGGCCGTAAGCCAAACCAGTTTTTGCCATTGACCTCCTTTTAAAATGAGGACTCTTGTAGGCTGGAAGGGAGTGACTGTTGGCCAATAAATAGAAAAGACAAAATTTGAACATAATCAGTTGTCTTGTATGGATTATATTTTCTTTTTTAAGCTTTTTAAATATTATTCACTAGTGAGAGAGAGAGAGAGAGAGAGAGAGAGAGAGAGGGAGAGAGACATCAATTTGTTGTTCCACTTATTTATTTATTCTTTTGGTTAACTCTTCTATGTGCCCTGATTGGGAATCAAACTCCACAACCTTGGTGTATGGGACAACGCTGTACCCAATTGAGCTACCTGACTAGGACTGGATTCTATTTTCTAAAGTGAGAAAATTTCATCCTTTGCAATCATGTTTAATCCATTCATTCATCTAGGAGAAGAAAACCTTTTTTATCATAGAAAGAAAGCAATGCACTTCAATCAATATTCTGTCTCGGTGATCACAAATGTAGAACATGTTGCTTCTGAATTCATTATAATTGCAATTAAATAACCAAAACTCTTTTAGACTTCTCAAACCACAATTCTCAATTCTCTTTCATATGTGAAATTTGTGAAGGCTGAAAACTAAGATACTGGGAATAAGGGTGCTAAGCCAGTCTTTGTAAAATTGCAGAGGAGGACAGCCCCTTTTTCTCCCTCTGAAAACAGAGGGGTGGAAATGGTGGAGTAAGGGCAAGAACAGCTATGCTGCCTTTGGGGGTGGTGTTTGGTTGTGTTGCACCTGCCTTCAGGCAGCCACGCAGGCCCAAGATATTCCCATAAAGAATAAAGCTAACATTTACAGCACCCCTACAATTGCCATATGCCCTTCACGTACGTTACCCATTTCATACTCATCCCAGCTATCCAGGGTTATAGAATACTGCAAAGCTGCGACATGCAGTTCAGGTGCTCAGAGTTCTCACATTCAAGAAGTAGAGTCCAACAATACAGTCAGTTCAAAGGAACTTGAGTCTACTCTCAAGTGAGTATGGAAGTCATAGCAACATTTGTCTAAAGTTTCCTTTTTCTCACCTAGCTGGTCTGATCAGTGGCTGAATGTTGACCTATGAACCAGGAGGTCACAGTTCAGTTCCTGGTTGGGGCACATGGCCAGGTTGCAGCAGGAGGCATGCAGAAGACAGTCCATCAATGATTCTATCATTGATGTTTTATCTCTCTCTCCCTCTCCCTTTCTCTCTGAAATCAATAAAAAATATATTTTTTAATTCCCTTTCTTCTCTCCCCTTCACTATCCTCACCGAACACAACTACTCCAGCATCTGTTGTATTTCAAAACTCCTCACAATTTTTTTTTTAATTAAAAACTTTTGTTCCAAAGGGAGTGTTAAGAGAATAAATAGGCAAGCCATACACTGAAAGAGATGTATTCCCTGGGAGGAAATATTTTCCAAGCATGTATCTGATAAAGGACATGTATTTAAAATATACAAAGAACTCTTAAAACCCAACAATAAGAAAACAAACAACCCAATTAAAAAGTGGGCAAAAGATCTGAACAGATGCCTCACCAAAGAAGATATACAGATGGCAAATAAGCATTTGAAAAGATGCTCAACATTAAATTGCAAATTTATGCAAATTAAAACACTGAGATACTGCTACACACCTATTTGAATGGCTAAAATCCAAAACACTGACACCACCAAATGCTGGTGAGAATGTGGAAAAACAGGAACTTTCATTCATTCCTGATGAGAGTCAAAATGGTATGGCCACTTTGGAAGACAGTTTAGCAGTTTCTTACAAAGCTAAACATACTTTTACCATGCAATCCACTAATTACACTCCTTGGTATTTACCCATAAGTTGAAAACTTGTATCTATAAAAAACTTACACACTAATATTTAGAGCAATTTTATTCATAATTGCCAAAAATTAGAGCAAACAATTGGCCATCAATAATGAATAGATAACCAACTATGATACATCCATAAAATTATATATTATTCGGTAATAAAAAATGAACTGTCAAAACCACAAAAGATATAGTGGAAACTATAGAGACAGTTGAAAGATCAATAGTTTCCAGGGAGTGGAAAGGAAGGGAGGAAGGAAGGATAAATAGAGCACAGTGAACTTTTAGGGAAGAACTGGATTGGTGACTACATGACTTTACGCATTTGGCAAAATTCATAATACTTTACAAAACAGAGTGAACTGTATTTAAACTATGGATCTTAGTGTATCTATGTTGGTTTGTCAATTGTAATAAAAATGCCATGCCAATGCAAGATGTTAATAATAGAAGAAGATAAAATAATGGAACCTTTCTGTACTTGTTGCTTATTTTTTCTGTAAACCTAAAACTGCTCTATAAAATATAGTCTATAAATGGGTGGTTTGGTTTTTTTTATTATTTTCCTCTCCACTTAGAAGTGGACACTGGGACCATCTCCAAACCACCATGAGCTGCTATGGGTGCCAAAAGGCTGGGAAAATGTGTCCTCCTCACTGCATTTCTCTTGAGAATCTACCCACATGGTTTTGAACCCTCTATCTATCTTCTTAGCTATCATTTTGTTTACTTGGCATTAATTTTCATCCTGTCCCACTTCTCATTCTCATGCCCATGTCACACAACCCTGTGCTCTGCCTGATGCTAGGTGACTCATGAGAGGCCCCACACAGAGCGCTCACCCATCCCTTACTGGGGTTCTTCATGGAGAGAGAACTTCCTGAGAGGTAGCAGAGATTGCCCCAGGAAAGCAGTGATGACCTAGAGGTGATGACCCGGTGTTCAGTGTTTTCTCAGGATACCTTGCAAAAGAGCTGAGAATGATTGGTGGGATCTCCAGGAGCCAAGACAAATGTCTGACCTAAAGAGGAAGCAGGGGTAACATCAGCCCTCAGAGGAAACAACCCTCCCAGCTATGACAGGTTGTTCAGAGAAATCTTTCTTCTGAACCTGCCACTTCCTTTTATCCTTAGTGAGGATTTTCTTACAAAGTAATACTCATGGTCTACAACTCTCCAGACTTTGAGTCTACTTCCAAAAAGCTCTTTCTGGAAAGACCTACTTTGGGAATCCCCCAAAGCAGTCCATTTTACATACTCAGGATTTTCTGAGACAGGACAGAACTTAAGCCAACTAACAAAATCTCCAAAGAAACCTGAGTGGGACACCACGAGTAACTATAACTTAACAGAGAATACAGAGCCCCAAATAGGTATAGGTCATCAGTCCTCCACCTTTACATTCAAAAGTAACATTGTTTAGTTGGAAGAAGTCACTTCTTGGTTTTAAGAGTGAAACATGCCAATAGCCCTTTCTTATTTCAAGGGTTAAATTTTTCCTAAGGCTCTAAACACTCCTCTTTTTCTTGTCTAAAAATTGTCAGTCTGCCAAATCACTCAGAAAGAAATGTTTACAATGCAGTACATACATTTTCAGTTTATCATTTTGCCATCTGCTCATGGAAAACTATCAACACTAGCACATACATATGCACTGTCCTCTAGTCCTCTACTATCTAAGCAGTAAACACCAGCAGAAGTTTGGCAAAGAGTTATTAGAAACAGATGACCTTTCCACTGATGTGCAAAGAATATTGCCTAGACACACACAAACACATGGGATCAGATGGGATGCCAAATCAACGGGTACTGTCCCCAGAGAAAATTGTTTATCTCATACAACCTCAATTAAAATAAAACTGTGGAACTGGAATATTTTCTGAAAGACATCTTTCCTATAAGACATATAACCATGATATCCTTTTAGAGCCATTTACCCTGATTTAAATATTTAGTGTGGACATATTCCCTTCATAATTTTCAAATTATTATGTATAAGCTTTCCTTTACTTTTATTAGTAAGGAAGAGTATTAAATTACTTAATGTTTCCTGTGTGCCTGTTTTGAGACTACTGCTCATTATATCCTCCTTGTAAACATATGAAGAATTTTATAATCCCCCTAAAATATGATAACTCTACCAGAGAAAGAGTGTTCTGTGATAACCCCAATTTAAATTTACATATCTCTAGGTTTTTATCTTTCCTATTATTAAAGATTCATCACTTTCATTATGGATTTTATTTAAATTTTAGCTGAACTTATTCTGAATTTAAAGTAAAGATTGATCTAAATGGGGTTGAGCAGTTTCCATTTGTGGGACTCACTGCTGAACTAGCTGACCCAAGAAATGCAAAAATGGAGACGAGATGGTTGGTTCTAGGTTTATTGAATCTTGACTAAATTTAAGCAAGTTATTTCTTCTCTTACAAAATCTCATATAAAAGTAAGAATATGATACTCTTAACAGTATCATATTTCCTGAATTGGTTCATTCAGCCTGATAATGACTGGTCCTAAGGAAGCCTGTGGTGGAGATTTGTACCTCAAATGGACAGGCTTGCTTTGTACCAAGAAAATCTCTCTTAACTGCCCTAATTAAACTTCTCAAAGATGTATCACTTATGTTGCCATGGATACCAGAAAAGATATATGGGTGGATCTGTGCAAATCCGTAATCACATCTAGAAAAAATAAACCTAGACCTTCAGGTCCTACTGAAAATGATTCATAGCATTATTTCGAGTAGAAACAAATGTACCTTTCCCTTGCATTAGAATAAAAATTATGTGTCGGGCTTTGCCTTCCCTACCACCATGTATGATGTTCATGAAGAACAGTAATGTCAGCATGTCATAACTATCTTCACTTTTGGTCCTAAATCTAACTGAAAGAAAATTATTGCAAAATATGTATTACATTCTAATATACCAGAATCTTACCTTGATTTTAGCTACAAAGACGAAATATAAAATTAAAACATTAGGAGATCTTTTTTATAAAAAATATTTCCAAGCAGGAAAATATTTTCTCCAAAACCTGCAGTATAAAGACAAAAGCAGATGATTAATATGAAGGCACTATTTACCAAAAAACTGAACATCATTAAATTAATATATATGTTTAAGCTTCAACCATGAGCCAAGCACTGAAATTATTAAAGGAAATTCAAAATGTGCCATTTGCAAAAAAAAAAAAAAAAACCACTTACATTCTTCTTAGGAAAATGAGGCATGCATAACAAAACCATCTGTAAATAACAAAGAAAGTTTAGTTTATAGTCTGGAAAAGAGGGTACAGATAAATACTATGGGGATAAAGAAACAGAAATATCTTTGTGGAATGGAATAATAAAATAATGAAATAATAAAAGGAGATGGTAAGGCTTGAGGTAGACTTGATTTGATTTAGAGGTGAATAAAAGAATAGGCATTCCATTTCAGACAAGGCTCCTTACTTTCATTAGGATGCTGAGGGAAGCCTCTCTGAGATGGTGTTTGAGCTGAAACATAAATTATGAAGAGTCAACCTGTAAGCATCAAGTAGAAGGAACAGCAAGAGCATATGTTCTCACAGGTAAAAATGGTTCATGCTCATATTCTAAGACCTCAAAAGAGGACCAATTTGGCAGGTGCACAGTGAGAAGGTAGAAAGTGGCCCATATTTCAGGCAGGAATAAAAAGGAAACAAAATGAGAACAGATGTGTGTCTATAACAAGATTGAAAAATTCCCAGAAATCTCCATAAGACTTTGAGTAACTCTCCAGTGACTGCCCATAGCTGTAAGGGAGTCTGAAAATATAGTTCTTAGCTGTGTATATGCTACCCCAAATAATATCAGAGTTCTCTTGAGAAGGTATCTTCCTGTGTGAGCTACAATATCGCAGCACAAATTGAAAAAAGACACTTGGTTAGAGGAATCTAGAGCTCAGGGAAGAAGTTAGAAATATAAAACTAGTCATCAGCCTGCAGAGGATATTTAAAGCCATGGAACTGGATAATACTGGTTGGGTAGAAAATGAAGGAAGAGAAAATGACCCTAGGACGAGCCTGGAAACTTATCAACATCTAAGGTCCAACAGAGGAGTTAGCAAAAAGGGTTGAAACGAATAGTCAAAAAGATAGAAGGGAAACTAGAATATACTAAATCAGAATATACCAGAATATATCTGTGTCACATAAACATACCAAAATTTTTAGAAATGAAATATATGCTCATTTTCATGGATCCTCTCTGATAACAATAAGGAAATGTGGAGGCCATAGCAATCAAGCAACCCAATCAACTCACTCTTCAGATAGAGCTGACAGCCAGCAAGTTAAAGGTGAAGTAATTCACCCAAGGTCACTCTACCGATTAGTAGAGCTGTAACTCCAGGTGAGAATCCCAAAATGCAGAAATCATGCAACAGAGGGCAGAACAAGGGCTACTGGATTTAGCACCAGAGAGATGGTCAATAACCATGAAAAGACCAGTTTCAATAGTGTAATGATTAGAGTGGGTTGAAGAGTGACTAGAAGGCAAGAAAGGGTAATTGAGTTTAGATAACTATTCCACAAAATTTTGCTATAAAGAAAACAAAGAGATAAAAGGAGACATGTGATCTCAAAGAGTTTTTGTTGCTATTGTTGTTCTTGTTAGTTTGCTTGCTATGTAATTGCTTTGTAAGTGGGAAATACTAAAATATGTTTTTCTGCTGATGGAAGACTTTGAATTCCAAGCTGAGAAGTTGAAATTTAATTTTACAAATGTTTCAAGTTTTTAAGCCAGGAAATGGCATAATGAAGGCAGTGTTTTAGGAAGATTCATCTGAAAAGAGCTTTCCATAAATTGTATAAAATTGGAAAAGTATACATAGCAATGAAAAGTGGTGGATGTCACCCAAGGGAGCTGACTAATGCAACAAAAATGGCCTTAAAGAGGCTCCTGTGGTAAGTCAGCTGCAAGTCTTTCAGTGGCTAAAGAATGAGCCCCAGAAGATGCATTCAGAACCGATGCTTCTTCAAAAGGCAAAATTTAAACTTAAAGTCTGTCTCTGAGATACTGCCATGAAAACGCCAAACTCTGTAAAATATCTGAGGATAAAATATTGAAGGCATCACTGAAATCTGCTAAATATTAAATGGATGAATGTGCTGGATCAGCACATATTTTTATTCTTATATTTTATAGAACTATGGAAATGTGTATGGTACTTTATAGAACATAAAGCACAAAAGACAAAATTCCTGTCCTGTGAAGTTTACAGTCTCATACAGATATAAACTAAAACACTTGATGACCCTAAAATGGTTTGGGTTTGTTTTGTTTTTTGTTTTTTATTTTTGTTTTTGTTTTTGCAGCCAAAATGATTGGAGAAGATTAAAGCACCACCGACACAATGGATTAATGTTTTACACATCCCAGTCCACAATCCCAATAGAAAACCTTGTACAGAGGCCATGGTTACTTACCAAAATTTTTTATGTGTTGTATAAATATCCCAAAATTTTTGGAAATGAAAAATGTGCTTATTTTCATGGTTCCTTTCTGATATCATTGAGGAAACATGGAGGCTATACAATCAAGCAACCCAATCAACTCACCCTTCAGATGGAGCAAGGTGAAGGTGAAGTAATTCACCCAAGGTCACTCTATTGATTAGCAGAGTTGGAACTCTGAGGTAAGAACCCCAAAATGCAGTATCATGCTCTACCTCTTTTCCTCTTCAAAAGCCAACCAACTAATTATTTTTCCATTGCTTTTTATGAATCTTGTGACTCTTTGATATTCATCTACATTATGCTGCACTTTAACAGAAGCATCAGCGAAGAAAATTGGGAGCTGCTTTCGAAGGCTGAAATCCTGGATTCTGATAGCTCAGAATCAAAGATTGTCCATATTGTACATGGAGTCCATTTTTAAAGTTTTTTTCTCTATAAATCAGGTGATTCCCACTCTCAGCAGTCACATTTAAATCAACCTAAAAATGTAGCAGTTTGTGACGTTTGAATGCCTAGAAGAGCAGCCTACAGAAAACAGTATATAGTATGTGGTAAATTAAGTGGCTATATAATTACAGTTTAAGCAACAAAGCTTTTTAAAGTATTAGAAATATAAACAAACTGATTTTCATTATTTGTTGAGGTAAAACAGTTTACCTTTTCTTGTGCTTTTTTTTCTTCCTTTCTCTTTATAAATATCTTACAAGTATTTGCTATGGGATCATTTCATTTAGAAAGCCTTCCTAAACACCACTCCCTGAAAAGAAAAATTTATCTGTAGAGGTGCTAAATGAGTCTTAGCCCACCTCAATCTGCAGTGGCTTCTGTGGATGCTAAAAGCTAATGACACTTTATACAAATCAAGGTATTATATTAATGTTATGTTGAATAAGGTGAGTGGCCATTGATGTTGTGAAGCTTAGTGATTGCCTGTCACTTTCCAACTGCAAAGGACAATAGAGAAAATTAATTCAAGTCATTCATTCTAACAATGAGAAAAATGAGGGCTAATAAGAGGAAGTGATTTATCCAGGACCCGACAACTAGTTAGAGGCTGAGCTGGAGGTAGAACCTTATAAAGCTTAAGAGATTTTAAACTCCATTCCCCAGGAAGTTCTCTGTGTAATATCTTAGGTCTAGATGTAATATCCTCCAGGAAACCATATCTATCAGATCCCTTCATCTTGCCTAGGAGCAGCCTGCAATGACTGAAGCTGTCCAGGACTAAAGCCAACTAGCAAGGAAGGTCAGTCATTTTTAGACTCATATTTCCTAAAGCTAAAGCCAGGGAAGACAAGGCAATATTTTGGGAGAGGGATACAATTAATATAGTTATTCTATAGCATTTAGCCTATGATCTATCACAGCAAAATAGGCCACATAAATGCACTAAAATAAATTGTTAAAAAAAAAAACCTTCAATTTCAAACTGTTCATTTTTTTTTCCATTTCATTCCAATTCTACAGCATGCCCAATTTGCCTTTTCTAATTCCAAATACCATATTGGTTTCCTACATGTTCATCATTGCATAGGGTACCAATGTAATGAGTGTGCATAGTCCATTTGATGAGTAGTCCATTTTTTATTGGCTTGAATCTGATCTTTTGTATCATCCAGTAAAGACTAGAGATTCTTTCTAAATATACTTATCAAAATTTTTATTAAGACCTATGGAATCTGTTGTATTCAGAATAAGAGAATTCGTTGCAAGTTTTAAAGTCATGCTATAAAATATTTTTCCCCCCAAATTGTAGGTTTTTCAAAATACTCCAATTCTATGGACGCTAGGTATAGATATGATGATGACCCAGGCTCTTAGTTGGCAGGAACACCTGTCAGAACACAAAGCCATCAATGTGTTATTTCGAGCTCTAATGGATGTATGCTAATTGAGAGAAATAAAAACGAGCTATTATAAAACTTAGGGGAAAATGTCACAACATTTGACCAGAGAAGGAAGAGATAGAGAGTCTACTGCCTGCCAACCTTCTTCACACAACAGACCTAATACATGGATCCATTCTCTTCGCATAATATGCTTACTTTCTGTGATATGATATCTTCATTCCAGAGGTATTCTGTCTCCATTCCTGCATTAAAACACTTTTTTAGGCTTTCTTCATCCCAATGAGACCCTCAATGGCATCCACCCAAGTCAGGGGAGGTCCTACCATGACAAAGGAGCAGAAAGAAGAAACAGCTTCCTACAGGTTGCTTTCCTCACAGAACTTTGTTCAACACATTTCAAAGAAAAATTTGCTCTTCTATTATGTCAGGGTACTCCTCCTAAGCAGTTTATATAAAATAGGATGAAAACCCCCATAACAATAGAAATGAAATTCCTGTTCTCAAAAGGAACTCTCCAAATTTGGGAGTGGAAGAAGGAAGAAGACAAAGCCCAACCCCAGAATTTCCCAAAGAAATAAAGTAGCAATAGTGGTCATTTATTCATATGCTCAGCAAATATTCACTGAGTATCTACTCTGAGCAAGACACTGCTGTAGGAGAGAATCCAAGATGGTGGCATAGGTAAACACCTACACTGCTGCCTCGCACAACCATTTCAAAACTACAACTAAAAGACAGAACGGACATCATCCAGAACCACATGAAAGCTGGCCGAGTGGAAGTTCTACAGCTAGAAGGAAAGAGAGGGGCTCACAGAAACCCAGAGGAGCTGCAAAAAGCTGAGGTACGGAGACACGCGTGCTGAGAGAGCGGGTGCTGGGGTACCTCGCTGGCTTTCTCTGGCAGGAGGGAAATGGAGACTCCAAACGGCATTGAACCCCGTATCTTACGACACTAAACCCCAGATCCAGCTGAAACTCATATGGGGGGAGTTTGGACTGTGAAAAGGGAGAGGTGCACAGAAATTTAGGGGAATCGCAAAAGATTGGAGGTCTGATCGCGCACAGCGCTGTGGAAGACAGACTGCTGATTGTGCCACTGGCTTTTGTGAGTGGGCGGGAGACAGACCCTCTAAACTGTGCCACTTCTGAGTCCACTGGGCCCCTGTTTCCGGGGAAACCCTGGGGACCTAGACTCGTGTGGTCCTGGTGTGCAGGGGAGCCGGAAAGGCAGTGGTTAGAGGCACCGCAGGTGTGCCCACAAGAACCGCTCCAGCGATTACCCAGTCACGTGAGACTCAGGGGCCATGGAGGGCGGGGCCGACTGGAAGGCAAGGCGGTCCCTTAAGCCCTGAGACTCCACCCCTCCCAAGCTCAACAGAGGCTTCTGCGGCTTTGCACGTCTGGTATCATAAAGCTGAATCCAACACAGAAGTTTCCCCGATATAGTGAAAATGCCGAGAGAAGGGAAGGGATCACAAACAAAAGAAATGGAGGGGAAAAAAAACGACTGGATATAGAGTTCAAAACCACGCTTATAAGGTTTTTCAAGAATATGCTAGAAAAGTTGGATAAACTTAGCGAGAGCCAAGAGGAGATGAAAAAGGACCAACTAGAGATGGAAAAGGTCCAACTAAAGATGATAAAGGACCAAATAGAAATTAAACATACACTGACTGAAATAAAAAATATTATACAGAGTCCTAACAGCAGACAAGAGAAAGGCAAGAATCAAGTCAAAAATTTGAAATATAAAGAAGCAGAAAATACTCAATTGGAAAAGCAAGAAGAGAAAAGAATCCAAAAATGTGAACATAATGTAAGGAGCCTCTGGGACAGCTTCAAGCGTACCAACATCAGAATTGTGGGAGTGCCAGAAGAAGAGAGAGAGCAAGGTACTGAAAACCTATTTAAAGAAATAATGACTGAAAACTTCCCACATCTGGTGAAAGAAATAGACTTGCAAGTCCAGGAAGCACACAGAACCCCATATAAAAGGAATCCAAAGAGGACCACACCAAGACACATCATAATTAAAATACCAAGAGCAAAAGACAAAGAGAGAATATTAAAAGTAGCAAGAGAAAAAACAGTTCATTACCTACAAGGGAGCACCTATACAACTGTCAGCTGATTTCTCAACCGAAATGATGCAGGCCAGACGGGAGTGGCAAGAAATATTCAGCGTGATGAATAGCAAGAACCTACAACCAAGAATAATCTATCCAGCAAAGCTAACATTCAGAATTGAAGGGCAGATAAAGAGCTTCACAGATAAGAAAAAGCTCCAAACCAGTATTATATGAAATGCTGAAAGGTACTCTTTTAGAAGAGGAAGAAGAAAAAGGTAAAAGAGAAAAAGTTATGAACAACAAATACATATCTATCAACAAGTGAATCTAAAAATTAAGTGAATTAAAAATTTGATCAACAGAATAAACTGGTGAATATAATAGAATCAGGAGCACAGAAAGGGAGTGGACTGATAATTCTCAGGGGGAAAGGGGTGAGGGGTGTACAAGGGAGAGACTGGACAAAAATCATACACCTATGGATAAGATCAATGGGAGAGGGAGGGGTGGGAGCTGGGTGGAGGGGTGCTATGGAGGGGGAAAAAAAGAGAAACAAATGTAATAATCTGAATAATAAAGATTTAATTTTAAAAAAAGACACTGCTGTAAGGTGCTGGGGATATAGCAATAAACAAACAGTCCAAGAAAGTGAGTAAATACATACAGTATATTTGATAGTATACATACTATGAAGAAAAATAAAATAAGGCAAAGGAGAAACATAGGAACTTGGGAAGATGGGCCAGTTTATATTTTTAAATAAAGTGTCCAAGGAAAGGCTTACTGAAAAGGTGACTGTAGGAGGCGAGTGAGTAAACCGGACAACTATCTGAGACAACAGCAGTGGTAAGAGCAACTTCACAAAGGCCCAAAGGCAGGAGTATACCTGGCATATTGGAGGAATTTCAAGGAGGACCATGTGGCTAGAATGGAGAAAAGGAGGGGAGAATAGTAGGTGGTGAGGAAAGAAGAGAATTATGTAGGGCCTTGTAAATCATATTTTTATAAATCATAGTAAGGACTTTTACTCTGAGAGACATGATTTGACTTACATTTTAAAAGGATTATTCTGGTTGCTTTATGGAGAATAAACTGAATGGAGGAGGAGGGGGATGGGGTAAAGGAGGTAATAGGCAGACCAGTTTGAACGCTCTTCCTGATAATGGTGGCTCAGACCAGAAAGGTAGAGAAGGTATAAAGAGAATGATGGGTTGTGGATATAGTTGCAGATGGAGACAATAAGATTGGCAGGTAAGTTGGATGTAGGATATATAAGAAAGAAGTCAATACTCGAGGTTTTGAACTTGAATTTTTGGGAGGACTAAGTGAAATGTGTGACACTAAAAGAAATGAGTTTGGAAAAAATGATCAGAAGTTCAGTTTGAGACATGTTAAATTTGAGTTGCTTCTAGGACACCCTAATGAAGATGCTGGGAATAAGAACCTGGATATGCAGATCTGGATTGGGAAGAAGAGACTCTGGATAGAGATATAAATGTCAGTCACATACACAAAGCTTTCCTATCTGCAGATTCAGTTACCATGGTGTCACTTGCTGTTCAGAACTTGATTATTCTTTCAAGCTTTTTGACTCAAGGGGGTCCTACTTGTAAGGACTTCAGTCATTTAATATTTTTCCTTCTGCAGAAGTTTTTTTTTTTTAATTTCAGGGCTCAAATGAGTAACTAGAAAAGGAGATAATTACTCTTCTACTTTCTAGAACCAGAGCTTTTAAGATTTTCCTCCATTAATCACTAAAGAACCTTCAGGTGATTTTTTTTAAAGCAAATAAAGTAAGAAATTATCTGGTAAAATTATTATGCAGCTTAATATGTGACTCTCTTTACAATTTTGTCAGATATTAGCAACATTTCACTACTACAACACTGAAAACATTCAATTTGTTGATTTTTTGCATTGTTTTTAAAAGTTGCCTATAGACTCAGTTTCCTCAATATAAAATCTTACGTTTCTTTTAACTAGTTTCTAAAATTTAAGGATGTATTATTTCCACACTGGCATTTTAAAATCTAAGAAGACTTTTCCTGATCACCTATGCCACATGTTCGCCTCCATTTAGGAATTTGATAATCCAAAAATCATTCAGTCTCTGTCTTTTGCCTCTCTTACAAAAAATCTGCTTTAATTCACCATTAAATTGTGAGGAGGAGACTCTCTTCACACCAGACTAAGATATGATTAAGGAGTCAATAAACCAATATTAGAACTTCTAACTATTTTCTATTGATGTTTACAAAATGGTAGGTTATCTTATATTGAGTAGAGAAAGCGCATCACACAGCTCAAGGAATAACTGTATGCTATTACCAAAAGTAAAAATCTTCTCTTGGACTTGGAGTCAGAAGATGTTTGTTCTGGCCACAGTAATCTTTTTTGTGAGGATGGCAATAGCAAATCACCATGTTTCTCATTCCTAAACTCTAAATATAGTCATGTGCTGTAAAACATTTTAGTCAACAATGTATTACTTATATAACAGTGATCCCATAAGATTATAATAAAGCACAAAATTCTTAGTGACATTGTAACTGTGATAATGTCATAGTGCAACATATATGTTTATGGTGATGCTGGTGTAAACAAACCTACTGTGTTGTCAGTCATATAAAAGTATAACATGTAATTAAGTATATTACATAATACTTGATAATGGTAATAAATATGTCACTAGGTTTGTGTATTTCCTATACTATATTTTTATCTTTATTTTAGAGTGTAATATATAGCATATTTCAATATATATATATAAAATCTGGCCACTATACATAATATATACTGAATGGTCATAATATGGCCACTATATATACATACTGAGATATATACTCACACACACACATACTGAGTGGTCATAATAATCTGGCCACTATATATATATATATATATATATA
>JAAGEH010000304.1:2315570-2372838 GCA_011751065.1 Lasiurus cinereus | reverse complement strand
AGATAGATAGATAGATAGATAGATAGATAGATAGATAGATAGATAGAGGCCAGATTATTATGACCACTCAGTATATATATAGTGGACAGATTATTATGACCATCCATCAGTGCTTCATTGGGCCACCTTTGCCTTCAATACTGTGGTGATTCTTCTTGGCATTGACTCCACGAGATGTTGAAAGGTCCAGTTCTGTGAGATTTAATGGTTGTGGAACCAGCTGTCTGATGGCTCTTTTAACTTCATCTCACAAATGCTCACTTGGATTGAGATCTGGTGATTGAGGGGGCCACCTAAGCAAGGTAAAGTCTCCCTCATGTTCTTGAAACCACTCCTGCACAATACAAGTACCATTATATGGCTCATTGTCTTATTGGAAGAAGCCATCTCCATTGGGATACGCCATCAACATGATAGGATGAACTTGATCAGCAACAATACTTAGGTATGTTGTGCTATTCAGACATTGTTCCATACTAATTAAAGGGCCCAAATCATGCCAGAAAAATAACACTGCCCCCACCAGCTTGAAGGGTTGTACTCATGCATGTGGCGTGCATGCTTTCATGCTGTTTCCACAAAATTCTCATTCTGCTATGTGCATGATTCATTGGACCACATGACTTTTTTACAATGCTCGACTGTCCAATCCTTGTGTTCCTGTGTGAATTGGAGACATTTTATCTTGGTAACTGCAGACAGCAAAGGTATTCGAACAGGCCTTTGGCTTCCATATCCCATAAGATGCAGTGTACGGCCAATTTGCCTACAAACATCAGGTGGTCATAATAATCTGGCCACTCAGTGTGTGTGTGTGTGTGTGTGTGTGTGTGTGTGTGTGTGTATTAGTATACATATATATATTAGTATATATAAAGTTTTCTGCCATATTACACAGGCTGCAGCCTTGTACATTTCATGTTTACCACATCTCTTGATTACATCATCTTCTCTTATACATGGACCTAGAGGGAAATATACTAAATGAAACAAGTCAGACAGAGAAGACAAAATAGTATGATTTCAATTGTATGTGGAATCTAAAAAGCAAGACAAAACAAATCAGAAACAGAATCATATACAAAAAGCAAATTGATGGTTGCCAGAGGGAGAGAGGTGGGAAAAGATGAAAAAGTTGGAAAAGATGAAAAGGGGATTAAGAGGTAGACAGTTCCAGTTATAAAATGTCATGGAGATGTAATAGACAGCATAGAAAAAATAGTCAATAATATCGTAATAACTTTATACAAGAACAGATGGTTACTAGATTTGTTGGGATGATCACTTTTAAGGTATATAAGTGTCAAATTACTATGCTATACATCAGAAACTAATATATGTCTATTATAATTTAAAATAAATAATTTTTAAAACTCTAAGTGTTCAAAAAATATATACTGAAGTCATTCCTTACTTTATAAATTCTAGATAAATTAAGATTTCAGATGTGAAACTGTTAAATAAGAAACAGCAGTATAATCACTTATACTAAATATAATAATTCTATTAATGGCCTACAGTGTATCAAATAATGTGTTGTATCAAACAAGAAGCTCATTCAAAAATATATATATTTATAAGATCATCTGCCAGAATAACAAAATATAACTGCTACATTTAAAGCAGATTTCCAAATTATTTTAATGTGCCCACATGCTACAGTTTCCACTTTTGTTCAATTGCAATAATCTTTTTATACCATTTTTTATTTTTTATTGATTAAGGTATTATAATAATCTTACCTTATGAATAGAGATATCAGAAATAATATTGGAAATTTTATAAATTTATATTCACATTTCAGTGGCCCATAAAAAAGAACTGGAAACACCAGTGAGTCTTTCTTTCTTTCTTTCTTTTTATGTTTAATTTCTTTATTAACTAAGATACTACATATGTGTCCTTAACCCCCCATTACCCCCCATACCCTCCCCCACTTAGGCCCTCACCCCCCTGCTATCTGTGTCCATTGGTTAGGCTTATATGTATGCATATAAGTCCTTTAGTTGATCTCTCCCCCCTTACCCCCCCTCCCCTACCTTTCTTCAGGTTTGACGGTCTGATTGATGCTTCTCTGTCTCTGGATCTGTTTTTATTCACCAGTTTATGTTATTCATTATATTCCATAAATGAGTGAGATCATGTGATATTTATGTTTCTCTGACTGGCTTATTTCACTTAGTATAATACTCTCCAGTTCCATTCATGCTGTTGCAAATGGTAAGAATTCCTTCTTTTTTACTGCAATGTAGTATTCCATTGTATAGATGTACCACCATTTTTTAATCTACTTATCTGCTGATGGGCACTTAGGCTGTTTCCAAATCTTAGTTATGGTGAATTGTGCTTCTATGAACATAGGAGTGCATATACAGTGAGTGTTTCTGACTGTACATTTGAAATTTGTGCAATAGAATCAGAGGAATGGAACAAAATCTCCAAAACTCTATGAAAGTGTGATTCATGAATGTGCTATTCTAACTTTTCTCTACTGAAACATTACCTATGTATCAATGCTAATTTATTTTGGGGTTCTAGAGATTGTGGGACCCAATGTCTAAGATGGCCTCCATTGAACCCCACCCCCAATATTGTCCCTGCTCACACTATACCAGGGTTCATCTGTGTAACCAACAAAATAAAGCATAAGTTACAGTACATAACTTCCAAAATTATATCCTAAAAGACACTTCAGCTTCCATCTTGTTTGCTCCATCTTGCTCTACTTTCTTAAATCACTTTCTGAGTGTGGCCAACTGCCAAGTCATGACTTTCATATGAAGAGACCCACTTGGTAAGAAACTGAGGCCTCCTGCCAACATCCACATATGTGATCTTAGAAACAGATCCTCCAGCCCCTGGAGAGACTGTACCCAAGTCAATAACTTGACTATAGATTCATGAGAGACCCAAAGCCAGAACCACCCAACTAAGCTTCTCCTGGATCCCTGACCCTCAGAAACAAGGTGAAATAATACTTACTTGTTGTTTTATTATGCTAAGTATTTGCATAATTAGTTACAATATAATAGATAATTAAGTCGATTGAAAAATGTCTAATATATAATTACATACATAAAACAGATTGTAATCCATCTTCAGTCAGTATAAAAAGACTAATGATATTCAAAGGCAAACAAGAAAGCAAAGTTCTTCAGATATTGCAGCTAGATCCTGAAATGTAGCTCATACTAACTAGATCCAGCCATTATTTGTAAATGTGAGTTCAATTAACCAAAATGAGGCAATACTTTCTGGTTAGGCCATATACTAACCTTGAAATTCCATCTTTCTTCTTTCGGTCTGTACCAATGTGCAGATTTTGTTCATTCTTTGTGGCACAGGTCAGAGTTCTATTCCTTCCCAAAATCTTTTTAGACTACCTCAATACCAACAAGTTATTGGCTTTTCCCAACATCTAATGAGTTTAGTTCTATACCACAGAGTTTATGATTACTATCCAAAAATCTCCCAAAGTATCTTGAGAGAAAAAGCATATTTTTGTAAGAATTCTCTATTTCTTACCTCATCTTTACCCTTATTTCCTGGTGTCATTCATTCACTAGCAATAGGACCCTGTTTCATACTAATTTTAGCAATTCTGAGGTACTTTCTATACTAGATAATGTATATGACACTCATCATCTATTGTCAATATCTTCTTAAGCCCCGCGCCCGAATTCAGGGGTGCAATTCTGAAAACTACAATTCTCAGACTCCCTTGCAGCTATTATTCTGGATATAATTTGAGTTCTGCAAGTAAGATGCACTTATGTGAGATTTAGAAGCTGAAAAAGAACAGGAATACTATCTCTTCCATTGTGATTGGGGAGAAATAGCCTCCAGCCAACATGAATATTGGCCCATCAGATTCAAGGCTATAAGGAAATTATAAAGGCAGTAATGATAGCAGTCACCACTGTTTTCTAACCTAAAATCATAACTCAGTTACATGATCTTAAAATCAAAAAGTCCAGAAACTTCCCCTGCCTTCAGGCCTTTCAAAGGTTTTGTAAGCACCTAAATCCTTGTATAAATTCCTTTCAAAGTAAGATGCCCCATTGGTTTCTGTTGTGGGCATTGACCCTGACTGATACATGTACCACGCAGCTTTATTTTTTTGTAAACCTTTGCTGTTAACCTGGTAAATTTTTAGTTATTTCATTCATTTATCCACTCAACTCTCAAGGACATTTGCAGAGTGAATAAATAAGTAGAGAATAAAAGATCTCAAAGGAAAAATAATGATTTTGTTTTTGATGATATGCTTCTGAGTTCTCCAGGTGTGGGTAATCAACAAACAGTGGAATCTAAAGTCTGCAGTTAAGACTAGAAGTCCAAAGCTTCCTTCAATACTCTGATTGGTGTTAGTGAAATGTCAGGGAAGGGGACTGAGCACTCACTGTTTCTTGAAAACCTTACCTGGGCCTGAATCAGAGCAAATGCATTTAGTATTACTTTGAATAAGTAAAAGCAATGGGAGAAGGTGATAAGGAAAATATAAGGCTTAACCTTATCTCTTTCTTAAATAATTCTTTGCATCAGGACAAACAACAGTTTTTATTATCATCAAATCTTCAACATTTCAGTAACTTTTACTTTGTGGCTAATTTAAAAGAGTAGAATTAACAAATCAACAAACGACAAGTGTTGGCGAGGATGTGGAGAAAAAGGAACCCTTGTGCACTGTTGGTGGGAATGCAGACTGGTGCAGCCACTGTGGAGAACAGTATGGAGTTTCCACAAAAAACTAAAAATGGATCTCCCATTTGACCCTGTAATACCACTCTTAGGAATTTATCCTAAGAAATTACAAACACCAATCAGAAAGGATTTATGCACCCCTATGTTCATAGCAGCACAATTTACAATAGCTATGATTTGGAAACAGCCTAGGTGCCCGTCAGCAGATGAGTGGATCAGAAAACTGTGGTACATCTACACAATGGAATACTATGCTGCCATTAAAAAGAAGGAATTCTTACCATTTGCAGCAACCTGATTGGAACTGGAGAGCCTTATCCTTAGTGACATAAGCCAGTCAATGAAGGAGAAGCACCACATGATCTCACTCATTTGTGGATAATAAAGAACATTATAAACTGATGACAAAAGGATAGATACAGAGACAGTAAAGCTTCAAACAGACTGTGAAATTACAGCAGGAAGATTAAAGTTAGGTGAGGTAGATAAGAGATCAATCAAAGGACTTGTATGCATTCATATAAGCATAACCAATGAACATAGACACTGGGGGGTTGGGGTATGCCTGGGAGGGAGGAGGGGCAATGGGGAGATATGTATAAAAAATTAATAAAAATTTTAAAAACTAAAAATAAAAATAAATAAAAGAGTAGAATTATTTCCAATGGTTCTGCTTGCTTCAGCAAAATTCAAGAAGAAAAAAAGACATAAATAGAACTTCCTGGGACAGGGTTTTTAAGAACGTAGGGCATCCAAATCATTCTAGCAAAAGTCTTGTAAACTCCTAAAAGAGTATACAAAATTATTGCTGCTTAAACATTTAATATTAATTAAGGCTGGCATATTAGTTTTCAATCAAATTTATGATAGAATGGAATTATATTTTTAAGTGCTATGTGTATATTTGACACTATATTAGAGTTTCAACTATAATAAATGTATATGGCACATTTATGACCATTTTTATAGCATACTTATTATTTTAAGTGATTATAAGTGTTTATAGTAGCTGTAGTTTTATCACATTGTTAATAATGTTTATAACACTGTGCCCAGAGCCGAATATGAAGTACATATTCAATTATGACATGTTTTTTCAGTATTAAATGGGATTTTCTTCAACATTCTAACACATTTCAGTCAAAGTTAGGCACTGCCTCTACCTTTCTGCACATCTACAACAGGACTCAGAACAGTGCAGGGTACAAAGAAGGTGTTTAATATTTTCTTATTGCTTGACTAAAAACACTTAGTGGAAAGATTATTATTATCTCAAAACACATAATAATCTAGCCACTCAGTGTGTGTATATATAAAGAGAGAGAGAGAGAGAGAGATTGATATAGATATAGATATATAGATATATCCTATATAATAAAGAAGTAATATGCAAATTGACCATCACTCCAACACACAAGATGGCCACCCCCATGTGGTCAAATATGGCTGCCCACATGTGAATATAAATGTCCAGCAGGGGAGGGAAGTTAGGAGGGACCAGGCCTGAAAGGGAAGGCAGTTGGGGACAGCAAGGCCTGCAAGGGTGGGCAGTTGGGACAACCAGGCCATAGGGGAGGGCAGTTAGGGGCAACCAGGCTGATGAGGGAGGGTAGTTAGGAGTGACCAGCCAGCAGGGGAGGGCAGTTAGGGACAATTGGGCTGGCAGGGGAGGGCTTAGGCATTGATCAGGCTGGCAGCAAAGTGGTTAGGAGCAATCAGGCAGGCAGGAGCTGCTCTAGTGTGTTTGTGTGTGTGTGTGTGTGTGTGTGTGTGTGTGTGTGTGTGTGTTTTAGAGTCCCAATGCATGAATTTGTGCATAGGTGGAGTCCAGCCAGCCTGGGTAGTGGTAGGGGACATGGGAAGTTGGCTGGCCTGCCTGCTAGTCGAACTCCTGGTCAAGGGGACAATTTGCATGTTAGCCTTTTATTATATATAATATACACTGAGTGGCCAGATTATTATGTGTTCAGAGATCATAATAATCTGGTCACTCAGTGTACATCAGTGTGTGTAAATCATTGAAAACAGTCTACACCTAAAAAAAAAAAAACAGTGAAGACATGCTTTTTCTCTTTCAACTGTTTTATTTGTGTCTTTCTACATATCAGAAGCCTTTTCTGACCTCAAGGACAGTTCCTGATGAGCTATAAGATAATAAAATTATCTAGTAGAGATTATAATGGCTTCCTCAGTTAATCTCTGTTCCATCCCTACTATAATTGTACCATACATGATATATAACTGCTCTGAACCTATGTGCTTGCTCACAAACAGGTCTCATTGTCTCAGTGCCACCTGTATCTATCACCCCGTCATTCAATCTGCCATTATGCATTGAGGACCCAACACATGCCTAACACTGGCAAAGCAATAAAGAACGTGGTGATGAGGACAGGTTCTGAAGGCATACTGTCAGGTTCATGTCTTAGCTCTGTGCATTAATAACTGTGTGGCATTGAATACATTCCTTGACCTCTCTGGGACAGTTTCTTCGTTGATATGATGAAGATTAAATTAGTATCTACCTCACCAGGATATTTTGAGGATTAAAGGAAATAGTATGAATCTTTTATGATTAGCACCTGACACACAGAAAGAGCTCAATAAAAAGTACTATAGTTAGGATACAAAATTGAATGAGTAATCCTACCTTCAAGGAAAGCACAGCCTAAAAAGGAAAGCAGATATTTAATCAGACATTATTTACACAATATGTGTAGTAATGAGAGAACCACGGGTAGTACAAAATGTTTACATTAGCCTAAAAGTCTGCATAAGCTTCCTACAGAAGTCAATATCTGAGCCAAGCTTTGCCAAAAATACAGAGCACATATTTCACCAAGAGGCAACAACATCAAGTCCTAGAGATGGAAGGCTGGAGATGGCCAGAGGGATGACCAAGGGTTCAGTGCAGCTGGAGGAGGAGCTAAAGCCAGAATAGCTGGTACAAAACAGATAATGACAGACTTTGCATGCCAGCCTGAGAGATGAGGAATTCAACAATAGTCATAAGTGCCAGTGAGCATCTGGATTTTGAAAAGATCTTAAGATAGAAATTGGTGTGTCAAGTAGCTCCAAATTACAAGATCTGCAGAAGAGGATAGGAAACTATTACCCTCTCCACTTTTTTCATATTATCTGTGCCATTATACTCAATAAGGGTTTGTCAAGTATCAGCTCTATGCCATTTCACTGAGTCAATCTTAATATCCTTCATGAAGTTTACTCAAAATAAAAAAATTTAAAATTAAACATGGACTCTATATTCTCTTATGTATAGTATATTAAAAGAGAATTTTATCTATATATGACAGGCTCTACTAGAAAATTAGTAATGTGACAGCTTCTATTGTTCTGTGAAATTTCCATTCATTCATGAGGTGAATCTGCCCAAAGATACAGATGAGAATCATAACTCTATTTTTAACTTCCTATTCTTCCCAAGTGAAAACAGATTAATTATATTTCAGAAGTAACCTTTTTCTTCCTTTAATTGGTAATGGTGTCAAATAGTTTCATAATGAATAATAAAAGTCCCATTAATGTTATGATTTATATTAGTATGAATCATTACCAACATCTTAAAATGTTTTAGCTGATATTTTTACTGTCTTTTTAAAATTATAGTATAAAGTACTTATATTAAAAAATCTCTCATGGTTCAATCCCAACTCACCCAAAACCAGCTATCTTTTTCTTTTCTTTTCTTTTTTATTGTGTTACATGTATACATATCTCCCCATTGCCCCCGCTCCCTCCCAGGCATACCCCAACCCCCCAGTGTCTATGTTCATTGGTTATGATTATATGCATAGATACAAGTCCTTTGATTGATCTCTTATCTACCCCACCTCTCCTTAATCTTCCTGCTATAATTTGACAGTCTGTTTGATGTTTTACTGCCTCTGTATCTATCCTTTTGTTCATCAGTTTACAATGTTCTTTATTATCCACAAATGAGTGAGATCATGTGGTGCTTCTCCTTCATTGACTGGCTTATGTCACTAAGGATAAGGCTCTCCAGTTCCATCCAGGTTGCTGCAAATAGTAAGAATTCCTTCTTTTTATGGCAGCATAGAATTCCATTGTGTAGATGTACCACAGTTTTCTGATCCACTCATCTGCTGATGGGCACGTAGGCTGTTTCCAAATTGTAGCTATTGTAAATTGTGCTGCTATGAACATAGGAGTGCATAAATCCTTTCTGATTGGTGTTTGTAATTTCTTAAGATAAATTCCTAAGAGTGGGATTGCTGGGTCAAATGGGAGATCCATTTTTAGTTTTTTGAGGAAACTCCATACTGTTCTCCACAGTGGCTGCACCAGTCTGCATTCCCACCAACAGTGCACAAGGGTTCCTTTTTCTCCACATCCTCGTCAACACTTGTCATTTTATGATTTGTTGATGATTGCCATTCTGACAGATGTAAGATGGTATCGCATTGTCGTTTTGATTTGCATATCTGGGATAATTAGTGACTTTGAACATGTTTTCATGTGTCTCTTGGCCTTCCTTCTATCGTCTTTCAAAAAGGTTCTATTTAGGTCCGTTGCCCATTTTTTTATTGGATAGTTTTTCTTCCTTTTATTAAGTTGTATAAGTTGGTTGGAGATGTTGGAGATTAAACCTTTATCAATGATAACATTTGCAAATATGTTCTCCCAAACAGTGGGCTTTCTTGTTGTTTTGTTGATGGTTTCTTTTGCTGTGCAAAAGCTTTTTATTTTGAGCTAGTCCCATTTGTTTATTTTTTCTTTAGCTTCCATTGCCTTTGGAGCAGTATCAGTGAAGAAGTTCTTTAGGCATATGTCTGAGATTGTGCTGCCTGTGGATCCCTCTAGTATTTGTATGGTTTCCCTTCTAATGTTTAAGTCCTGTATCCATTTTGAGTTTATTTTTGTATTTGGTGTAAGTTGGTGGTCCAGTTTCATTTTTTTGCATGTATCTGTTCAATTTTCCCAACACCATTTATTGAAGAGGCTATCTTGGCTCCATTGTATGTTCATGCCTCCCTTGCCAAATATTAGTTGAGAATAGTGGTTTGGGTGGATATCTGGGCTCTCTATTCTATTCCATTGGTCTATATGTCTATTCTTGTGCCAGTACCAGGCTGTTTTGAGAACAGTTGCTTTGTAATATAGCTTGAAATCTGGTATTGAGATCCTACCTACTTTATTCTTCTTTCTCCGAATTGCTGTAGCTATTCGTGGTCTTTTTTTGTTCCAGATGAAACTATGAGGAATTCTTTCTAGGTCTGTGAAATACGTTGTTGATATTTTAATGGGTAGTGCATTGAATCTATAGATTGCTTTGGGTAGTATGGACATTTTAATGATGTTGATTCTCCCAATCCACGAGCATGGTATGCTCTTCCATCTGTTAACATCTTCCTCTATCTCTTTTTTCAGTGTCCTGTAGTTTTCTACATATAGGTCTTTTATCTCTTTAGTTAGGCAAAACCAGCAATCTTAACCACTGCACTGTATTTGTTCAAATTCTCTTTTCTAATAAAAAGCATTTAGCAAATATATATATATGATGCTCTTACTACTTCTGCTCCTGAATATTCTTAAACAGATTCTTACATTGCAAAAATAAAAAATAAAAAAGATGTAATTGTCTAAGTAGGTTCCTTACTACTTGGACACTCTGTGAATGCCTTCCAAGATGGTGAATTTTGGGTGAAAAAAAAGAATTCTTTTCAGACCAAGTGATAATATTTAAGTACTCTTTCTTGTGTGGTTGTTTCTGGTTTCCCATTACAAATGCTACCCATCCCTAACGCCATCATTTCAAAATGCTGTCCCACCCAAACTTTGCTGCTTATAGTTTTCAAACCTCCCTTTGGATACCACAAATACTTTTATGGTTATTAATTATTTGAATTATACCAAGTATCTCTTTGGCATCCAGATCTGTATACTTGGACTATAATTATATGACTGCAAAGTATTCACTTGAGAAGGAAAAAATTAATCATCCCCTAGGACATTAATTTTCCCCAAGGCAAAGAACAGATTTATTAAAATGTTTACTAACAACATAGAATTCATAATGCTTCAGGAATAGCCTAAATTTTTTGACCCTTAGTAAGCCATATTCATTTTATTTTGCTGCATAACAATTTACCACAAATTTAGCAGCTTAACATACACATTTATGATGTCACAACTGCCATAGATCAGGAGTCTGGGCATATGTAACTGGATCTTCTATTCATGGTCTAACAAAGCTTTAATCAAAGTGCCAGCCAAGCTGCATGCTCATCTAGAGACCCAACTGGGAACGAATCGGCTTCTCAGTTTATTTAGCTGTTGGCAGAATTCATTTCCTTGCATCTGTGTAACAAAGTGCCCAGGTGTCTTACTGGCTGTCAGCTGGAGGTTACCCTCAGGACCAAGAGGCCACATGGCCAACTAGAAAAGCAGTTCACAACATGGATTTTGTTTCTTCAGGACCAGCAAGAGAATCTCTTCCTCCAATCTGTTCAGCAGTATCCTATATAATAAACGCCTAAAATGCAAATCAACCAAACAACAGAACAACCAGTGGCTACAATGTGCACTGACCACCAGAGGGTAGATGCTCAATGCAGGAGCTGCTCCCAGCCTGTAGGTCCCAGGCCAACCAAGGTGGGTGCCAATGGGGACTCCCCTCATTACCTCAATGGTTGCCCTACAGATTGGCCCTGATCACTGGCCAGCGGTATGGACCCTACCCGTGCATGAATTCATGCACCAGGCCTCTAGTCTATAATAATACAAGTTAATATACTGGTTGACCAGACAGCTGGACAACTTTGCAGATGAGACCAAGGTTGCAAGGGCCAAGGCAGCCGCTGCGGCTACAAGGGCTGAGCATGAATTTCATGCATTGGGCCTTTAGTATTATATAACAAAATATAATCACAGGAATAGCAAATCACAATTATTGGTCCCTGCCACACACTTTTTAGAAATGTAGTCATCATGAAACAACTTTGCAAAGAATTTTCTCTCACCATGGACTTCTGGAGTTGGGGCAGGGGGGAGGCAGGGAAGAATCTAGGAAGTAGTTAAACCTAAGAAAAAAATAAAGAATTACAATTGTGGATAAAAGGACACTAATAAAATAAAAAGTCAAAAAAGTTCATTTTAAACATTTGAACTTTACAAATATCTTTCTTCAATCTATTTTTTGTTAATGACATTTGGTTTTCTAAAAGTCTGTCTATTCTTAAATACCAACAGGACATAAGTTCTCCTGATTTTCATTTTCACAATTTGGAGATTTATGATAATTTTTTAATGCAACATTCTCTTAGAATGGGATTTTTCAGGAAACTTAAAGAGACCAAATTTGCCTACTTGAGCCAACCGAGAAGAAAGCTTTTTTACAGATTTAGTATTACTACCACTCATGTGTATATATAAACCTCATGAGATATGACCACTCCTTAAAGTAGGCAAAGCAGAAAACAAGACCCCTGTCTTTCTAGCCTGGAGGCAGCTGATATAAGGAAAAGTGCACTCAGTGGGAGCTCTGGCACTGAATTTTCTTCTCAGCCACTTGGCCTTCAGCAAGTCAAGCAATTAATCATTAATTACTTAACACTTCACAGCAGTCCCCCCTTATCCACAGGCAATGTTCCGAGATTCCCAGTGGATGCCTGAAACCACAGAGAGTACCTAACCCTGTACATACTATATTTTTTCTATACATACACTTCTATAATAAAGTTTAATTTATAACTTAGGGACAGCAAGAGATTAACAATAATAACTACTAATAAAATACAACAGTTATAACAATATACTGTAGTAGAAGTTATATAAATGTGGTTTCTCTCTCTCTCAAAATATCTGTACTCACCTTGTTTCTTGTGAAGATATGAGATGATAACATACCTGTGTGATGGGATGAAGTGAGGTGAATGAAACATTATTAAGTAAAATAAAGGTTACATGAGCACAAGCACTGTGACACCAAGACAACTGATCCGATAGCCTTGAGGGCTACTTATGACAAATGAGCAGGGAGTATGTACAATGTGGATACCCAGGATAAAGAGGTGATGCACATCCTGGGAGGGATGAGGTGGGTCTCATAAGATTTCAACCATTACTCAGAATTGCTAGAAATTTAAAACTTATGAGTTATTTATTTCCAGAATCTCTGATTTAATGTTTTTGAAAGTTTTACTCATTTGACCACATAGACTATGGATAGTGAAATGATGGATAAGAAGAAACTACTGTGATTGGATGTAATAGAGGTGCAAGTGAAGGTCAGCCTGCTGAAGATACTAATTTTTTTATGGATTAATACAATATGGTGTCTAATGGGACTATTGATTTAAACACTGAAGGGAACCTGCACTGAAAGGGATGTGTATATTTTCTTAAAAGCAAATTCAATAAACACTGTCAATCTGGTCCTAAAATAATTGAGAAAACACTAATCTGAGTAGAAAAAATATTCCCATTCCAAACTGTGGCCTTTCTTAAGTGAAATAAACTTGATTTTGGTTTAATGTTTGCAATGAGCTATTATTTCTATTTTTTATGATGGCTGAGGCCAGGGGTCCTTACAAAGTTCTTTTTAAAAATGGGCTTCTTAAATTTGTCTCTCATTTTTGTGTGGAGTCTGAAAATTATTAAGGATGCTGACTCTATTTCTAAAGTTTTGTACTACAAAAAATGTGCATTAAAACAAAGTGACCATGCGCCATACAAATGGAAACAATAGATTAATGGTGTAACATATTATGGCATATAGTTACTAACCCTGTTCTCAAAGAGGTGACAACCCAGTGCCTGAGATCATCACATATACACAGAACTGCAGATGGAAACAGGTTTGCCTTGATGGGGAAGGGGCCACCCCTGGCCTGGAGTGACGGTTATAGGTAGTAGAAGAGGAAAATCAGGGAAACAATATAACAGGGTGGCTAAACAAAGCTTAGGCTCTGGGCTAAAAAAAACTACAGTTGGAATCAAAGCTTTTTTGCATAGTAGTAGGGAGATAGAAATTAACAATAATATTTGAATTATTAATAATAACATGATAGATTTTTGTCTTTTAGTGTTTCTAAAATAACATCAGCTTTTCAAAATACAAATATGACTCAGTTGCAGAACAAACCTATATCATCTCTCTCATTTTTAAATTTCCAATTAGTATGCCTCCGTCCATGTCTGACAAAGTACAAATGGCACCATTTTAAGAAGAGAATAACTGAGGTGGATAAAAGGATGATTGAAGATATTTCAAAATCCCATTTAAACTTTTTTTCTGGTGAAAATATGCAAGGAAAAGCAGTTTTAACTATAATAAAAAAATCTCTTTTTGGCAGATACTTTAAGGATTACATGAAGATTAAACATCTATCTACCCTTTTTCACCTTCTTACTAAAAGGGCACTGAAAGAAATCTTAGGTATCACCAAGTTAGGATTGCACCAGCCAGTGCACAAAACCTGACACAGCAAACCTGAGCTGTCTAAAAGTGACCTCGCAGGCTGTGAGCGCCAAAATGTGAATGAAACAGAAGTATTTCGTATTTTAAGCCTTTAAACATAATGTTTGAAAGAGTGAGACTGGTTCTTAAGAATAAAGCTTGCCCTCATCAAATAGCTACTTTTTATCAAACCAGGTGATGCCAGAGAAAACAGAAATGGAAAATAAGATCAAGGCTATAAAGAGTCTGTTTAATCTTGTCAGTCCTTCATCTGCTGCCCTGTTTTCAGAAAATTTGATGAACAAAAGATGGTAATCTTGATAAGCACCAAAGAATCAAAAATTTGTCTTTTCCCAAAGAAATAGCATTTGAAAATCCATTCTGATTTTGATATGGAATAAATTTCACATTTTCTTTTGTTGTTCTGAGTTGTTTTGGTTGTTTTTAACATAAAAGGGTTTGGGTTGTTTTCCTGAGCTTTGGCAACTCAAGTTTATTTCACCCATTTCAGTGTGTGGTATAACTGACCAAACAATGAATAAATGTAAATTTATGTTACCACATGTCCTATTTGCAATAGTTGGGATGACTGGTGCACACTATGGGAGATTGATTTCTCCCCAAGCTTTCCTGGAGAAAAACCAGCTCAGCCACTGTTGGAGCTACCGTTTCCATGTACCTGCATGGTAAGTCATTCTCAGGAAAGCAAGATATCACAATATCCCCCATTTTTATTAACACAAAGGTAATTTGAGGCTAAAGAAATCACATCTTTAAATCTGACTCCTCTTCAAAGCAATAAAAAATAATGTAAAATTAAGCAATTGATTTTATTTTATATAACAACTAGAGGCCCAGTGCACGAAATTCATGCATTGGGGTGGAGGGTCCCTCAGCCCAGCCTGCCCCTTCCCACAGTCCAGGAGCCCTCAGGGGATGTCCTCTGCGGGAGGTGACCAGGCTGATCAGGGGAAGGTGCCACCCCCATCATCCCGCTGCTGCTGGCACTGCCAGCTGCTGCAGCTGCCAAGGTGTTTTCATCAACCCATACTCCAGTCACTTCATCACAAAAAAATGACAACTTTCTTTAGGCATTTTCAAAATACATATGTCTTTCATAGGATATGACATTTCTTTCTTTCTTTCTTTCTTTCTTTCTTTAATCCTCACCTGAGGATATGTTTCCATTGATTTTTTTTTAGAGAGTGGGTACGAGAGAGGGAAAAACAGAGAGAAACATCAATGTGAGAGGGACACTTCAATTGGTTGCCTCCTGCATGAGCCCTGACCTGGGCTCCATCCAGGGAGGAGCCTGAAACCTAGGTAGATGCCCTTGATCAGAATTAAACCCAGAACTGTGGTTCGAAGGCTGATGCTCTATCCACTGAGCCAAACCAGCTAGGGCAGGATATGACATTTCTTAGCCCCTCCAGCAACGGATCTTTGTTTTTCCTCCAGGAGTGAGGTGGAAAAACCCTGGATCACCTTCTTGTATTCTTATTACCCAAGTTATCAAGAACACTGTGAGTGCCAGTGGAGAGGGAGCTTAGCCAATGAGCAGTCTGAAAAGGTGTTTCTTCTGCAGCTCACTCACAGAGGCCCCCCGTGCTCAGAGTACACCCCCAACCTTGGTGTGTGTCTGCTGGAGTGGGGTTGGCACGCAGTTCCCTCCTGCCCATCTGCACGCACAGCTCCTCCTGAGCCAGTTGTGACACCTTAAGGCATCCAAGTTTGCACATTTCATAGATGATAGATAGATAGATAGATAGATAGATAGATAGATAGATAGATAATTTTGAAACATGGACATGTTGGGTAAAAATCTTCCAAAAAGTCATTGTTTACAAATGTCTTATAGACTGTCTGCACTCCAAAATATACAATACACTTTTATTTGGAAACTCAAAGAAAGAAAATAAGAACTGCTTTGGTCTAATTTGATTTAATTATTTATCTTACAAGCGATAAGATGGATGTGAAACCAATGGTGGTGGAGATCATGGTAAAGGTGGGGGGGGGTTAATACTGATTTTTAATAAATTCGTTACTGATTTTTTAATTTTAATTTGAAGGTTAGAAAATGAATCAGAAGCAAACCAATAGGTCTATGTTACTTTGGGAATTCATAAGATATACATTTTGTACTAAAAGCATTTCATAGGGGTAATAAATCTGTATATAGATAGAATATGGCCTATTGAGGGCCACAAACTTGATATTTCTATGAGAAATGTAGATGAAATCTCATCTAAAGAACAAGATATTACAACTAAACCTGTGTTAACTAAATGTGTAGTCTTTGGCAAACTTCTTGACCTCTCTAAGATTCCGTTTCTATTCAACAAATGGCTATAATACTTACTTCGTTGGTTGTTGTAAGGTTCAAAATAATTACTAAATGTAAAATACTTACATAGTAACCACTGAACAAAAATCAATGCCCGCTCCTCCTGCCCCAACCCCCATTTTCTCCTAGTGTTCTCATTTTTTCTTTCAATAGGATAAAACTATTTTGATAGAATGAGATTAAATGTCTTAGAGACACTAATAGAACATATGAAATAATCTCACAAATTAATTCAATATAAGATCTATCTCTAATCACACAACACTTTATAAGCCAGAAGCACATATGACTTAAAATGTTAAGAAAAGAGGACTTCTTCAGAGGCAGGCCTAATGCACCTAACTATTTGATTGTCTTTGTTCTATTCTATTCAGTACATCACCTCTATCATTTGTTCAATCAATGTCTGCTCTCAAGAGAAAAAAAAATTGATCAGATATTACTTCTTAATAACATATGAAGCTTCACCCTGAGTCATTAATTTAGAATTTAAAAAGCAATTTTTTGTATAAGTAACACTTCTATTCCTTTCCAAGAGAAGAATGCCTCATCTAATCACCTGTGTCTCTGAGATAAATGAATGCATTAAAGCTCTTAACACCCTTTGATGGACTACAAATGGTCACAATACAGGACAATATTTGAACAGTAATGATTTGTGCTTTCTTCTTAAGTGTAAGCTGATTGCAAAGGCTCCTAGACAGAGCGAAGTAAATAGCTAAAAGGGTCATGAATCTTAATAGCTTCCAAATCAGAAAGATCTGCAACTTATATGCTCTGACTGGAGTGTGAATGGAATGTATAAATATTAATAGGTCTGGCAGAGCCCCTGCAGACAACCTGTCTAAAATTTCACAGCAGGAAGATTGAAGTTGCCGTGTGCGGAGCAGACGTGAGGCTCCCACCTGGAAATGAACTGTCAGCATGTGTGTAAATACATTTTTCCTGAAGGGATATTTAACACTGAGTGCTGCCCTGTCACCCAGCAACACCAGGCATTGATATTTAACTCCACTCCATTATTCAAAATTATGAACATGCAGATCAGGTTCACTCTGGAAACACTAAGACAGAACATTCTAGTTTGTAAGTCTCAATGTACTTCTTTTTCTTCTTCAAAATACAGCTTTGAAAATATTACTAAATTCCTGGAAGACTCTAAAACAATACCCAGGCCCATCACACAATGACTTGCTTGCCAGTGAGGCATGACTTTGTTCTGCAACATCCTGTTCTTGGTGGACAAGACACAGGGGCATTGATGGGTCTTATCAAGATAGAGAGATTGTGGTCTTGTATTCTGAGTAATACAGTGAACCACAAATAAACATAAGTTTAAAAAAATGATACCCATAAAGGAAACAATTCATTTTTAAATGAATAAAGTCCATGTGAAACAACAAAGAAATATTTGTCTTTTCTTACCATAGCATCCTAGAAGAACTAAGACCTATATATTAACTTCTTCCTATAAGTAAGAACTTCTCTCAGAACCAAGTATGGGAAGAATACTTTGCTACTAATTGATGAAATGGAATACAGAAAGAACACTAAAAGGAAGCATTCTTAGGTATAATGAAGAGAATTTGGTCAAATCAGAAAATAATCCACATTTTTCTTTATTTTAGTATTTGTGAGGGAAACAGAAATGCATAAGGATATTTATTTTTGTATCAGTTTAAGGATACCTCTGTTGTTTCACGAAGGTAATGAGATATTGATTTTAAATTATTTTTATTTTTGCTCATCTTGAACAAAACAAAGCCAAAAATTTCTCTACTAGCCACTCAGGGGAGTTATCAAGCCCTTTGTCTACATATGGGAACATGATTCTATATACCAACTCCAAGGCCTCCAAAAAATAGTATCAGTCATTATTTGCCCCCAAGTGAGAGAGGTAACGAAGCCCTGAAGAAAAAGCAAACACTCGTTAGGTTTAAAGATTTATGCATTTGATTCTTGTTAGACATTCATCAAAAATTTGTCTTCATCAACTTGGGACTCTCAAGAGAAATTATTAGAGATTTGTTAGATTTTTTCCAATCAAAGGCTCTCATGGGCAGCAAACCAGCAAAGCCTCATCTACCATCTTTTTACACAAAGGCTATTTAAAAGGATTAATTATGTGGCCCCAATAAATGCAATAAACAAGTAAATAAGATAATTAATTATAGCCCCAACACAATTCAGGCTAACAGCAACCTTTAAATCCAAACAATAGTCTTAGTGAAATAACTCATGATGGCCCCGCTACATTGACCAAGGAAAGTACCATAAGGTGCCATCATTTGATCAGTTGGGCGCTGCCTCTCCTACAGTGGGGGGAGAGGAGGTCTATTTCGTAAGTAAATGAGCTCCTGGAAACTCCCGTCCATGTCAATCCTGATCCTGCCCAGTAATTTCAGACACACAGGTATCTCCCGCTTTTCAAAGATTTCTGTTACGCCACTTTATTTATGAAAGACCTACATAAATTAGTAGCCATTTCACTAGCAGAGAAAGAAATGCAAACAGGAGTTTTGCTTTTCGGAGAAAAGGTGAAAAGCAAAAATAGTGTGCGTTTTGCAGCGAGCTCTCCTAAAGGCAGCAGCACTGGGCGGAGCAGCCAGTGAGGCCCGCCCAGCTCCGTCCTGGGACCTGCACTCAGCATCTCAGCATCAAGCCGCCCTCGCTGTGAACTGTGTCTGTGAGCATCAGTGCTGTACCGCCGTTTATTTTGTACATTCGTTAGCAAGATGTGTCCTAAGGTATCAGAAAAGCCTAAGAGAGCTCATAAGGGTGTCGTTCCCTTAGCATAACACTGACTCAATTTTTTTTTTCCATATAAATTCATGGTGATTGCTGTGGTGAGTGATGAGAGTATTAGAAGAGCAGCAAGCCCCCGAGTTAATCGCACAATAAAAATGGTTTAGAAACATTACACTAAGCAAAATGCTCACATTATCAGATTGATCTGAATCGTTACATTTCGGGGCACACAAAGGTCTGCTCAAGTGATCACAGCTGACAAGCTCTATTACTCTACTTTCCTATTTTAAATTGGTCAGAATTCAGTTGAATGTCTTCCATGCACCCCAAGAGTTGGGATAAAGAATCATGTTCACATATGTAGACAAAGGGCTTCATAACTCCCCAGCATGAAACTCTGGTGTTCTCCTTCCAGCCGCCAATCCTCCTACAAAACCCCAGAGTTGGTATAAATGCAACTTTGGTGAAAATTGATTATACATACCCCAACATTTTTAAAGCCAATTTTAACCAGATAGTTCCCAAAATCACTGTGCCTTTTCTTTTTACTTTTCAAAGCATGCATATTAAAATATGTTTTACAGCATGGTTTCAAGCATAATGTTCAAACAGAAATAAATACACATTGGTTTCACAGATTAAGCCAAAAAGACAGTCCTTGAATGTGTGGATGATACTCCAGGGCCTATACTTACATGCAAATGAGGCCCAGCACATCAAACAAAAATGTCGTGACTTTTAGATCTGCTCTTAAATTCTGCACAATAACTTTATATCCTTCTCTTTAATAATTAGCATGCCTAAATCTGCATTTTTCCAATAAGGCATTTTTCAAATAGCTTTGCTTACCTTTATTTTTTTCTTTTATTTTTTTCCATCATCATTTATCTCCTCTGTCCTTTTCTACCTTCACCCACCCACTTCCTCACATCCACAATCACTAAACTGTTGTCCATGTCTGAGTTCTCTCTTTTTCTTTTTCTGTTTTGCTCAATCCCTCCATATACCACCCTCAACCCCTGCTACCAGAGCTATCTGCCTGCTCTCTATCCGTGAATCTCTCTATTTGGCTTGGTAGTTCAGTTTGTTCATTTAATCCACATGTGAATGAAATCATATGGTAATTGTCTCTCTCTGACTGGCTTCTTTCACTTATCATAACGTTCTCCAGGTCTATCCATGCTGTTATAAAAGGTAAAATTTTCTTCCTTTTTATGGTAAAGCAGTATTCCATTGTGTAAATGAACCATACACATATCTACTGATGGGCATTTGGGCAGCTTCCAAATTATGGCTGTTGTAAATAACGCTGCAATGAACATACATATATTCTTTCAAATTAGTGTTTCAGGTTTCTCTGGGCAAATTTCAAGAAGTGGAATCACTGGGTCATAAAGCAATTTCATTTTTAATATTTTGAGGTGCCTCCATACTGCTATTTTTAATGAAATATTCCCCCTTATCCTAGGAGTTTAAGATACCTTTTCAGTACTTAAGATACCTTAATTTCATGATACTATTGTAAAGAAATACTACCAGTATTTCTGTTATTATTGTTGTTAAGATAGCTAACAATTCCCATTCCCCATCCCCAAAATGTGGTCATAAGAGGGTATGATATTTTGCCCACATCTAAGCTGTATTAGATAACTATAAACACAAGATATCTCAATTTATCTCTGCTTTACAATATAGGGAACTAAAGATCAGACAAAAGAAATTATTTCTCTACTATCACATGATTAAGAAAAACAGAACAGATCTCCTATAAAAGCCCTATGCAAATTAGTCAGGTAAAATAGCCAAAAATATGGAAATACAAAACCATGTTAATTATTTCTAAAAGAAATTTTGAATTCTGAACTTTGTCAAAATCAGTGGAGGAGGAAAGGGGGACATATGTAATATTTTCAACAATAAATATTTTTTAAAAACAAGTTTCTAAGAGAAAAAAATCGAAGTCAACTATACTAGATGTGAATAAAATGTACTATAGAAAATGGTATCAAGAAGGTCATCATTAAACTATTACTTCAAGAAGTAACACTTAATTAACACTTTTCTTACTAAGAAAAATCATTCAGTTATTTTCATACCCAGAGTGGTTAAAATTAAATAGTTTTTCAATATCATTTATCTATAATAATAAAAGCATAATATGCTAATTAGACTGGATAGCCAAACGACCTTCCAGATATCATTCCAGATGTCCTTCCCAACAAAGTCACTGTGGTGGGGCCTGAGGCAGAGACGGTTAAGAGCAATCAGGCAGGCAGGCAGAGTGGTTAGGGGCAATCAGGCAGGCAGGCAGAGGCAGTTAGGGGTGATCAGGCAGGCAGGCAGACAAGTGGTTAAGGGTCATAAGGCAGGCAGGCAGAGTGATGAGGGACAATTAGGCAAGCTGCAAGTGAGCAGTTAGAAGCCAGCAGTCCAGGATTGTGAGGTGCCGGGTAGGCTGAGGACCCCCTTCTCCTCCCTTTCTCCATGAACCGGGCTTCTAGTATGTGTGTGTGTGTGTGTGTGTGTGTGTGTGTGTGTGTGTGTGTATAAAACCCTAATTTGCAATTAGACCAAACTGCGGGACAATTGAACAATTGAACAACTGGCCGCTATAATGTGTGCTGACCACCAGAGGATGCACACGGAACATGGCGGGCATCAGCAGCAGAAGGCAGAGGATGGTGGAGCAGGTTAGCAGGGCATCAGAGCAACTTGCCGTGCCGGTTGCTGTCCCCAGGGTGAGCCTCTGGTGGTTACTGAAAATTCTTTGCTCCCACATGGCGCAGTCCTGCCTGGCACTCGCACCTGCTGCCAGCACTGACTCCACTTGCACCTACTGGTCCTAATAGCTCAGCACCATCAGCTGTTAGAATTGGTGGCTGCCAGCCCTGATCACCCCTGAGGGCTTCTCCACCTTCCTCCTGACCCTAAAGAGTGATCAGGGCAGCAGCCACCACTACCATCCATTGGTGGCACCAGCCCCACTCACACCTACTGCTGGCGCTGACCCCAGTTGCTCTGTGCCATCAGTGGTGAGAGCGGGGCCAGTACTGTCAGCATGGGGGAATGGCAGTGGCAGGAGCAGGAAACCAGGAGCTGTGGCGGGAGGGACCAGGTAGGGGTGCAGAGGATGGACCAAGACCCACCATAGCCCACTCCTTTCAAGGTGCACAAATAGTGCACTGGGCCCCTAGTTTTTAATTATATTAGACTATTCTAAAGGCAATGTTTATCTGGACACAAATGTTAAAAACAAGTATGACACAAAAATAATATGTCAGAGTATTGAGAACTATCTTGTTAGGAGGGTAATTTAACAATATGTTTCTGAAGCCTTAAAAATATGCATACCCTTGAACCAGAAGTTCTAAGAGTATATCCTTAATTAAAATTCTAATTTTAAAACAAAATAACTCAAGCATAAATATGTTTGATTTATAATGATGAAAATTGTATACAACCTAAATGACAAAACATAAGACAATGGTTCCATAAATCAAAGTACATCTAATAGATAGATCATGCATATGCTAATTAAGTAAACTATATAATAGCATGGAAATGCATATGGTATTTGTTACATTTTTAAAAGATATTAAAATATACATGCAAAATATAACATAATATAAACTATACTAGAGGCCTGGTGCATGAAATTTGTGCATGGGGGGGTGGGAGGGGTGTCCCTCAGCCCAGCCTGCACCCTCTCCAATCTGAGACCCTTCAAGGGACGTGCAATTGCCTATTTGGGCCTAAAGGGGCAGTCAGACATCCCTCTCACAATCCAGGACTGCTGGCTGCCAACTGCTCCCCTGCCTGCCTGCCTGATTGCCCTAACTGCTTCTTCCTGCTGGCTTGATCACCTCCTAACCACTCTCCTGCCAGACTGATTAATGCCTAACTTCTCCCCTGCTGGTCTGATTGCCCCTAACTGTCCTTCCCTGCCAGCCTGGTCACCCTTAACTGCCCTCCCTTGTCTGCCTGCTCTCTCCCAACTCCTTCCCCTCTCACTCCTTCGCCAGTCTGCTTGCCCCCAACTGGTGTCCCCTTGCAGGCCTGATCACCCCTAACCACCTCTGCCTCAGCCCCACCCACCATGGCTTTGTCTGGAAGGACGTCTGGAAGGTCTCCTGGTCTAACTAGCATATTACCCTTTTATTAGTATAGATAAAGAAGGAAAGTCAATGTTAGTTCTGGTTATGAATAACCTGGTCACTTGAATCAGCCCCTCTACTGAGAACAGTAAAAAGGCTGAATGAAATATAAAAACATCTACTAGGAGGCATCAGAGTCTTAACAAACCAGTGAAAATGACTGAGCTCAGATCTTGGAAAATGTGAAAATCCAGAGAAGTGAGGTTTTCCTTAGAATCTACTTTTGTTTTAAGACAAATTCCAGAAAAGGCTTCTGAAAGCGAAGCAACACTATTGACAGTCTCTTCACCCAGTGGGACAAAACTTGGAGCCCAGACCTGCTATGTGAAGGGGCTCACATAAATCCCCAGTGTTTTGGGTTAAATCCCACAAACCTGCATCATATGCATTAGAGAAATTTTAAGTAAGCCCTCCCTCACAGGAACTAAAACTCATCTTTAAATCTTTAGATGGAAAAAAAATCTGTTCCTAACATTGATATTAAAGTGATTTTAGATTGCTAGTGCTCTCAGACTCCTGGCAAAAAAAAAAAAAGGAATTATCTCTGGACAAGGAGGCCTTCATCCCAGACTTTAAATTATTTCCATAAATAAACTTTTAAATATAAACCCTAGATACAATCAAAAATAGCCAAGCATACAAAGATATGAGACCACAAAAACAGAGTAAAACAGATCTACAGGGTTGTTCAAGAAAACCAGATCATTCTTTCTTTAAAAAATATTTAAATGTTCATATGCTATCTGATGCCCAAGATGAGTGAGAAACAACTTTCAACCTTTAATGAAGTAACATGAATTGGATTTGTTTCTTATATTTTATTACTATCAATTAACAAAGAATTATGCTAAGGTATGCATAGGTAAGTTTCAATGGAACAAATCCCAAGTATAGTAAATAATATAGGTAGCAGCATAAGTATAATAATAAACATATAAATATCAACATTAAATTTTTAATTATTTAAACTCTATCAGCTTAAATATAGACTTATAATATTTATCAGTGTCAAGTTATTAACAGTAATAAGCTGTAGACACAGAAACAAAAATTGAAATTACAAGAATAATTTGTTTTACCACCAAATTATTTAGAACGACTTTTATAATCCTTAAATTTTCTATTTTTATAAAAAAGAGAGGGGAACCAGAAAAGAAAAAAGGCAGAAATCATATATAAATTATATTTATCGAAATTCTGCTTGCAAGCTACTGGCAACATGGCTTTTTAAATTTAATATGTGTATTAAAATAAGAAATGTGCTTCATGAATCACCATAATCATGAGCTAAAAATAGGGTACAGTATTTCTTATTACCATGATTAAAGCTGAATAACTTTTCCACCAAACTAGTTTTACATTCACTGATCCCTTATCATCACTTCTCAGGGCCCTTGTAAATAAGAAACATATTATAGCCCTAACCAGTTTGGCTCAGTGGATAGAGCATCGGCCTGCAGACTGAAGGGTCCCAGGTTTGATTCCGGTCAAGGGCATGTACCTTTGTTGCGGGCATATCGCAGAAGGTAGAAGGCAGCTGATCGATATTTCTCTCTCATCAATTTTTCTAACTCTCTATCCCCCTCTCCCTTCCTCTCTGTAAAAAATCAATAAAATATATTTTTTTAAAAAAGAAACATTATATATTATACTAGAGGCCCATTGCACAAATATTTGTGAACAGGGGGAGAGGGCATTCTTCAGCCTGGCCTTCACCTACTGACAGTCCTGGAGTCCTCAGGGGATGTCCTACTGATGGCTTAGGCTTGCTTCCCATAGGGAATGGGCCTAAGCTGCAGTCTGGCCTCTCTCTGCAGGAGGCAACTGGATGGGCAATCAGGGGATGGTACTGCTCCCCTTACCCTGCTACTGCTGCAGCCAGGCCAATCAGGAGACAGTACCATCCCCTACCCCATTGCCTCTCTGCCACCACTGGTTGCTTCCCCCCATCCCCATGGCTGTTCCCTCCCTCTCTCTGCCTGCTGGCACACACTTTGGCTGGCCTGGCACTGCCTACTCTCCGGCCCCACACCCTGCCAACTGGTCATTCCGCCATTTGGTCGATTTGTATATTACGCTTTTATTATATAGGATTATAAATTTGGAGAATGTACTAGAAGTTCTTAAATTGATAACTCAAAGGTAATTTGGTAAGGGTTTTTTATTAGAAAAAATAAAAATCCAATCTGATTTCTAATATTTAATGAGATGGAAATTGAATGCTTCTCCCTGTTAAACATCAGAGGGGTCAATGTATAACTTCCTCTCTAATATTCAGGTTCATGCTGTGCATTTTAAATTCTAACTCCCTAGAACATTTCTCTTGTACCTCCCCACTGACAACATATGCTCAGACCTTACCTAGGATAGGTTCATTTTTGCTGGTGATAAAGGGGCTGAAATTTGACTTTCCCTAGTTTCCTTGAAACACTGCGTTTGCCATTTGCATTTGAGCTCTAGCAGGTCTTACTGATCATGCAAATTTGCAAAAATTAAAAGGCTCTGCAAAATGTTTGGAGAAAGTTCAAGAAAATTGGGTGATTTGGAACTAATATTAATATCTGGGTGGGGTGGGGAGATTACTGAGACCAAGCAGATAAACAGGGCTCGGGTCTTTTAATGTCATCAATGCAGAACAAGGCTTACAGAGAAATGTCACCTGTGAAAACCCAAATAAGACCGTGCAAGATCAGTAATTCAAACAGTTGACATTCAGCAAATAAGAACCCAGTGCAGTTGTTATGTAGCTTTAATTATGCACTTCACACCAGCTGTAAGTAAATATAATTTATATATGATTTCTGCCTTTTTTTCTTTTCTGGTTCCCCTCTCTTTTTTATAAAAATAGATAATTTAAGGATTATAAAAGTTGTTCTAAATAATTTGGTGGTAAAACAAATTATTCTTGTAATTTCAATTTTAAGAGGAAAAGTTAAGGATAAATCCGCTCAGCTAAGACTATTTTACATGTAAAGTGAATGGTAATGAGTTCAAAACTCTACAGGTAAAGCCTATAACAATTGTATGTACATAAAAGTTGGGGCACTAAATGTGTGTCTATATCCCTTCTTCCTCAAGAAGAAGCTGAGAGTTGGGGGCTCCCTCCTGATTGTAAGGTGCTGTGCTAGAAGTGAGGTTTATGGCAAGAGTGTATCTCAGTCTTTCCTACCCCTTTTCAGATGGATATTTCCTCAGCACCCCCCACCAGGGAGTCAGTAGAAGTCACTCAACTAGTTTCTATATATTCAATTCATCCTGGGAGGAGGGAAATTCAGGAGTCCCCTATGTCACCACCATAGTGTCATCTCTCATTCATCTTTTTATCCATCTTGTCTGGAAGCATGGGACTTGGTTGGAAAGTCTGTAAGGAGGATTCTCTGAAAGGTCAGAGGCCTCTGGGGACCTTCCTGACGGTGGCAGACCCTGCCTTGACTTTTCCAAACAAGTTTGAGCCCCTGTGTGTTTTACTAGAATCTTTATGTTTAGACTTAAAAAAAATGTCCTTGTTTGAAAGACACTACTGATGCAGGTGTTTTCTCAAGGAGGCTTACACTGCTGATTGATTGCATCGAACGATTAATTTTAGTTCAAGCTGTTGTTACAATAAAAGCTTAAGGAGGCCAAGACCGGTTTGGCTCAGCGGATGGAGCATCAGCTTGCGGACTGAAAGGTCCCAGGTTCGATTCCGGTTGGGGGCATGTACCTTGCTAGCGGGCACGTCTCCACTGTGGGGCATGCAGAAGGCGGCTGATCGATGTCTCTCTCTCATCGATGTTTCTGACTTTCTATGTCTCTCCCTTCCTCTCTGTAAAAAACCAATAAAATATATATTTTTTTAAAAAAAGCTTAAGGAGGTAAGCAATAGGGGCTTTTTTGGCTCCTAATGCCAACTAGCCCCTTAGCCTCTCTTTCAAAAACATGTGTAACAGAGTAATCTATTTATCTGTTGCTCAGGGTCTGCTGGTCACCCCCAGAACCATCTTGCCACCCAATACACTTCATGAAAATTGTAGGTGCTCAATAAACATTTGCTTAATTGGAAAAATATAATATTATAAAATGTATTCAAAACAGAGCTCCCATGGTGAAAAATCAAACTGGTCATCCTACCAAATAATCTTCTTATTTTGTTGATATAAATTGAAAAAGAAATAGTTGTACTGTATATACACAAATATAGATCAGATTCCTAGAAAATTCATGTGCATGAAAGACTTATTTCCCCAACTATGCTGAATAAATATTTCTCTATTTTATAAAACTGCAATTTGACAAACTCCTTTTTTAATTTATACAGGGGTGTTTTGTTGTACTGGGGGAGGGGGTATTGTTGTTGTTATCCCCACCTGAGGGTATTTTTCCATCGATTTTTAGGGAGTGTGGAAGGGATGAGGAGAGACAGAGAAACATGGATGGGGGAGAGACACATTGGTTGATTCCTGCATGCAGGGATGGAGCCTGAAAACAAAATACCCACAACCCTTCAGTCTGTGGGCTGATGCTCTATGAACTGAACCAGCTGGAACCAGAGTTTTTTTAAATAGTATATTCAGCAATTATGTATAGAACAATCACTCAAAGAGTTGCTACTATCAAAACAGTTAAGTGGTAAATGGTAAAGTATTTAGATTATAACTACTTTAAACTGTGTTTCATGGACTAAACATAGGTAAATAAATTATTTATGGACAATAGAATGGCCAAATCTACTATCAAGAAAAAGGTCTTAAACTTTAATTTCACCTCTTATACAGATACCTTATAAGGAGAGATATTTCTTACAGAATAAGGTTTTACTTTCTCTGGACTTTGCATCATGAAATTTTAATGAAAAAGTGTCTGTGAGAAAATTGTAAGAAGTTGATTATACAAATTTGGAAATATACTAGTAAGTAAAGCATTAAAAACAGTACTGTTCTCACTGTGACAAAGTGAAAAATAGCTTTGTCAGTAATTCTGAAGTGTAAAATAGAACACAAATAAAGAAGGGTCCTGTTTTATTGTTGTTTTAATACCTTCTATGTTAGTTCTCAAACTTCAGATGGCATCAAAATCACCTAAATAAATTGTTAAGACACAAATTGCTGGACCCCACTCCCAGAGCTTCTGATCCAGCAGATCCCAGGTGCAACCCAGAAAGTGCATTTCTAACAAGTGTTCAGTTGGTGTCTACGCTGCTAGTCAGGGACCACACTTTGAGAACTGTTTCTATACAGTTGTTAATAATCAGAAGAAGATAATTTTCTGAAATGTTTTTCAAACTGCAAACATTAAAAATAACCCACATATATTTTCCATAAGACATTTGTTTAAATTGTTGTATCACACCCATGTGTATATTTACAATTCTATCATAATATACCCATATAGAAAGATGTGTATTATTTCATATTATTTCATAAAACATGTAATAGATTATTTCATAAGAGAAAAAGAAAACCTTTGATAATTCAAAAAAAAACTATATGGCGCAGACATTAGTAGGAGGAAGTATATTTTAATAGATTTAATCACCCTCAACAGCTCACACATTTGTGAACATGTAGTAATTTGTCAACAAATACATGTTGGCTAATTAACCAATTATTCCATTTTGAATGGAAAAATGCATCTAGATTTTTATAAATCTACTTCATTTTCCAAAAACATTCCCCATATATATTATAGGGAATGTCTTAAACTCCAAAGTCATCTCTAACCATCATCTCCTGCATCCAGTTCTCCCGCCCTCTAATTTAACCTCCACTTCAACCATATCAAAATCTTAAGTTTCTTGACCCCATCCATATTCTCACATCTTTCAGCTTCCTTTGGTTTCAGGTCCTTCCTTCCAGCTCCATGACAGATTATCTCAGTCATGCCCCCAACATTTTTCACAACTATCCTGTCTTCTTTGGCATGGCTGCAACCTTTGAACAAAGATCCATCCTGGATCATACCAATCATCCACTGTCACCATTTCTTGCTCCACTATGACTGGCGGAGAAAAATCACACAACCAGGCAGACTGGAGTTGTTTCGGCACATTGTTTATTTCCCATCTCAGCTGAGCTCTCAGGTTTGCCTTACTATCCTACATCCAAAAAGGGGTGCCTCTCCAATTCTTCTGAATACTAATTCCAAGCCTCAACCTCCTCTCAAAACTCTCTTTTACTCCATCCCTCTCAGAAAATGACTTGCTTCTCCATTCACTGAAAAAAAAAACCTGAAACCACAGGTCAGCCTCCCTCTTAACTTCTCCTTTCTCTCACACTTCTTTTTACAGAGTAAAGTTTTCTTTTGGAGTTCTGCAGTAGCCAGCCTTTAAGATGGACATCAATGATCCCTGCCTCCTGGCATTCATACCCATGTGTATTTGCCTCCACATTGTACCAGGATAATTCTGTATGAACAATTGAATATGACAGAAGTGATGGTAAGTGATGGCATTACTCCAATGTTAGATTATAAAAGACACTGCAGCTTCTGTCTTGGGCTCTACTCTCTAGCCCTCTCTTGGATCACTTACTCTAGGTGAAGTCTTGTCATAAGCAGCCCTGTGGGGAGGAACTTATGCTTCTTGCCAAGAGCCTGGAAGCAGCTGCTCCAGCTCCAGTCAAGCTCAGAGGCTGTGTCAGGCCGACAGCCTCACTGCAGCATCCCAAGAGATCTTGAGCCAGAACTACTCGGCTATGGCTACTCAGCAAATAGCTCCAAGATTCTGACCCTCAGAAGTTGGGTGAGATTATAAATGTTTATCACTTGAAGCTTCTAAGTTTTAGGGTATTTTGTTACTCAGCAAAAGATAACCGAAGCAGTGTCTAAGGCTAACCCACCCTCTTCTGCTTGACCCTTCAAAGTTATTATTCAGTCATCTCTTGCATCCTGCATTTCCAGCTTTTCTATTCTGTCTCCTTTCCTATATTAGTTTGTTCAAGTCTCCTCTTTAATTAAAAAAAAGGGGCCACCTTTATTCCTTTTCATCTCTCTAGTTGCCCCCTACCTCTCTCCTCCTCTTTACATCAAAATTCCCAAAAGTAATGACTTACTATTAACAATTTCTAGCTGCTGCCCGCTCCTCCACCCTAGTCTGCCACTCATACTTCACTAAAACGTCTCACAGAAGTTTCTAATGAGCTCATGTTGCCAAGGCCAGGGCTATGATAAGGACTTTGGATTTTATTCTAAGTGCAGCGAGAAATAGACAAGAGGTAGCTAACGGAAGTGATTAGAATCACACACTCCAGAGCCAGACTGCCTGAGATCTAGGGAGAACAGAGAAAGGGCTATTGTAGCAGCCAGCAGAGAAATATTGATTCTTTACTCCAAAGTTGTAGCAGAGGAGCTGGAAAGAAAAAGGAAGCCTCCAATATTTATTTTGAAGAACAAAACAATAGAACTTGCTGACGAGGAAAAGTAAAGGAAGAAATGGAAAATGACTTCCCAGTTTGAAGCTTGAGCAACTGGTGACTGTTAATGATTTATTGAGATGTAGGATTTGGGAAGAATAGGTTGAGAATAGAATGATAAAAATTAAGAGTTCCAACATTATTTGAGATTCCTAGTGGGCATCCAAATGGAGATATGAAATGAAATGAAATGTGTGGGATAGTATACTGGAAACTAATAATTCCTGTCCACTTTTAAAATATGACAAAAACAACTCTCAGAAACTGTTCATTATTTGTATAGTTCAGCAAGTTCTTGAAATTCTCATTTACAAAGTTTGATTCATATTTCTTGAAATTAGGGCTCAGCGAGGGTTTAATATTACATGAGCAATCAGACACAGTGACAGAGTTCAAAATCGGTGACTTGCAGAAGCAAAGTCTGCAGGGATTTTAGGCTTCTGATTAAAATACATGGACAGCACATCATTTAGGGTTAAGTTTATCTCACGTTCTGATGCCATAACTTAAGCCCCAGAGGAGAAACAAGACCCAGCATATTAAGTATCCATCAGGGAGTCTGAATACCAAGATGTAATTTAAATAAAGTCTCTTATTGAGTCACCATGTCCCAAAACTCATGCAAAAATCATATAAACTCTCTTTTAGTATGAGAAAAGCAAATGCAGTAAAAATGGAAAAAATAAAATAAGTTAGAATGATAAATTATACTGAAAAGAATAGCAATAATAAGAACTACCCAAAGAAATAGCAAAAATAAATAATTATTAGTGATCAAACGCTCATTTAAAAACATCAAAAATTACTAGTATATTATCCTGGCCAGGTGGCTCCATTGGTTGGAGCATCATCCCAAGCACCAAAAGGTTGCAGGTTCAATTCCCAGTCAGGATGTATACCTAGGTTGTGGGTACAATTTCCATCAGGACCATTACTAGTGTTATCTCTCTCTCTCTCTCTCACTCTCTCTCTCTCTCTCTCTCTTTTCCTTCCTTTCTAAAATCAATGGCATACCCCCATGTGAGGATAAAAGAAGATAAAAATTATACGATAATAGATAGGCACCTAGCTAATACAGAGACATCTGAACTGACTTGACAGAGCCTTACATAAGAAAAGTACCTGATCAGCGGAAATAGCAGTAATACCCTGTATTTGTACATTGATTTACTTTGCACTTTGCTATATACATCATTTCACGCTACATGGCTATTCAATTCAAGTCATTCAGCAAACATTCAATGATCACCTCCTCTGTGGCAGGCAGTACACAGGGCATTGAAATGAAAGACCTAGTTCTTGCTCACCGAGTTGGTGTCTCCTGGCTCATCCTGCATATGAAGTGTGGGGGAGAAGGAACATTGGAAGCTCATATCTCCCAATTAAATGATAGCTGATCTGAGTATTGCTAGTGAATAGCAGTTAGGTTATCAAACACTGACTGAAGCCGAGACTGGTTTGGCTCAGTGGCTGAAGGGTCCCAGGTTCAATTCCGGTTGGGGGCATATACCTTGCTTGCGGGCACATCTCCACTGTGGGGCATGCAGGAGGCAGCTGATCGATGTCTCTCTCTCATCGATGTTTCTGACTTTCTTGTCTCTCTCCCTTCCTCTCTGTGAAAAATCAATAGAATATATTTTGAACAACAACAACTAAAAAAAAGCACTGGCTGAAGAAACACCATATAAGGAAAGGATGGCACAAGAGCTAGCAAGTCAGCTTTGCATATAATTTACCTTGATTTAAAGCATAGGGTAGCCCTGGCTGGTGGGGCTCAGCTGGTTGAGCATGATCTTGTGCACCAAAAAGTTGCCAGTTCAATTCCTGTCAGGGCACATATGCAGGTTGTAGGTCTGATCCTGGTAGAGATGCATATGAGAGGAAACCAATCAATGTTTTTCTCTTACATCAATATTTCTCTCTCTCTCTCTCTCTCTCTCTCTCTCTCTCTCTCTCTCTCTCTCTCATAATTCCCAGAAAATCTGTGCCCTTAACCTTAGAACAGATGCTTGCACTCTGGTTTCAATCCTGCTCACTTTTGTTGCAGATTTATTTACAAGAAACTTGAATATTTGGTATCCTAGACCACAGAAGATCAAAAATGGCAAATTAGTAGTATTGAGGGATATTGTTATAAATGCAAAGTTCTAACAAGTAACAACCTAATAACAAGGGAAAACACAGAAATAATAAAGCAAGTAAAAGCACAGTAGCTTGAAGTCATTCAGCAAAGATGTTTGCAAGCCTCAACAGGAAGACTTTAGCGTACAATAGCTTTTATTTTTCATGAGAATTCAATACATATTTACAGGGTACATTCTATTTGCTGGGCACTACTTCTCCCCACAGATAAAAGAATAAATTAACCAAGTAGTGATAAAAAAAATGCATGTTTGGAAAATTTCCATTAAAAATTGTATTTTAATGTCTCTATTTGGACGATTAGCTTGGATAGAATGCCTCATTCCCCTACAATGAAGCTTTGTAAAGTGATTTTCCTTCTGTTTTTCGTTCAAGATCATTTAATAAACTGTGATTAATTTGAGTTGAGACTGCTAGCACAGCTAAAAAAAATAGATGAACACCTTCAAGAAAAAAAATGAAGAAAAGAAGATATGACATAACCTCTACACCACCATTCACAATGGTGTGATTGAGGCAAGTCACATAATTGCAATCTTGTTTTCCTCACCAGTGAAATGAGGATAACCCTATCCATCCATTGTGACTTTGAAATAAGTAGTAAATGGCAAAGGACTATAAAGCACTATATAACTATTCTTTTACATCTTTATTATAGAAAGTATTACACAGGTTCTTCTTTTCCCTCATTAGCCTCTTCCAGCCTGCTCCAACCTCTACCTTCCCCTCCCCACTACCACCATTCTCAGTCCATTTTTTATGTCCTTGGGTTATGCAGATATGCATACAAGTTCATTGGTTGATCTATTCTTACCTACCCTCCTCTGTCTTCTCTCTGTACATAACTATTAAGTAATAATAGAATTTTTATTCCCACTGCAGCTCCTCAACATCACCTCAGGCCTGTCACTGCTTGGGAATTTTCTCTGTGTTGCTGCTACCATCATCACCACCCCTTGCAACGTAGCCAGATCCCTTACCATGGGTAGTACATTCCCTTCACCCCTCCACAGTTATCTCTACATGTGATCATCATCCCTGTCTCCAAGCCACCCAGGGTGTCTCTGGATGGTGGTGACATCTTCTGATAACAGATAACTTGCCTTCATGTTTTACTTGGTTGATAGAGACTTATCTTTTTTAATATAACTATATGTTGGTTTTCCATTTGTTTTAAACTGTAAAGATATTGAGCTGAAGCAAAAGATTTAAACTGAGACCTAAAATCTGAGAAATCATCAGTTCTGAGTCAGAATTCATATTTTGATAAATTATAAATGTGTCTCTCTCTCTGCTCCCCTAATCTTGTACTTCTTTTCCCTTCCTTCATTCTTATTCCCAGTGACTTAGTCCACAAAGATAGAAATTTAATTTATTTTAGTGAATCCATTACTTGTACATAATACCAGTGAATAACTATATTATGAAATAAGTATTTTTAAATTGTATTATTCATCTAAGTATAATACTTATTGCCCATTTGTTCATCCCATAATATTTTGCCTATTGCTGAGCAGAAATTTCCTGTATCTTTCACCAAGAAACTTATCCTCAGAGAGTTTTAACACAAATATAATCATACTGACCAATTCCTGAAAAATCATTCAGTCCTCCTCAGTGCTATTTGAAACAGTTTAAATTTCTTAACATGGCTTAAGATTCTGCATGAAACCTCTCCAAACTTACTTCTCACCACTCCTCACATTATAATTTATGTTCCATCCACACTGTGCCCCTTTAATTTCTTCAATTGCACCATGATTTCCTTCATTTCCAAATCTTCATATTACTTCAATATCCTACACAATTTTCCCTTCACACATCATCTGGTAAGTTTCCATTGATTCATCAAGCTATAGCTGTAATGGCATTTCCCCAGGAGACTCACTTTGACCTCTACCACCAATACCAAGATTGGTATAGGTTTCCATCTATGTGTTCCCATAGCACTCTGTACTTCCTCAATAAAGCACTTAAATTTCTTTGTAACTGCCTCTATTCCTCACAAGACTGCAAGTTATAGGGGTAGCAGCCATTTCTGTCTTGGCTGACAGTTATATATTCAACATTTAGCAGAGTCTAGTTATACACATTAAGTGAATATTTTTTGTACAGGTGAAAGCAGAATGAATGAATCTTAAACTACTGAAGACAATTCTAGATACAGAGTGTACAGTGGTGAGAAAAAGTATATGTCTTTGCACTTGTGGGACTTGAAGTTTAGAGTAAAAGATACTAACAAATAAATGAATAAATAATTGCAAGAAGTAAGGTTCTGTGAAGAAAACAAATAGTCCATTTAGATAGAGAAAAATTATATGAACAAGATCTGGGGGAGGACCTATTTTTATTCAGTGGTCAAGAAAGAAATCACTGTGGAGTAGCACATGTGGAAAAATAAGTATTTGAGGTAAGGAGAAATAAACTTCCATTATTTCAGGAACAAAGGAAAAAATTATATAGACAAGGATGTTTGGGAGAAAAGGCTGATAATTTTTGTTTCCTCAATGAATTTAAAGCAAGGTCTTCAGTGGAAGTTCAAGAAATGAGAAGATGGAAACCAATATATCAAAGGAATGAATGGCCTTAGGAGCAAGTAGTAAGATAGTGTGCCAGTGTTGAAGTTGCATTGAGGGTGGTGATTATGAAGTTACACTTTTCCCAAACTGCCTGGCATGTAGCAACACTAGGCATATGTATGGAGATGGTAGAAGGTTGGACCTTCTGAGTATACAGATTTACCAAGGAATAGTATGATAGTTCAGTCATATAAAAAAATATATCATTAATATTATCATAGATTCAAAGTGGGTAAAGAGGAGAGGAATGAAAATAAAAGAGGATTGAGGAATAGAAAAAAAATGGATTATAAATCTCAGGGTCTTCAAAGAATTATTTCCTGATATGATACTGGAAGTGCTAGTATTAGCAATCAGACAAGAAGAAAAAATAAAAAACATTCAAATCAGAAGAGAAGTAAAATTGTCATTATTCACAGATGACATGATATTATACATAGAAAACCCTAAAGATTCCATCAAAAAACTACTAGAATTAATAGATGAATTCAACAATGTAGCAGGATACAAAATTAACACCCAGAAATCTATGTCCTTTTTATACACCAATAATGCACTCACAAAACAAGAAACTAAAAAAAAATCCTATTTGCCATTGCAAAAAAAAAAAAAATTAAGATACTCAGGAATAAAGTTAACCAAGGAGGTAAAGAACCTGTATTCAGAAATTACAGGATGCTAAAAGAGAGAGAGAGAGAGGAGAGAGAGAGAGAGGAAGACATAAACAATTGGAAAAAATTTATTGTGTTCATGGATTGGTAGAATCAACATTGTTAAAATGTCCATACTACCCAAAGCAGTCTATAGATTCAACACAATCCCCATTAAAATACCAATGGCATATTTCACAGACCTAAAACAAACTCTCCTAAAATTCATCTGGAAAAAAAAAAAGGCCACAAATAGCTGCAGCAATCTTGAGAAAGAAGAACAATGTTGGAGGGATCACAATACCAAATATCAAGCTATACTACAAAGCCACTGTTCTCAAAATTGCATGGTACTATCACAAGAACAGACATATAGACCAATGAAATAGAACAGAGACCCCCAAAATCGACCCAAGCCATTATGCTCAATTAATATTGACAAAGGAGGCAAGAACATGAAATGGAGTCAAGACAATCTCTTCAATAAATAGTGTTGGGGAAATTGGACAGATAACATGCAAAAAAATGAAACTAGACCACCAACTTACACCATACACAAAAAATAAATTCAAAATGGTTAAAGGATTTAAACATAAGATGGAAAACCATAAAAATCTTAGAAGTATCCATAGGCAGCAAAATATCAGACATATATCATAGCAAATCTTTATTGATACAGCTCCTAGGACAATGGAAACGAAGGAGAAAATAAACAAATGGGACTACAGCAAAATAAAAAGCTTCTGCACAGTAAAAGAAGTCATCAACAAAACAACAAGAAAGCCCACTGCATGGGAGAACATATTTGCCAATGTTATCTTCAATAAGAGTTTAATCTCCAACATTTATAGGAAACTCATACAATTTAACAAAAGGAAGATAAACAATCCAATCACAAAATGAGCAAAAGAACTAAATAGACACTTTTTGAAAGACCAAAAGACATATCAAAACATGCTCAAAGTCACTAATCATCCAAGAGATGCAAATCAAAACAACAATGTGGTACCATCTCACACCTGTCAGAATGCCTATCATCGACACATCAAAAACAACAACCGCTGGCAAGGATGTGGAGAAAAAGGAACCCTCTACACTGCTGGTGGGAATGGATACTACTGGTGCAGCCACTGTGGAAAATAGTATGGAGTTTCCTCAAAAAATTAAAAATGAAACTTCTATTTGACAAAGTAATCCCACTTCTAGGAATATATCCAAGAAACCAGAAACATCAATCAGAGAGGACATATGCACCCTTATGTTCATAGCGGCACAATTTACAATAGCTAAGATCTGGAAACAGCCTAAGTGCCCATCAGCAGAGGAGTGGATTAAAAAATGTAATATATCTACAAAATGGAATACAATCCTGCTATAAAAAAGAAGGAATTCTTTTGCAACAGCATGGATGGAACTGGAGACCATTATGCTAAGGGAAATAAGCCAGTCAGAGAAAGGTAAATATCACATGATGTCACTGTGGAATATAATGAACAACATAAACTGGTGAACAAAAATAGAATCAGAGACATAGAAGCATAAAACAGACTGTACAACCTATGAGGGAAGGTAGGGGGGAGGGTGAGAGAGTAAGAGATCAACCAAAGGACTTGTATGAATACATATGAGCATACCAATGTACACAGACAGTAGGGGGAGTGAGGGCTTGTGTTGGGAAGGGGAGCTGGCCGGGGAGAGGACAATGTGGGGAAAAGGAGACTAATGCATACTTGAAATAAAGAATGTAAATTTTAAAAAAATAATTGTTTCCATAGGTAAATGAAGAGGTAAATAAGAAAGATAAGACACTGCTCAGAGAATGAGATGCATGAATTCATTTTGACATTTTTATTTTAAAATTGGAGTAGTGGTGAGAATGCACAGCTGAGCTGGAGTGGAGAAAATATTCATTGGGGATGAGATGGCCAAGACTGTGAGAGACCAGAATATTTCAACTATAAGATGTTGAAGGTGCTCAAAATTGAGAAGTACATAAAGCAGGTTTGTACTTTGGAAATATTCCAGCTACAATACAGAGAATGGATTGGAAGGAATCAAGACTGAAGAAAAGAAGACCAATGCACAAACTCTGAAAGATCATGGTGGTTCAGATTAATTTCTTACCCTTTGAGACATGGAGAGTATCATTCTAAGTGAAATATGTCAGTCAGAGAAAGATAAGTATCACATGTCCACACTTATGTGGAATCTAAGTAACAAAATAAACTGATGAACAGAGTGGGTCCAGAGACATGAAAGCATAGAACGAAATGCGAAATCTCAAAGGGAAGGTAGGGGAGGTGGGTGGGTGGGAGGTAATCAACCAAAGACTTTGTATGCATATATGGACACAGACAATAGGGTGCTGAAGGCCTGGGGCAGGGGTAAAGAGTATGGGGTGGAGAGGGCTGGAGGGGGTCAATGGGAAGAAAGTGGGACATATGTAATACTTTCAACAATAAAGAATTATTTTTTAAAAAGAAGAGAGAACAATAAGGACGATGCAAAGAAATGCATACTTTCAAGAAATGCTGAAGTAGTAAGTAGGACTTCGTGTTTTTGTGGTGGGAGTAGGAGTGAGGAAACATGCTAAGGTATCAAGAACAGGTGACAGAGGCAGACACTAGTTCCATTCTTTGAAAAAGAGAAAAGACAATGAAAAGTTGTCTGGTGACTATCTAAACCACTGGTGATAAATCACCTAATCAATATGGATATAAATATATCACAGAAATTATCAAAAGTGATATCTTGATATTAAAATTCCAGCTAAGGCTTATAGTTTGAATGTTGGTAATACAGTTGGTGGTTTGAGGCAGTTTCTATGTAACAGCAGTGCACAACGAAGGATTTCAAGTATAGAAGAAAAATTAAATTATTAATAAATTTGGTCTCAACAAAATTGCTTTGCCTGAAGATTAAAGAACTCCCAAACATCATAAAGATTAAATATTAAAATAGTTATTTCAGTTTCTTAATAGATGAGGCAATATCTGGTTTTTTAATTTGCATTTTAAAAATCAGTTAAAAAAACACATTACACCAGTAAAACTTGATTGAGCTAATATTTTGGAATTCTCACTAAAGAAGTTAACTTTATTGTGCTACATAACAGAAAACTTAAATATTAAAAATATTTAACAAATGGCTCTAGCCAATTTGGCTTAGTGAATAGAGCATCAGCCTGCAGAATGAAGGGTCGCAGGTTCAATTCTGGTCAAGGGCACATGCCCAGGTTTCAAGCTCAATCCCCAGTAGAGGGCATGATGGAGGCAGCTCATGAGTGATTCTCTTTCATCACTGATGTTTCTATCTCTCTCCTTCTAAATTCTTCTCTGAAATCAATAAAAATATTTAACAAATGAATATATAACTTTCTTGCATGTTATACTTCCTTAGTAACAAGCTCATGTTCACTGTGAGCACAAATTTTAGAAAAATCTATTTTTCTAAAAAGCTACTTTCATACATCCTCCATTTGCTAACTCTCAACCTTCTAAATATCATGGAAAAGTCAACATATCAGCCTGCATAGTAAGAATTTGTGATTCCTTCAAATACTAACCCAACATCTATGTTATTTACTGTGATTTAATTGTGGCATCTTCCCCTTTTCCAGAATTTTCATGAAATGTTTTTTGTGTAATCCTAAGGTATGTTATTTTCTTTTATTTTATTGCTGACATTATTATGATGTATGCCATTCTCTCTCTTTTTGCCCCTCCACCTCAACCTCCACCCCACCCCAGGCCTTCCCTTCTGTGTCCATGGGTTATGCATATATGCATACATGTTCTTTGGTTAATTTCTTCCTGTCCCCTCCTACCTGCCCCTCACTGAGATCTCTTATTCTGTTCCATGCATCCATACTTCTGGACCAAGGTACATTATTAATGCACATCATAATACAGTTCAGCTATAAAAATAATGACCCATTCAAAGCAACTTTGAGCATGAAATAGCATAACACAATCCTTTTTTTTCTCTTAGTCCTTATATTGCTTGGTTATAGATGTTTTAATTAGTCATGAGTATTGTTTCATTCATTTTGATGAAAGGTTAGAAATTACAGTATTGCAATAATCAATTTTTTTAAAATACAACATAATGTAATTTGTAGCAGTTCTTGAAATTTCCATTTAGCTGTAAAATATGTTTTCCTGTAATAATTAAGTGTATAATGAATGTAAGGGCTAAAGAACAGTTGCTTTATAACATTTACAAGAAGTAATTTACATTACTGAGAAGAAGTAAGAAATTTTTAACATAAATGTAATTAGAATTCACTGGGCTCCTTTTATATTAGTCTTATAAAGACAGGTCTCTAATACAAATTTTTCAATACATGGTTATTAAAGAAACCCAATGCTTTTTTTTCCCCATTTGTAGTATAATTCTTTAAGGAGATATGAAATTCTTAAGGCACTTTACATGACTAATTATCAGGGTGACTATAACTATTGTAGCTTCAATAATTTATAACTAATTCTCAATTATTATCTTAGCTTAACTCTAAAAACGACAGGAATGTCTACAAATAAATACTGCTTAACATTTACTATTTGGAGTGCTAATGTTTAATAAAGACATCAAAGACTTGAAAAGCTCTAAGAGGACTAGAAATGAATTAACATTTAGTAAATATTTCCATAAAGGAAGACTGTGAGATTCTGAATTAATCCCCCTCCCAAGTAATTAAAAGGTGATTGATAAAAGTAATAAGTATTTAAAATTATACTAAAATTTTTGCCCTGGCTATGTGGCTCTGTTGGTTGGAGTATTCTCCCATACACCAGAAGATTCAATTTCCAGTCAGATACCTAGATTGTGGGTTCGATCCCCAATAGAAGTATATAGGATGCAGCCTATCAATGTTTCTCTTTCATATCGATGCTTCTCTCTCACTTTCTCTCTATTCATCTATCTATCTATCTCTAACAAGTCAACAAACATAGATAAACATATTCTCTAGTGAGGATAAAAATAAGTAGATAAAATGGTTGACTATCTGTGTCGTTCTTACCATGACAGAGCAGGAGAAATGGCAAATGAAGGCTTCCAATGTGCTAGGCATTGTGCTAAATACTTTGTTATACAGTGGTACCTCGAGATACGAGTGCCCAACATACGAGATTTTTGAGATACGAGCCGTGGAGCGAGCGATTTTTGCTTTGAAATACGAGCAACATTTGAGATAGGAGTAATCGCGCGGATCGGCCGGCTGCACACGACCCACTAGTTTACCGGGACTCAAGCCTCTCATAGTTTCCCATGCGTCAAGGTTATGGAACGAATTAAACTCGTATCTCGAGGTACCACTGTATATTTATTTAATCAGTCCTTATAACTAAAAAGTGAATTGGGTACTATTCTTATACCCATTTGAGAGATGAGGAACCTAAGCCATTTTATGAGCAATTTTCCCAATTGGTCTCCAGAAGGCCTTGCCTACTTGACCTCAATGGCTGTTGCTCTTCCACCCTTTCCCTTTCTTTTTTCCAGGTAAGATAAGTGGTGATTAGGAACACCGATAGCAAGTTCTCTCAATTCTCTTAGCCATTTTGAAAACATTATAATACTTCATGGTTGTTGAGACATTTGGGGAATAGGCTAAATTGGCATCCCTCCCAAGCCTGATCATTAGTGTCAAGAACCTTGATCTTAACATTATGATCTTGACTTCAGAGTCAACAATAACTAAGGAAGACTGACAACCAATAGGATGTAATGAGTAAAGTGTAGCCACTTTTTCTTAGAAGCCTTTATTCTGCTCTAAGCACCTGGATGCTTAGGGCTTCTAATGTCCACACCTTTCTACAACTGGATAAAGGGGCACTGATTCCTGAGATCCAGGGGAAGTAGGCCCTCTTTTGCAGAAATTTTTCACTAGTCTTAAGCACCAGTGATTCCTCTAGCTTCATGACTGTTACTTTTTTGTTCTGTCCTTATAAGATGTTTACTAAATTTTGTAGCCAAAAAAAGTTGGAACAACCTACCAATCTGCTTAACAACTCTAGCTCTAAGTAAAAATACCTTTCTAAACATCCCTAATCAGTGTGCCCAAGCCTACATGTGAATATTCCAAGAACAGGAGTCCTATCCGCTAATAGAGAGGACCATCTGAAAGTAGAACAGCTCTAAATATTAGCCTCCTCATTCTGAGCCAAAATCTGCTTCCCTGTGATTTCTAACCTCTGTACCCGACAAATCTCTCTTTTATGATCAACCCTTCAACTTTGAAGCCAGCAATCAAATCTCCTTTGTTCCAACTAATCCTCAGTTCCTTCAAACATTTCTCATTTGTCAGACCTCTATCAATTCTACAGCCAAAGCTTACTCAAAATTTACTTTTCCATTATTTGCTCTGTAAATTGTCAGATTCTTGTCTCCATTTACAACCAAGAGCTAACATACTGAGCTCTTACTACATGCAGGAGCTGTGCAAACTGCTTACACACCTGATCTCCTAGTGTCCCCACAGGATAGGGACTCTATCATCAGACCCTTTCTTCACATCAGGAAAATAAGGCATAGAGAGAGTAAGTGAAGGTCAGAATGCTAGGAAATGGCAAAGGAAGGATTAAAGCCCAGTTGTGTCAAAGCCCCAGAGGTTCAGCTGATTTTGTCCTTTCTATTTCACATCCATGTATTCTTCAAATATGTACTGTTTTGCAATTGCAGCTACCAGTTTTTTTCTACCCCATTCAGTTCCAAAGCAGAGCCCTCTGGATCCATTCAGAGATCTGCCCAGTTCTTTGCTCCTCCTGGAATTGTCTGAAAATAGCAGAAAGCTAACTTGGGATAGACTAAGCCACTACTATAGAATATAGAATGAACATCTCAAACTGTTAATCCATGTAAATTTAAATACAACAAATTATAAACCCTATAAAGAGAAATGCTAGCCAGTTAGTGCCTATTTCTCAGTCCACAAAAACTCTTTATCCAGCTGCCTAAGACAAGCTATCTCCATCACAAAATATTCTGGATTTCTCCTCTTTTCTTTTTGCTAAGATTTTGCTAAACTCTTCTGCATTTGTAATGGCCAGCCTGCTCCAGAACATTCACACCTTAGTACTAGACCTTGGTAACTATCTGTACAAAAGTAGAAGTCTTTACATATGCAATTGTAAGTACATTGTATTTATCAACAGTGTTGTTAAGAAGGCTTTCCTTCCCTCCCATATGTTCTACAAGACAGAGCTGACACTAATTATTACTCCTTCTGGGGACTGTATCTCTTTGGTTTATGAAACTGTGGCTCTGCTCTCTAGGAGGTTGGGTCCCTGTTCAATTACTTTTGTGTTCTGTTCCACCCTTTGACAAGGAAGGAGATCATGTTAACTTCTGCATTTGGTGAAAATAAAATTTTAAAACTTGGATAGCAACTAAGACTGATTTCTCTATTAGGCAAAATGCCAATGCCATGATACTCCCTATGGATTAAAACTCAACATCTGGGCTGAGTGCAGCAGACCAGAAAGAAGTTTGGGAGCATAACCATTGATACCAGTGCCCATACTCCCCCTACCATATCAGGTTACATATCCTATGCCAGTGGTTCTCAACCTTCCTAATGTCACGACCCTTTAATACAGTTCTTCATGTCGTGGTGACCCCCAACCATACTTCATAACTGTAATTTTGCTATTGTTATGAATTATAATGTAAATACCTGTGTTTTCCGACGGTCTTAGGTGATCCCTGTGAAAGTGTCGTTCGACCCCCAAAGGGGTCGCGACCCACAGGTTGAGAACCACTGTCCTATGCAATGATAAGAGTATTTTCTTCTTCTCTCCCTATATTCTCCCCTTCTTCTCACAAACTAAATAGATTAGGAACTAAAAGCTTTAGAATACATAGCATAAAATCAAGAGTGCATTACACTGGGTAGTAGACAGTTATATCTTCAGGCAGATGGGCATGAAGTCCTCCCTTTTACTAATAGCAAACAGCTATTCTTTTAGGATCCCTCCTCCATTGGGTACATTAGGATAAGACCACTAATTAAGGAACACACCTGGCATTAACCATAGGGAAAAAGGGAGAGAGGATGTGACCATAATGATCCAATCAGCTGTTTCTCCCTGGAACTTGACCCCTGACCTCCATTCATTCTAGCAGCACTACCCTGATGAGCCCAAAAAAGAGTTCCTGCCTCATGGATTCCTGGAGCACCCTCAGTCCTTTTCCTGCTCTGAACCCAATTCTAGTATCCCTGCTGCTCCAAATCCTTCCAACAAATTCTCTTTTTACCCAGAGTCCGTTTCTGTCTCTTGCATTCAAATAATTTTGACTGAGATACATCTCCATAATGCTATTTCTTATGGACATTACCTAATTCTTAATTAGCATCAAGTATACTAGATCAAGTAAGTCTTCATCTGTGGGAAGAAAATAAAAACCAAACTAAACATTTTCATCAGCTTTAGCATTTTGCCCAGTTGAAGCTAAATGCCAAGTGAAATTTATCAGCTGGTTCCAGAGAGCTTTTCTTAAGTAGTTTACTGCTTTGTGTCTTGCATCTATTTTTGCAGCATACCCACCACTTAGTGGTCCTCTTGGGAAGAAACACCTCCCTTCTTTGATTTATACCCTCTCATGAGAGCCACCCATATTTGAATTCTGAGCTGTTGTTGATTTGTCTTTCATTCTGGAAAGTAAAGGAGTGGCATGAGGGGGGGAAAAAAGAAAAGCTTATGGCACATTCCATTGTAAGTAACAGGAAGGTTAAAAAAATAATCCTAACTTGGAAGGCCAAGAGAGGAGGAGTGGAAGGTAAAAAGACCTCATTACCTCTTGTTGTTTTAGTTCACTTCAAATAGCCTAAAGCTTTTAAGAATCTCCAGGCAGGTTAGATTTTTTTTTCTATCTAGACAACTGATTGCCTAGTTTGAGACCCAAACAAACCTTTAAAAACAGCCTTCTAGTGGTCTTCTTTTGGCCATCTACCTTGGAATTTGTAGAGACTTCACCCTAAATTCCCCCTAAGTGAAATAAGAATTTATGTTAAGTGTCATAGCCAGGGACCAAGAAGTCCCTAAGATTGGTGGAAGTGAGACTTTAGCCAGCACTGTTCGCCTTATTTAGCATGTGTCAGAATGTTTATATTCACTCAGTACTGTTTCCTTCCTTTCTGAGAATGTCAAAACCAAGAATTGATTTTGTTAATTTGGCATGATCTGTCTCTCATCTTTCTCCTCACACTTAAAACACCTACTGTCAGTTTATATCTATCTCTACAGCCACATGAGGGAAACTCTTGCCATTTATAGAATGCAGGGAAGCCTGTCCATGGTCTTATAAAATAAGCCTAATTTTTCCCCACTTGAATATGTTTCTGCCTCACTCATGTAACTTTGGCAGAAATATTGCATAAGGGGATTGCAATATAATAAGGCAATTAATAATATGTGGAGCCAACAAGAGATGTAATACAATGTTACGCTTCTCTCACCTATAACACATTGAACTGTAAAATATGAACTATGGTTGTCTTTATCTTTATACCACCAAAGAAAACCCATAAAGATAAAGAATGACAGCATCTGAAAAGGAATTTGCATTTCCAAATCTACCTGTCATTTCAAATGGCAGATGAAACATAGGCGCAGACTGGAATGGAAGCCAGCAGACAGAAGAAAGGAATTGGGAGGGAAATCTGATGGTCCTTATTTCTTTAAAAGAGTGGTTTTAATATTGCATGGTCTCATATTCATCACAAAGGAAATTAGAACAATATGCCTTCACACACCAAAAAAGAAGGAGGAGGGAGAGGTGGACTTGGGGTGAAAGTGACTGGAAAGGAAATCTGGAAAGACATATAGCAGACATTCTCTGAAACAGAGGATGTAAGCACAGGCTTCTAAGCCACGATGATTTCTGGGCAGCCCGTGCTGTTACCACATGAGCTGCCATGATTGGTGTGGGTATTTACTCATGCCTCATTTTTGAACAGTCTTGGCTTATGATGTTTTCCCTTCTAGAGAACTGGAATAAAGTCTGAGGTTGGAACGCACCAAAAGACACAGCACACTGTGTATCCTCTACCATGTATCATTAAAAAATTACACAGACCAGCTCATTCTTTCCTCCAAGGCAGTTACTAAAATTATAGCTAAAATCTGCAAACAAATAAAAAATAGGCCAAATTCTTTTAGCAAAAGAGATAATATTTAGTGGGAATTTGAGCTTTGTGGATCAAAATGCCTCTCCTTATTTTTTAAAGAAAACAAGAAACAGCACATGGAATAGCTGGATATATTTTGGTGAACATATGGTGCTTCTTGGAAAAATAATCATCTTTCACTCGTACCCATCTCTTTCTTATGAGCACGCCCCCGTCCAAAATGTATAGTACACTAAACAGAATCTCTTCACCTTTTGCACCCAACCCACTAACCCCGTCACCCCTCTGGCAGCTGTCAGTCTGTTCTCTATATCTATGAGTCTATATCTATTTTGTGTGTTTATTTTTTTCATTAAATTCCATATATGAGTGAAATCATATGGTAATTGTATTTTTCTGACTGGCTTATTTCACTCTCTAGGTCCATCCATGTTGTTACAATGGGTGAGATAGTCTTTCTTTTTATTTATTTTTTTTCCTGCTAAATAGTATCCCATTGAGAAAATATACCATAGCATTTTTATCCGCTTATCTGGTACTTCCAAATTTTGGCTATTGTACACAATGCTGCAATGAACATGAGGGTGCATATACTAGTATTCTTTTGAATTTCAGATTTATATATTTAAAAGTGGGATTGCTGGGTCACAAAACAGTTCAATTTTCAATGTTTGCAGTAACTCTATGCTGTTTTCCACAGTGGCTGCACCAATCTGCATTCACAACAGTGCACAAGGCTTCCCTTTTCCCCACATCCTCACCACCAAATGTTTGTTGATATATTGATGATAGCCATTTTGACAGGTGTGAGGTGATCTCTAGTAGTGGTTTTAATTTGCATTTCTCTGATGATTAGTGACATTGAGCACATTTTCATATGTCTATTGGCCATCTGCATATCCTCTTTGGAAAAGTGTCTCTTCAGGTCCTTTCTTATTGTTTTAATTGAATTGTTTGGTTTTTTTGGTGTTGAGTTGTATTAAGTTTTAGATAGTAACCTCTTATTCAATATATCATTAGCAAATATGTCTTCCATTCAATGGGTTGTCTTTTGTTTTTATTTCAGAAAGAAAAGGGAGGGAGGAAGGGAGAGAGGGAGGGAGGAGGAGAGAGAGAGAGAGAGAGAGAGAGAGAGAGAGAGAGAGAGAGAGAGAGATCAATGATGAGAGAGAATCATTGATCAGCTACCTGCTGCACACCCCACACTGGGGATGGAGCCCGAAACCCTGGCATGTGCCCGGACCAGAAATCAAACCATGACCTCCTGGTTTATAGGTTAATTGTCAATCACTGAGCCATCCCAGCTGGGCGTCTTTTAATTTTGTTGGTGGTTTCCTTTGCTGTGCAAAAATTTTTTAGTTGGATATAGTCCTGTTTCTTTACTTTTTCTTCTATTTACCTTGCCCAAGGAAATAAATCCCAAAAATATTGCTATGAGAAATGTCCAAAATCTTTCTTCTTGTCTTTTTTCTAGGATTTTTTAGGCACTAGGTCTTACATTTAAGTCTTTAATGTGTTCTGAGTTTATTCTTGTGTATGGTATAAGAAAGTGGTCTAGTTTCTTTTTTTTTTTTTGGTCCAATTTTCCCAACACCTTTATTGAATGGACTGTCTTATCCCATTGTATGTTCTTGCCTTCTTTATTAAATATTAATGGACCATAACTAGAAACAGGAAGGAAACCCAAAAATTGTATTCCACGCAGCTTGCTTTACTTCTCAGTGGATAAACCTTTCCTTTGTTTCTGAGTCTGAAATTCACAGGGTTTTTACACTTTTGGTATTCAGTGTATGTTTCCTATAGGATTTTGGTGGATATTCTTAATTGGTTTATGAAAGCGTCCTAATATTCTAGTTTTCTAAAAACAAATTTTCAATAAAATGACTGAATGCTGAAAATATTATATATAATTGATCAAATAAGCATAGGTTTATTTCTGGGCTCTCTATTCAGTTCCATTGACCTATATATTTGTTTTTATGCCAGTACCATGCTGTTTTGATTACTATGGCCTTGTAATGTCATTTGATAGCAGGTGATTCCTCCAACTTTGTTCTTCTTTTTCAAGATTGCTATCAGGCTCTTTTGTGGTTCCATATAAATTTTGGATTATTTGTTCTAGATCTGTAAATACTCCATTGGCATTTTGATAGAAATTATGTTGAATCTATAGATTGCTTTGGGTAGTATTTATATTTTAACAATGTTAATTCTTCCTCTGTATGAGCATAGTATATATTTCATTTATTTGTATCTTCTTCAACTTATTTTTTCAGTGTCTTATAATTTTCTGAGTACAGGTCCTTTACTCCCTTAGATAAATTTATTCCTAGGTATATTTTTGTTGTTGTAATTGTAAATGGGATTGTCTTCTTACATTCCTATCTGATAATTCATTACTGCTGTATACAAATGCAACTAATTTCTGGATATTTACTTTATGTCCTCTTGTTGGATTGATCCTTTTATCATTACTAGTATGTAGTGTCTTTATTTGTCTCTTATTACAGCCTTTGTTTTAAAGTCTATTTTGTCTAATTTAAGTATTACTATCACAACTTTTTTTTTCTTTCCATTTGCATGAAATATCTTTTTCTATCCTTTCACTTTTAGTCTGAGTACCTTTCATTCTGAGATAGGTCTCTTATAGACAGCATATATACAGGTCTTGTTTTCTTATCAATTCAGCTACCTATATCTTTTAATTGGAGCATTTAAGTCATTTACATTTGAAGTGATTTTTGATAGGTACATATTTATTGCCATTTTATTCTTTATTACTATGTTCCTCTTTTTTGTCTTTCTTCTCCTTAAAGAAGTCCCTTTAACATACCTTATAACACTGGCTTGGTGGTAATGAACTTGTTTAGCTTTATCTTGTCTGCAAAGGTCTTTATCCTTCAATTTAAAATAAAACTAGAGTAGTCTTGGTTGTAGTTCCTTGTAGTCTATCTTTAATCTTTGCCCTTTTCATTGTGATGTGTCTTGGTGTGAGCCTCTTGAGTTCATATTGTTTGATACTCTGCACTTCCTGGACTTGGGTGTCTTTTTCCTTCACCAAGTTAAGGAAGAGTCATTATCTTTTTCAAATAAGTTTTTGATTTCTTGCTCTCTCTCTCTTCTTCTCCTGATACCCCAATGTTGCAGATGTTATACTTCATGTTGTCCCAAAGGTCTCTTAAACTATCCTCATTTTTCTTTTTCTTTTTGATGCTGTGATTGGGTGTTTTTTGCTACCTTATCTTCTAAATTGCTAATTTAGTCCTCTGCTTCATCCAACCAACATTTATCCTTCAAGATTTTTCATTTCTGACTATTTGGTGTGTTTTTTATGGTTTCTAAGTCCTTTTTCATGCTGTTGAAGTTCTCACTAAGTTCCTTGAGCATCCATATATCTCTTTTTTTTACTTTAAATCTGGAGATTTCAACTATTCTTTCCCTGTGTGTTAGGTAGATTTGCAATGCTTCCCAACTTTGGTAGTGTGACCTTACATGGTAGGTATTCTATGGAACCAAGTGGTGCTGTCTCCTTGATCACCTGAACAGAGTGCTTTAGGAATGTCTCTTGTGAGTTATGTGAGCCCTCCTGTTGTAATTGGATCTTGATTGCTATTGGCATGTTTGTGCATGGGGTCAACCTTCATGCTGGCTGACTATAAGAATTAACCCTGTCCACAGTATATGAGATATTATGCAGGTACTGGCCACACAAAGCAGAATTCACCACAAGAAGAGTCTGGTGCCCACCAAATCTCCCTTTGGATGTGCTGCTTGTGAAGTTAATTAGATCCTGCTCTGATATGAAGCTGGCCACTGAGTGTGTTGGCTCTGAGGCCTCTTGGGAGAGACTCTAGTGTAGTTCAATGTCAGACACTGCCTGGAACTGGACCTAAGCAACCTGTTGGAAGCTACAAAGTGATCCACACTTTTTGGCAGCCTCATATAGGCCTGGTGTGTATAGGAAGGACCAAGTTGTACACCATGGCCAGCTTCCACTACCACTGATCCCAGGAGCAGATCAGAAAATGGTCCAAGGCACCCCAAAGACCTTCTTTTGCCTATTAACCTCAGTCCCTAAAAAAGCCTCTGGTGGTACTTGAGTTGCATGAGGTAGGTTCTCAGTGAGTCAGCAGATAAGGGTCAGTAGTGTTCACTAGATTGATACAAGTTCATACTCGGTGCCGGTCCTGGGTCTTAGGCTTCTCAGCAAAAATCCTAGGGTATACCAATGCTAGCCTCCACCCACCAGATGCGCACAGATCTATGTGGTGGCAAGGGGTCTTAGATAGTCATCAGAGTGAGATTAGCAGTGTTCAACAAGCCCAAATAGACCAAGACTTGGCCATGTGAATGGAAGGTTCTATTCCACTCAGGCATTTAAGGAAAAAAATTGCCCTGTCCTAATGCCACACAGCTCAGTCTGTCTTGGATTCTGCCTGGACTTCCTGGAGAGCCAGAGCTTGGCAGGGTGGGGCCATCAGGAGTAGGGAGGGTGACACTAGTGGATTTCCTTGACCAGGAGGAGCCAGTCAGGTTCAGGGAAAAGTGAGAGGATTGGTCCAACCAAAGAGCAACAGAATTCAGTCACTGATGCCCCAAGGGGCATGAGCTTTGCAGGGTGGGGTGATATAGGTCTATTACACTCCTCCAGACTTATGTTGTATGTAGATGAATGCTCTGCCCAAGAAAGGTGGTGTTTGTGGTGTGGGAGAGGGTCTCAGTTCAGGGGCCCTGAAAGCTGTCCCTTCAGCTCTCTACCTAGAGCCACAAACCCCAGTCAGTCTCCATGACTCTAGTCCATTCTACTCTCCCTCCACCAAAGCACAGAGACACACAATTCAGTATTGCTGCAAATGAGATTTAGTGCACTGGTCCTTTAAGAGGAAGCCTTGGCAAACTGCTATCTCTCCCTGGTGGACAGAATCCTGACTGATTTTCACAGCCATATCTTATGTGGGTGTCTCTTCCCAGCTCTGGTGCTCTGGGCTGGGAACCCCAGCATGGGGTTGAAATATCTCTCCGATTCTCAGTAGCCACCTGTAGGAGCAGAGCCAGCCCGTTTTGTGTCTCTGTCCTTCCTACAAGTCTCAATGTGTTTTCTTCTACAAATTCTTGGTTATAAGACTTCTGTTTCATGAGTTTTCAATTGGTTATTCAGGTTGATTATTCTAAAATTTAGTTGTACTTTCCAGTTTGGTCTTTGGAGGAGATGAGTGTAATTTATGCATACTCTGCCACCATCTTGGATCCCACTCAGAGCTATTTCTACTGCATTCATCTCTCTGCTGCTCCATGGGGCAGTACGACATAGTGGAAAAAGCTCCGGGATAAAATCTTGGTCTTCCACCACTGGCGACTGTGTGACCTCTGTGTAATCTCCATTTCTCCCAGCCTACATACTTCCTTCTGTGTTAAAGACAAGTAATAGGATGCAGCTCAGAGATTCTCTATAAGTATAATTGAGATAATGCAAGAGTCAGTGTCACAATAATCATTTCATAGAAAGCAAGTGTGCAATATCCTGTATAATAAAGAGGTGATATGCAAATTGACCCTCACACCCTCACATCACAAGATGGCCACCCCCACATCATCACAAGATGGCCACCCCATGTTGTCACCGGATGGCTGCCCCCCATGTCATCACAAGATGGCTGCCCCATGTCAGCACAAGATGGCTTTCCCCACATCATCACAAGATAACCACCCCATGTCACCACAAGATGGCTGCCACAAGATGGCCACCCCCATATTGTCACAAGTGGCCTATAGGGAAGGGCAGTTGGGAGCAACCAAGCAAGCCTGCAGGGGAGGGCAGTTGGGGGAAACCAGGCCTGCAGGAGAAGGCAGTTGGGGTCAACCAGGCCTGCAGGGGAGGGCAGTTCAGGGTGATCAGGCTGACAGGGGAGTAGTTAATTGTCAATTAGGCTGGCAGGGGAGCAGTTTGGCTAGCAGTTAGACATCTCCCAAGGGTTCCCAGATTGGAGAGGGTACAGGCTGGGCTAAGGGACATTGGGCACCAGACCTCTAGTTTAAAATAAAATTCCAGCCCTCGCTGGTGTAGTTCAGTTAGTTGAGTGTCACCCATACACTAAGAGGTCACGAGTTCAGTTCCCAGTCAAGGTACATGCCCAGGGTGCAGGTTCAATCCCAATAGAGGGCATGCAGGAGGCAGCCAATTGATGTTTCTTTCAAATGTCAGTGTTCCTCTCTCTCTCTCTCTATCTCTCAAATCAATAAAAACATATTTTTAAAAATAAATAAAACAAAATTCCATCTAATATCTAGTAAGATGAGAGGTGGTTTACAATGAATTCATGAAAGCCAATCATACCTTCAGAACAGAAAACTCCATAATATTATACTTGAAAATTAAATGTATTTAAATAGCAGTTTTCATTGGCCCTTTAAAAGAAAATTTCCTAACTTTTTCTAAAAGCAAATGTCTTTAAATAAGATAGTGTGTATTGGGTTTTATATCCTAACTGAAAGAGTTTACTTATTTCTTTCATAAAGAAGTGCATTTGCATTTTAAAAGTCATACTAGAGCACCTATAGATATATGGCGTTTTGAAAAGTGGTTGAAAGTTCTGGTACATTTATTTTCTGTACAAAGGTTAATGGTTCCATTTTAGGAAAAAACACTAATATTTTCATTTTAAATCTTTACCAAGTTATTTGAGTTGAAATGTTTCAACAAATTTAAGGCTGATTGAAATGAATATGTAAAATGGAAAAACATTTTGAAAAGCTACCCAAATAAAGCAGATATCTATCTATGCATATAAACGCCTAAGTGATCGATTGACCATCTGACCAGTAGCTATATTGCACACTGACCACCAGAGGGCAGATGTTCATATAGGAGCTGTCAAGCTGCAGTGACTTGGCAGCTGAAGTTGTCAGGTGACACACCTGGAACCAGAGAAGAGAAAGCCTGATTCCTGGGGTGCATCATCTGAGAACCCCTCTTGCAATCTGGGAACCCCCAGGGGATCTAGGAGAGCTGCTTTCAGCCCGATCCTTGCAGGCCAGGCCAAGGGACCCCACCAGTGCACAAATCCATGCACTGGGCCTCTAGTATATATATAATTGTCAAGTGAAAGTTAATGACAATGCCTCATTCACAAAATGCAAAGTGTTCTTCATAAAATCAATGGCTCTGTTAATGGTCCCATTTCTTTGTTCTTCAAACTCTGGAGTTATTTTTATTAAACAAAACCTAAAGCTGATGGGTATGCAGGCCATTCTCTGTTATTAAGACAGTAGATATGGTGCCTTGGTTGGTGTGGCTCAGTTGATTGGAGAATTGTACCATGTACTAGAAGGTTGCTGGTTCAATTTCTAGTGAGGGCACATACTTAGGTTGCTGGTTCAATCCCCAGTCAGGGCACATATGGAAGGCAAACAATCGATGTTCTCTCTCTCTCTCTCTCTCTCTCTCCCTCTCTCTCTCTCCTCTCTCTCTCTGTTTACCCCCTCTATAAAATAAATAAACATATCCTCAGGTGAGAATCAAAAAAAAACACACATCAGATATGTCACTGCATTATTTATGATACTGTTGGAGCCTGTAGTAGGCAGTCAAAATCCTGCAAGTCTAAAGGGCATCACCAGACTGTGGTCCTGTGAATGAGCCATGTCAGTACATTAAGAGTCAAGTGCTTTTCTTGTCAGAGGACAAGTTAATGGCAGTGAAGGCTTTATATTTCCTTTGTTTTTTCTGAAAAGAAATGGGAAATCTACTATTTAGACTCTAAGACAACTAAAATAGAAGCATTTTGTGGCAGATGGGATTTTTATGAGCTGTTTGTCACCATATACCAGTCTTGTTAAGAAGCAATTGTTTTCTGCTTCATTACACTAAGATAGCTCTGTTTAGGGTTCCACTGAGCTGTGAAATTATTGTAAAACTTCTATAAGGAGTAGAGATGGGGGTTTTTATATATAATAAAAGATCGTTGATAAATGTACGCTAAAAGGTGGTCACACTATTTTTTTATGTCAGAGAAATAGAAATATGCTGAATCTCCTACTTATGCTTAATCTGCTCATTTATGCCAACAGAGAAAACTACATAATACTTTTATTTTCTTTCCTAAGAAAGGTAAGAGTTTACATAGTCTTTATGACATATAGCATATAAATAGATAGGGATTAGTACTTGAATAAGGAGCAATTTCAGCTTAAAATACATAAAAAGGAAAAATAATGGTAAATGCAAGAAATACATTTTTAATGGCTTTATTTTCCTCAAAACTAATCTGCTATTTGGGTTTCTTTTCATATTTAACCATGTTTTTAAAGGATCAGCACTGGGGCCAAGAGGAGTCTAAGCTTCCTATTTTAAAGATTATGAATTCATCATGTCACCTTTCCTGGCTGTACCCCCCATTCATTGTAATTCAGGAGGAGTTAGGAAGGCTTGGGATAAATCCTGGCCTAGCCACTTACTTACGTGACTTTAGTTACATTAATTACCTTTCTGAACCTCATTTTCTTCATCTTTTAAAGGATGATTGGTAACACAAACTTTGCAGTATTGATTATCTGCATAATAAATTCTCAGTGGCAAACAATAATAAACATCTGTTTAGCTCATGAGTCTGTGGGGTTTAGTTGATTCAGGCTGTGTTCAATCAAGATTAGCTGTGCATACTCATGTGACAACAGTGTGGCTGTCCTGCTCATATCTGTAGGTTGACTCTGCTGGGGCTCAGCTGATCTTAGTTGGTCTCAACTTATACAATTGGGGCAATTTGGCCTTGGCTCATGTGCCTCTCATCATCCAGCCAGCTAGTTTGGGCTCATTCTCATGACAAGGCAAAGGTGTTAAGAGAGAACAAACCCAGTCCCACAAGATTTTTTCAAGCCCTTGCTTGCATCACATTTGCCATTGATCAAAGCCAAATCACATGGCCCAGTCAGGTGGGATGATGCTATGAGTTGCAAGCAAAAAATACACAGTAGCAAGTTAGAAGCAGGCTCATTCCAAGTTTATATGTGCTACAGGAGGTTATTCTCACTCTGTGCTAAGTTCGGATAGTTCAAGTGATGTAAATCTAGCACTTTTGAAATATGCTAAGGGAGTTTGAATTTTAAATACCCTGATAGTGACTTTTTTGGTAAAGCAAATTATTAACTCCTAATTTTTTTGTTTTGTAAAATCAGATTTTGATATGTTAAATGTTTAAAGTGGGATCAATCTATAAATCGGTTTTTTGAGTTGTGTAATCTTCTGAGTCTGCAAGTATCAACGGTCGTAATAATTCCGCTCAGACCTTGGACTAAGCAAAGGCTGTTTTCCCTGCATCATGAAGGGCGCAGATGGTGGCCTGGTATTTCACTTCCTCAATCCCAGTTAGGGACTCAAGTGCTTGAGGAAACTGCAAACATTCCTATTCCTGTACCTCACACACTTGAAACCAAATCCCATAGCAGGGAATTAACCTCTCTCTGCTCAGAATCCTACAACTTTTTCCCTTTTTAAAACTGGTTCCCTTGCCGCTTTTAAGTTTCTATTTTTAATTATTAAATAAAACAAAGCCTTTTATCAAAACCAAAACTCCTCTTATTTAAAAAAGTCTACTCTCTACTAAGCACAAAGCAAATGTTTTTTAATGCCTATCAGTTTGGGGGTTAAGTACTGGCTGAGCTGCTGAAATATGCTGTAAAATTATCCTTAAAATTAAAACACAGAAACAATCACTTAACTCAAAAGCCCTAGTTAATGCAATTAAATATTTTGATCCATTGAAACAAACATGTTTCGAAAACTAACCTGAGCCAAGAAACCCTAAAAAGGAGAAAATGTCAGTGAATCAAAGGATATCAAGGTGGCAAATGGAAAAAAGTCAACAAAAAGCATCATATATTATAAAGGCAGATGACAGCTGTCTGATGATCTAGAAACCCCTTCTGTTGTACCCCATGCCTTTGGGCCACCATTTCAGACATCTCTTGGTATTGCCACAGGAAAAATAAATGTCACAGGGCCTCTTTGTATTACATGTATTGTAATTTTAATGAAATTAACTATAGCTTTTACATGAAAACTTTTTTAAACCTCAGAATCAGACGGGCTTAAAATCTCTACCTGCTAACATGGCAAATGATGCCTTTGTGAGCTCACCTTGATTTTAAATGTTGCCCTTAAAAAACTCATTCTGGGAAGGAAAGGACCTGAAGCAATTCTTTCCAACATATTAATAGTTCTCACCAAGACAATTAGTTCTATGCTGAATCAAATCAGAACCACTTCTATCTGTAGAATATATTGAATTTTTAAAGGGTTTTTCAGTTGTACGTTTTATAGAGCATCCTCACTTGAAAAGCATGCATCACCATTAGAGAGTGGGCTCTTTTGGAACTTTCATAGTGTCAAGGGGCCAGGAACAAGTTCTATCTCTTTTTTTTTAAATAAATCTTTATTGTTCAGATCATTACAATTTTTCCTCGTTTTTCCCTCCATAGCTCCCCTTCACCTGGCTCCCACCTCTCCCTCTGCCCTTACTCGCATCGCATTGTCTTCATTCATAGGTGCATGATTTTTGTCCAGTCTCTCCCTGCACCCCCCTCACCCCTTTCTCCCTGAGAATTGTCAGTCTACTCCCTTTCTATGCCCCTAATTCTATTATATTCACCAGTTTATTCTGTTCATCAGATTTTTTATTCACCTGATTTTTAGATTCTCTTGTTGATAGATATGTATTTGTTGTTCATAATTTTTATCTTTACTTTTTTCTTCTTCTTCCTCGTCTTAAAGAGTACCTTACAGTTCCAGGTGAGACTCATACGGGGGGAGTCTGGACTGTCGTGAAAAGAGAGGAGTGCAGAAACTTAAGGGAGCCACAAAAGGCAAAGGTCTGGAGGCCCGCACAAAGAGGACTGACTGCTGATTGTGCCTCAGGCTTTCTCAGGAGGAAAACAGAACCTCCCAATTGCACTGAAATCCACCTCCGACTGCAATGAACCCCAGTTTCAGGTGA
>JAAGEH010000304.1:2273373-2306517 GCA_011751065.1 Lasiurus cinereus | reverse complement strand
TATATGCCCTTAAGCATTATACTTTATTCTTGATTCTTCACAGGTCAAATAAGGTGGTTGGAGAGGACGTTGACCTATCCCTAGAAATGAGTGTGTGATGACTACCCTTCTGGCTCAGCACCATCACATAAGACCAGCCCTCAACCCAAGCATCTTTCACTATCTGGGATGGAGCAGTCTTTTCTACCCTGGGTCCATAGTTAGTTTCTTGGCTCACTGGATTTTGACACATGAGAGGGAAACTAAGACAAATATGCTCAAAACTTTTCAGCCATTTTCTTTTCATCAAAATAAAAGCGAAATGTTTTAAATAATAAAAGAAAAAACCTTTGAAATTGAAAGGGAAACATTGAACTTCCAAGGCACACTGGTTGTCTAAAGCCTACATGTTTATTGAAATTTTACTTCAAATGAGTCCATTTTAGACTTTGAGAATTTCAGAAACCACTTGGCCAAGACTTATGAGAACTAAACTCAATAAAAGTCACTGGAGATAGAAGAAAAGGAACAATTCTAGGAGTCACAGTTCAACCCAGGAAGAACCAATAGGTAAGAGGGCGGGGGGGAGGGGGTAGGGGAGGGTATTTAATGATGAAAGCTGGTTAAAAAAAAAAGTCCAAAATCCATAGGGCCAACTTCAAAAAGGGGAGAAATGAGCAAGCTGTTACACATGGACACAGGCTGAAGGTCCTATCCACAGGCAGACAAGAAGAAAGCTCATGAGCAGGCTGGAGCCCCACAGGCATAAGCTGAAGCTTACTGTCCACAGGCCCTCAAGAAGGGGAAATTATATGCAGGTTACCACCCCAAGATCCAGAGAAGAGGGAGAGTCAATGTAGACCCAGCTGCTGTTGGAGCCTCTGAGTCCAGGGAAAGACTTCTGAAAAGATTCATCTGATTAGGTGAGACCCATCAAGGATAATTTTCCTTCTAATTAACTTAAAGTCAACTGACCAAGGACTCTAAACTGCAAGATCCCTTCACTATAGCACCTAAATCAGTGTTTGATTGAATAACTAAGAACTATAGTTCAGCCCAGTCAAGTTGACACATCAAGAAGCCATCATACCCTGTCTCCTAAAACTAGTTGAGGACCTCTATTAATCTACCTTTAGCCATTACAGGAACACCTGCTGTGTGCAAAGCCCTGTGTTGTGCAATGGATGAAAGTTAGTTTATTGCACAGAAACCTATACAAAGGAATGAAAAGTGAGGCACCAGCAAGAGCAAAAATATCTAATGAATGAAACAGGCTTAATGACAATGATAGGAGTATTTAAAATAAGATAAATACATATTTTAAATTATATTAAGAATGAGTGGAGAAAAACTGGTATCTGTAGGAAAAATTGGAAAAAAATCACATTGGTATAGTATCAAAGTCATAGTAATATTGATGCATAATTAACAGTCTCAGAATGCAGACCATGACTTAGTTCATTTTCCCAAAGAAGCTTTCTCAACTAATGAAAATTTATAAATACATACAATATGTTAAAGGAAAAAATTTTATTTATGAGTTCCGGAGAGGAACCACTCCAACCCCTGACCATAAATTAAATTTATCCTCAATAGAACTGTATTTTATAAAAACAACATGTCTGTCACTGTTGTTTTTTGTTAGGTTCAAGAGAATGAAAGACAAAGCAAAACTACACGGTAGAAAAGACCTGAGGGAAAAAAACAAAGTCATGGCGACTTTGTATATATTTAGTTGTGAGAATTATCACATCCCTATGAATTCTGGGCTCTCTGAGTTTAATAATGCAACCTGCATAAACAGGGCTTCCTAGAGGCCAGCCTGAGCACCATGGAGCCTCCACAGTCTGTCTCTCACCTCTCAGCAGTTATTCCTCATACTCAACCCCTCCCCATATTTATTCATTTCTCTCTCTCCCTCTTCTCCGTCTGAATCTCTTTGTCTTCCCCTCTCCTCTCCTTTCTAACACAGTTATCTAGCCTATTCTTTGTTTTCTGCCATTCTCCTCCCCACTTCCCACCCTACACCTCATTTAGCACAACAGAGGCCCTATCTCAGGCCAAGAGAACAAAGGATATTTCCTCCAGGGAAGGTAAGGGGAGCGTACAATTGCAAATATCCATTACTTTATATAATTTTTTCCTGACAGAGCTGTAAATCTCCAATGCATTTGCAAGTAATGAATCAGAACTAGTTTTTCATTTCTCAGATGCAAAAAAAAAGTCAGAAAAAAAATGAATATACTCATCTCAGGTGTCACACTAAAATGGGGGTGGGAGGAGTTCTATTTGTTTATTTGCTGAACTGCTCTTAAGATTTTTATTTCTCTAGATAATGTGGGAACCAAAAAGATAAAAGTTTATTTTTATTTCGTTATTTTTAAGAACTAGAAAAAAATCTTATGATTGGGGATGTTTTTGAGACATTAAAAAGAAAATACAGAGTTGACAGTCAGCATTATTCGTGCCTGAGAGGAAACCAGATTTGTTACAGCTGATTCTCAATTATTCCAGGAGCTGACAGGGCAATTTGAGAATCAACTGGATCTCTGCTTCGCTTTATGCCTCCTGCTGCAGGGCTCTTGGCCTTTGTACTGCAGGTTGGGATATCTGAGGGAAGGTGAACAGGGACTGGCTAAGTCATCAGTCCAGTGGATCCATTCTGTTCCCCTGCTACTTGCTATAAACTTAGTGTGAGATGCTGAAAAAATATTATTAAAATAAGATGTACAGATTTGGGAGAAATTTCAATTTCCTCTGCTATTCCTGGTCATCATTCTTTTTTCATATTCAAGAGTAGGCTTTATATTCAAGCAGGCAATTTAATCACCCACATTCATTATCCGGTCTGAATTAACTGAAAATTTTGATTTTTTTCAATAATAACACAAATAGTATTTAGTATATTTTCTGTGGAAAGGTCTAAGATGAGAAGGGGCTGAGGATGGGAAATGCAACCAGCGTCTCTCTTGAGGGACTCAGCTTTGGCCCTCACATAATGCAATGCTAATGGCTCATCTTCCTAAAGAGAACCTTTTGTTTATAGTTGCCCAATGTTTAAAGGGATCAATCTACTTTAAAAATTGAATGCGGCCAAGTTGCACTTCAAACTTTTTGCTGGGCCCAATCTTCTACTACTTGCTTCATAAAGTGTTTCTCCTCCATGAAGAATTTTTAAGCACTTAAGTTTGCCCTGTAAATCTCTGACATTCTTTTCCCCCTCAGTGAGCTGCTCTGTTGTGGATCCAATTTTGTAGCTCACAAACAAAAATCTCCTCAGAAATGTCCTTCGAGGCAGCCTCTCCAGGGCTGCCTAGGACTTGAGAGCTTTCATTTCCTCCCCCATGGAGAGCTGCAATGATCGAGCATGAAGACCAGAATGAGGGACAGGGGAGAAATTGCATTTAGTTGTCAGAGATCATCTTTTGCAGTTTGCTCTCCTACGTACAGCAATTCCTTAATTCTTTCCTGGGGTTATGAAGTAAATTTTGGCCTTTCATCTTAATTGGCATATAAACATAAATTTACTAGAAAATCAATCATGTTCCAAGGGACAGTTGAATTTTTACCTTATTCATGATATCTATTTATGTTATTTAAGGTGGTTCAGTTCAACTGTGGTTTTGCAAATAGATGGAATCATTTTCAGAAAAGTCATAGTAACAAATCAATGTCTTATTCTAGAATTATAAAAGCATAAGCCTCTTTTTAAATAACTACAGTTCCATGTCAGAAAATCTAAACAAATGTGTGGTTAAGAATGATTGTTATACCTTGGGGACTTAGTTTATACAAGATAGATTAGCAAGATATGAACCTCATTATGCATGGAAGTCATTTGTTTTTCCATGAATCCAGCACAGCACAAGTTCTGGGGTTGCAATTCATAAAGAGAACGAATGTGAACACTGAGTGCTGTTATGACATTAATCTTCATGAATATGGAAAGAAGTGAATTATTATCTTTCTCTTTATGAGGTGAAGAGAACTGTCACAACAAATTTGAATCTTGGTATACAGTTTATTAGAATGTGAAAGCTGGAAGGGCCCCAGAGAGTTAGTCTAACCCTTCTATTTACCCAAAGGAAAGTGAAAATGTTCTTTAAGAGACTCACCCAACTTTATGTGGTGAGCTAATGGCAAAGATAGTACTGGTCTTTGGATTCCCCCAAAATCAGGATTTTTTTTAACCAAAAAGAGGAGCAAATTTTCCCTAGTTCCAGTTTTGCCTTTTTTGGTATATAAACTGCTTACTAATACACAGGGCCTATAGATAAAGGACATACCCACAGTGCGACCCCACCAACCCTCCTGGTCTTGGTGTGCTGGCCTCAAACACAAAGACTCCAGAATGGCACAGTACTCTGTGGGCCTGAATTTTCTCAGCCACTCCACATCTTCACAGAGCTTATTGTTCACATCGTTGGACCTGGCTGTATTTTCTGTCTTTCATGTTCTTCTATCTGTTCTGGAACCTTGTCTCAGCATGGATGCCACATAATGGTGATCACACATTCCACCTCACTCTCAGTGAGCTCTCCTGCCCTCTTGCTGAGGTACATGTGTGCTTCCCTCAACACCACAGGAGACATCTTCACTCCACACCCTAATTGTAGTGATGGCAAAAGCTATTTTCTGCTGCCCATTGGTATTGGTGTTGAGTACCTGCAAAATATTCTGGAACTACTGAGGGATCACTAGAGACATGGGGGCAGCCCAAGGAGTGCGTGTCAGCCTCCTGTGGAAAAGGTAATTCCAATTTTTCTAAATAACCAAGAGTCTTCTATGTGTGTGCCCTCTTTAACACACTACACAGGGATCCTAAACTAAATATTAAAAAATCTATTTTTGACCACTTATTGTGAGCTAAACCATTTCTTGGTGTTTTACTTTGACCTATATATATGCTATGCCAATTCCACTGTCAATAAGTTCTCTCTGCCTTGGTTCCTAATCTGGATAACCTATATTAAAAGAAAACTGGAGTTATTTCTATAGGATGATGCATAGAAAATGTTTGGAGCATCTAACCCATTGCAAAATTTTTTCCATAGGAAAAAAGATTGCTAAAGAAATAACATAACAAAAAGATATTCTCCTAAGACTTAAGACATATGGATGAGGCACAGGTAATAGAATTAAGTGGTAATTGTGTAAGGTAAGAAGAACTGGGAGACAGGGGAAAGAGTCTTCTGGCTTAGGCAACTGAGTGAACAAAGGTGCCTAGAACTGAAGCAGGCAAGATAGAGGATAGGATGAGTAGAAGCTATGAGATAGGATGGCAATAGGTTTAGTTTTAGTTTTAGTTTGATCTGATTACTTGTGTTCTCCCAAAATTCATTTGTTGAAATCCTAATCCCTAAACTAGCATTAGAAGGTGGTGTTTGAAGGATGTGCTTAGATCATGAAAGCAGAGCTCTCATGATTAGGATTAGTAACTCATAAACAAGGCCTCCTGGTGCTCCCTTGCCCCTCTGCCATGTGTGGGAGAACAAAAAGACACCATCTAGGAACCAGAAAGTAGGTTCCCACCAGAACCTAACCATGATAACATGCTGATCTTGGACTTCCAGCCTCCAGGCTGTGAGAAATAAATGGTATTTTGTTATAGCAGCCCAAATGGACTAAGTCAGACATGGCGAATTTGAGTTTTATGATTCTATAATCATCTCCACCCTCAAATAGGTAGTGGTCTCTAAACAAATGCTTCAAATGTGTGCATGCCTTTAAAATTAGCTAATTTCAATAAACCCCTTTTATAAAACAAAGAATAAAATCAACTCCTTAGCATATCTGTTTTGTGAATTCCAATTTTAGTATATCGGGTTTTCCTCCAAGAAAAGCACATCTGTACATATGATCATTATAGATTTTTTTAATTCATTGCCCAGGAATGATGATAGCCAATTCTGAAACTTCTTTGAATTATATGTCACAACTTCTGTTTAATCCCATTTATCCTTTTAAAATTAAGTTGTCATGTTTGTTTAAAAAAAAAAGGCAATTTGGTCCAGGTTTCTCAGAAATTATCATATTTAAGAGCATGGTTTTTAAACTTGGCCATGGTTTTGAAGAAGTTTTCCCTGCACCCAAAACTTCATCCCCTCCATAAACTTTATGCCATCTTCACTCCCACCCACCCCTAAACTCCACACCATTACCATCCCTCCACACACAGAGAGAATTTTAAGATCTTTGAAAGATTCAGTATCTTACTTTGGAGCTACCACTGCAAAACATAGCAAACATATTAAAATAACTTATGCAAATCACTTACAATTTTATGGGTTGAGTTGCAATAAACTAGCTAATGTAATGTTATGTTCTAGAGGTGTTTAAATTAAATATTAATTAATTTCATTTTTTCAAGATGGGTTTTGTTTTTTAACTTTAAAGCCAACAAAAATATTTTAAAGTTCAAACATTTTGTAGGCCCTTGAAAACTTGTAGTCCATTAAACACTTTTTCTATAACAATTGATGGATAAAATAGTTCCAACAACAAACCCACACTCAAAGATAAAGATGAAACATCAGTACTTTCAAAACATTTTTGCTGTTTTTCTCTTACACATAAATAATTTGTATCATTTTAAGTGTTTGTCATCATGGGCTCTTTTTCTCTTGGGCAGTAGTTGGCATGGAGCAGCAGCTGGCTTGGGAATTGATGATTAGCTGGCTTGTCCTGGGGTGGGTGCTTCTTCTTCTCCTGCCATGGGATTCACTAGAGGTGTAGTGAGTGCACACCCAGACATCTCATGTACCTCTGGCAGTTATAAGACCTTCTAGCAAAGCTATGGTCTAACTAAGACCTAAGATAGAGCTTGATCATTTATGGGATTGTCCTCCAAGTTCTATAAATTTTGGAAGATATTCACAGGGAAAGTATTAAGAAAGCAAAATGTGATGGTTTAAAAGCAAATTGTCAAATATTCAGGGATATACATGTCTTAGGTATTTGCCTTCACAGAAATCGGTAACAGAAACATGCTGAAAACTACAAAGTTTCTATACGTTTGTAACTGATTTCAGAAGATCAGCTTTGGTAGGTTCCTCCCAAGGTTGAAACGCTCAGGATAAGAAGGACCCTGAGTTGTTCCCTCTCTTTCTCCTTTCTCACCCATTCAGTCACTCTGTTTATCCAAGTCACAGTTTGGACAACAGAGAATTGGAGGAAAGAAGAATGGAATAAATGGAAATACGTAGATTAAAAGTTGTGCAAAGATGTGCATTTCTCTCCTACATCTCAGACAATCACATCTCCATTCTTCTCTGTGGAGACAGTTTGAGTTCAGTCAGAGAGAAACCAAAGCCTATTTAATCAATAATTTGACAATATGCTCAGGATACCTCTTTCCTTTAAATAGATAGTCACTTTCTTTTGACAATGAAAGGAATGTAGCTCTTATAATATTAACTTCTCAAATAGGAAGGTTGTGTTGAATTTAATGTCATTTGAGTTCTACCTTTCACTCCACCAGAGATAGCATTAGAGAATTGATTTTAAAAAAACAACTGCAGCACATGATAATTGCAACTAATAAGTGGTATTAATGATTTTAGTTCCTATTCTGTCATTTTGTATACAGTTTGAAAGGTTCATGAACTTAAATGTGAAGGGGGGAAATTGATTTTTAAAACAAAGCTAGCTCTTTATATTAACAAAAGATGAACTCAAAAGGGGGTTTTCTCTTATCTATGAGTAGAAGTTCTGTGTAATGTTATAGCTAATGGAATATTGATTTTCCCCCTTTCTACTTTTGCAATGTGCTTTGTAGCTGCTTTTTATGTATTTTAAATATACGGGTATTGTGCTGCATTTGGGAAAACATACATATACAGAAAATGTATTCTCCCAAATGGGTCTAGGTATTTCGGCTGTCAGAAATCTATTTCACACACATTAGTCTAGCATGAGACCAACTGTGATGCCTGAGAGGAGTAAGCTGAAATTGGAGAATTCAGTAATAACTGTTCAATGAATAAGACTGATTTAAAGCCAGAAATAATTTCAACCTGGTTTTTAATTAGAGGCAAAAAATGTAAAAGTGATCACAAACACTTATACTTTCTGAGATGTTCCCCCCCATTTTTTTCTACACTCATACTGCCTCTATCATATTATTTGCACACTGCAAATAATTACATATGGTAGCAGGGTTGGCAGGCCCTGAAGCTGACAACTTCAATCTTCTTACCAATTTCATCTCTAAGGACAAAATTATAACATGCAAAAAAAATGGAAGAAAAGGGAAAATAGTTACATATTTGAAATGAGACTCTGTAAGGTACAAAAGCCAAGATCTCTTTGTATTAACTCAATCCAGAGTCCCCAACTTCTAACTTTATTTTGAGCACGGCAGTCCTCAAGGTAAGTCACTGACTTAAGGCTGGTATGAGTCTGAATCATGAATCTGAATGCAGTGAAAGCAGGAAACACAGCTCCTTTAGAAAGCAGAAGCACCTGAGACTCTCATTCGCTGTGTTGCCTTGAGCGTGTGGCTTAGCCTTTCTGAGTCTGCTTCCTCATCAGTGACATGGACTAATTGGACAGTATGATATCCATAATCTCTTCTAGTTAGTTCTCAGCTGAAAAGCATTGATTGAGCAATGGCTTTGGGCCCAACTCTGCAGATAAAATAAAGATCTATGTTAGCATGATATGCTTGGCGGGGGAGGGGTATCCTACCACCCCTCCTGGCCTATAAGTAATTTAAAGGCAGATCTGTGCCCAGTTCCTCTTTCTTCCCCCCTTATACTTAACACAGTGCCTAGCAAATAGAAGCACCCGATAACTTTTTTGGTCAATGAATGAATCTGTAAAAGTTTCCGTGGTAGTTTTCTAGCCTCGGTGAGAAAATATCACAAAAGCATTCTTTGGGTCTGGGCAGGGAGTGCAGCGGGGGAGAAGGGAGAACAACTACTATAACTAAGAAACATGATGATCAGTGGCCCTGAAAATCTCATTTATCACACTCAGAAGCAAAAAATTAAAATAAGTTACTAAACCATTCTCCTGAATTAAAGAATCAAAACTCAATTTATAATTGGAAGAACCTCCCCCCGGCCCCAGCCCAATTAACAAGTGTTGTTGCTCATCTCTCCAGCTGCACCTACAATGACTGATGCCTTGAAAGGAATTTGCTTGCTAATAATCACCAACACAGCTGGTGCCACAAAAGCTTTCCACCACGATTGTTACCTTGGTTAATGAAGTCTCCTTGGAAGAGCAGAGATCTTAATCTCCAGCAAAGTAGTCAGAATTGTAAACATCAGAATTTCATGAGGCTTGAAAAAAAATTTCTTTTTAAAATAAGCTTAATTTTTAAGGGGAAAAGACATTTAAATAGAGAAAGAAAATCTTTTCCAAACACAATTTTTTACAATTTTCACAGTGCAATAACTGAAACTAAAGCTCCACCTGATTTAAAAGCAAGCTGGATTCTAAACTAAAGCCACGGTCACTGCTACACACAATCGGTCTATTCCCCAGAGAGACGTTCGGCAGGGAGACTGGAAGGTCTATTTGTCAGTCAAGGTGAAAGAGCAAAAAACCAAGGTGCCAGTTAAAGAAACCTATTTATGCTTTTCTAATGCCTTCTAAAAGTCCCCTGTCAGAAAAACAACATGTGTTCCAGGCTTGCACATTTTATCTCCTGAGACATCACATGTCATCAATCATCTCAGTCTGTCAAACATTCATATTCCAAGTCTCTCAAACATCAAATAGATCTCAAACACAAAATGCACTCTGATTACCAATTACTATTGGATATTCCAGGTGACAAGTTCTGTTCCAGGCTCTTAGCTTTCCCCTCCCACTGTCAGGCTCCGACGATTGCACGTGAGAGGCCCAAAAAAGAGCCACGCTTGGGAGGATGTGGCATGATCAGCTTCATTCCCGTGACAGAGAAACACTCAGCATCCACTGTGACCATGGCTTCCTTCCAGGGGGATGCCCAACATTCCCCTGAGTGTCTGACTGGCTCCAAGATGGTGTTTTCTGAGTAAGGAAAAAGCCCATACTCTCCCTCCCCACCAGTCATCGCTGCCTCCCCCAATGGCCTGTAACACAGGAATCACTGAGTTAAAACAGCTTTGCCCACAACCAAACACCCAAGGCCTCGTATTGCTAATGAAAACAAAGTTAGGTGGACGAGGCTAATTCTGGAGAGTGGATCTGGAGAAGCATCACAGACCAATGGGTGTCTGAGGAGGAAAGGGAAAAATAAGGAAGGCTCTGGAGAGAAAAGACTTGCAGTTGACTAAAGATAATCATAACCTGTTTTGCAGTTTGCTGAACAGGCAGCTCTGAGTTCTGGACCAGGAGCTTTACAGTGATAAAAAGAGCACCAGGAGGCTTTGCGTGTGCAAGTACAAACATGTGTGCCATGAGTCTACTCCAGGGCCCAACACAACAGTTTTAAGATGTTGGTCACTGCACACACTTTAGCACTCAACTTACTAATTCAAACCTGAAAGCTTCTTATTTTATGAAATTATGGCTTTTTCGTTTGTAAATACATTTTGTTCCAACTATCCAAATGTTTTCCCATCTTCCTATCTTTGTTGATTTTTTTTTTCTGCAAGGAAAGCCCACCCACCATAACAACTGAAGAGCTAAATAGTATCCATCATTTAAGACCCAATTCTATCTCATCTCCTCTGTGGAGTCCCTCATTAAAGAGTGTTCTTTTCCCCTTCAAAACCTCCATAGCATCTATAATAAGAAAAGGGTAGTATGTAATTAGACCAGATAAAGCCAGGGCCGGAGCGAAGCTGCCCAGGTCCGGGTTCCAGAGGGAAGCTGGTGCCAGCAGCTGGGGGAAGGAAGGCCTACTCTTGCACAAATTTTTGTGCATCCGGCTTCTAGTGTCTATATAAATTAGAGAGAGAGCGTTAAAGTTGCACAGGATTCTTACTTTATCTAAATTCTGGATGAAGGTTGGCTTGAGAGGTAGAGCATGGGTTACACCTCATTCCTGTCCAGGGATAACCCAAGATAGGCATTCAATGCACACAGTTTAATTCTCTAGCTCTGGCCAATTCCTCTAAGGAATGGTTTGCTAGCATCCTAAGAGCATACAGCTCTATCAATGTACTTTAGCTTGGAACTAATGATAGCAAATAATTTTTGCCAACATTAAAATGAGGCTGCTTCCTCATAGTTGGGAAATGAATCTTCTCACAATTGCTCTTCTCCCTAGTTCTATTGTTTTCACTTAGCTTTAATACCATTCTCCTATTTTCTCTTTTTTTGTGTGTATGTGTGTGTATATTACCAAAACTTTCAAATGAAAAAACTAACATGTTGTTTTCTACATTTTACCTTAAAAATTAATTTCAGACTTAGAGAACATATGTGTTTACCAAATGAAAATAATGAATACCATTTAAAAATTATACTATTTTTAGACAGTAAGATAACTAATTTTAAATATTTCTGATTTGGTTTAGATCCAAGAAATTAGGTTTCTCTTATCTATAATCTATTATATAACTAATTGTGTGGTGTCACCTTTAAAAACAAAATAAGGAATTTGCCAGTTAACTTATTATTTATATTTATATTAGCCTAATATTTAAAATAGCTTTTCTCTTTTCAAAAGAAATGTTTTCAAGTCATTGATTCCTACCTTTATGCTTCTTAATGGTTAGTGGTATAGACAGACAATTTTAATCTAAAAACAGTAAACAAAATGCTAAATTTTTAAAAAATAAACAATCATAATATTTTTAATGTGATCTATACTAAAAACAAGCAACTCATGATATCTAAAACTTTCTATGGGAAAGAGCAGCACATTTATGTGTTTATGTGCATCTACAGAAAAATCTATTAAAAGTTTAAATACCACCTTCATAAGATAAAGTTGAATTTTTAAAAGTTTCTGTTATACTCACATAAATCTTCCTCAGCTTCATGATGGGCCATATAAATTACTATTTAAATGTAGCTGAGGCATTTCTTACACTTTAGATACTGAGCAATATGAGTTCTAATTATAGAGAAGAGAATTTGCCTTAATTGAACACTGGCTTGAGTTTATCAGTCACTTTAAACATATTCCATTGTATATATCATTATATAATCACATCTTATAGATTAAAAACTGAGGATCAGAGTGACATTCCTAAGTAGCTGAATTGCAGTTTATATTCAATCTGACTCGTGATCTTTTCACTATACAATGTGGCCTCCCCAATTTAAGCCTCTCTTGTCAACAAATTTGTGAGGACAGAGATAATGTGACTCCCAGGATGAGGGCAAAGATAAAAGATCATCACTACCTTTTCCAAACACAGCAAAGATCCTAAGAGTTATGTATGATGCCAGGTGGGTACTATAATTATCAGGGGAATCATTTTGTAAGTTATATAAATATCTAACCACTGTGCCATACACCAGAACATAATCTATATCATAAAAGCCTAAGCGACCTTTACAGCGAAACAACCGGATCAACTGGTTTCTATGATGCACACTGACCACCAGAAGCAGATGCTCAATGCAGGAGCTGCTTCCTAGTGGTCAGTGTGCTCCCAAAGGAGGAGCACCACTCAGCCAGTAGCCAAGCTCATGGCTGGCAAGCGCAGCGGCAGTGGGGTGGTGGCAGCACTAAGGAGTATCGAGCTGAGTGGTAAGGAGCCTACCACTCAGGAGCAGTGAGCCGAGCAGTAAGGAGCAAGCAGGCGGGCGATAAGGAGCAAGGGATCCCAGACTGCAAGAGAGATGTTCGCCTGCTGGGCTAAGGCCCGATCCCTGAGACAATCAGGCCTAAGCCCAGCAGATGGACATCCCCCAGGGGTCTCAGACTGCAAGAGGCCACAGGCCAGGCTGAGGGACTCCTCTACCCCTCAGTGCACTAATTTCATGCACTTGGCCTCTACTATAAAATAATATTGACAACTGTAATTGAAAAATTAAGTAAACTAAAATAAAAACCTATTGCATACCTGGCCAGCATGGCTCAGTGGTTGAGCACCTACCTATGAACCTGGAAGTCATGGTTCAATTCCTGGTCAGGGCACATACCTAGGTTGTTGGCTTGATCCCCAGTGTGGGGCATGCAGGAGGCAGCCAATCAATGATTCTCTTTCATCATTGATATTTCTCCCTCTCCCTTCCTCACTAAAATCAATAAAAATACTTTTTTTTTAATTTATTACACAGCTACAGTAATCAAGAGAGTGTAGAACTGGCCTAAAGGTAGACATATATATCAATAGAATGAAACTGGGAGTCCAAAAATAAAATTTAAATAACAATTCTAGGAGATTTCAACCTAGTCATGAAGCTGTAGATAAAAATTTACAGATTACCTGGTTTACCATAGAATTACAAAGTGACTTATAGTATTTCTTCATCCAACCATAAATACATGATGTGCTCTAGAGTATTTTCCAGAACAAGTGTCTACTGAAAAGAAAACAACTAGGAAAAGCAACAGGAAAAAATAAAATAAGTCTCTGCTGAAAGTGATAGAGGGCCACCTTCCCTATAAAGGTAAACCAGGCACTACAATTTAGAGGCATAGCAGAAACATCATTTCTATGTTCTTCCACCTAAAGCCTGGTTGGAAAGTCTGTAAGGAGGATTCTCTGAAAGGTCAGAGGCCTTGCTGAAGGTGGCAGACCCTGCCTTGACTTTTCCAAACAAGTCTGAGCCCCCAGGTGTTTTACTAGACTTCAAAACATCTTTAGACTTCGAAACATCTTCGTTTAGACTTCAAAACAACTTTGTTTGTAAGACACTACAGATGCATATGTTTTCTCAAGTATGCGTACCCTGCTGATAGTAACTACTGGTTAATTGTAGTTCAAACTGTTGTTTCAATAAAAGCCTAAGGAGGCAGGCAATCAGGATTATTTTGGCTCCTTATGCCAACTAGCCTCTTAGCCTCTCTTTCATAGAAATGTGCATCAGAGTAGTCATTTGTCCACTGTTCAGGGTCTGCAGCTCAGTCCTGGCAAAAGGGTATGACCCCAGAATAAAGGGCAAAATCAGACATGTGTTACAGTGTAGATTTTTCTAATTTTATCCCTGTATCTAATTCCTGGAGCAGCTGGCAAGTACTAGGTCCTGTACCATGCACTGAAATTTGGAGTTGACTCAGAAATAGTCCTGGCCTTCCAAGATCTCATGATCTAATTAGAGAAATAAGGCAAGTACATTAATAACTGCAATTGTCAGTAAAATATAATACACACAAAAAAAGATACTGAAGTGTTCAAAGGCAACAACAATGAATCCTTGGGTGCCATCTGAGATAGGTAGGATGGATGGGATGATACCAGGTAAAGATGGGGCACCAGAAAAGGTCTAAAATGGTTCTGATTTCCTGGGCTGCAAGTTCAAATACGTTTGATTGGTGCCACACTGTGGAGTCCTTGTCACACAGCAGTAAGGATCCTGTACCCAACTGTGACCTTTGAAAGAGTTGGTTCCATCAAGTGGAAAGGTCTAAAATTAAACCGCAATGTGTGATTTGCATTAATGAATCCACTGACCAACCCTCCCACGATCCCCCTTCTTATAAGGTTGATGCAATATCTGAAATTTGACTCAACACTTGAAAAGTCATTTTCTCACTCCCTATCCCCTTGAAAGATTTAATTGGTGACACATTCAAAGTAAAATAAGCAGTAATAAAAAGAGAAATTGGAGTGGTGGCAAGAAGTGTTAGTAACAGGAGACTGGCCAAGGAAAGAGATCAATGGATCTTGAAGATAGGAGGACGGAAAATCTGCACACCCAGCCATCTCCCTGTCTCAACACTCACACTCCCCCATAGAAAGTGAAGGTCAGCTTTATACTGTGAGGGAAAAGGAGGCTCTTTGGGATTTAATAAATTCATACATTGTGAGCACAGAAACTAAACACATTAATTAGACTCATACAGTCAGTTTGAATATACACTTACTGGCTACGTGGACCTGGGCAAGCTACAGTCTCTCTGGCCCTCAGTTTTTTGTCTGTAAAATGGGAGTGCTAGTAGTACCTGCCTTACAGAATTGTTGGAGAGGAAAATAAGATGATGTAAAAAAAAGAACTTAGCCCTATAGAAAACATCTATTGTTACCTACAAATTTACCTGGAAATAGAGGTCAACTAGACAACCCTTTTCTACATTCAGAGAACAGAAGATACAAATCCTCCCTATCCCAATGTGTGTGTGGGGGGGGGAGAGCGGGAGGGGATGTGTGTGTATCAGAAAAATTTCAGTCTCATATTGCTTATTCTTTTCTATACAAGAACACTCCCCAGAACCATAGCACCTTAATGTCATTCTGGAGAAGAGTTGAAGAGTTACAAATTAAGTGACCACTTAGATAGGAAGGGGAGAGTAAAAAAAGAATAATTGATTTTTGTGGCAACCTGAATGTAAAACTAGAAAAAGACACATTAACTCAAGTAAATCACAGAATATGAAAAGCAGATGTATATGTATTAGAAAAGGTGTGCTTTGATTAAACACACAGGCCAAATACTATTGGGTGGTATTGTGAAAACACAGCTCACATTTATCTTATTTTATTATTTGGAATAGTAAAAGCTATTACAGATCTGAGACCTCTGGGATGAATGAAAATCTGCCTCCCTGGGGAGAGGGGAACATCAGTAGTAACAGGGACCAGGTTGAATATACACTTACTGGCTGTGTGTATAGGTATAATGATGCTTCTGCTCTGCCAATTAAATCTTCCAAAGGGATACAGCAGTCACAGAGACTGGTTGATATGGGGCAGAGGAGAATCTAGGCTAGACATTCACCAAGAGGAGCAGGGACAACAACTCTGCTTAAAACCAACAGGGCCCTAGGATTTGAACCTGCCCCTGTGAGTGGGAGGCCCCAAGGGGCTGTGGAGGAGGCTACATCTAACCCATAAGCTCACAAACTCCTCTGACAGTGACTTGAAGAGTTCAGACCTAGAGTCAGAATCCCATTGTGCCTTGATTTGTCTGAAAGTGCCAAGTTAAAGACTTCAGAAAATGAGTATGAACCAAGAATGACCTTGAATGAAAATTCAAACCCAGCTGGAGTGGCTCAGTTGAGTTGCCAGTTCCATTCCTAGTAAGGGCACATACCTGGGCTGGAGGTTAAATCCCCAGTGAAGTTCCTATAGAAGGCAATCAATCGAATGATGTTTCTTTCATATCTATGCTTCTCTCTGTCTGTCTGTCTCTCTCTCTTTCTCTCTATCTCTATCTCTCTCTATCTCTATCTCTTTCTTTCTTTCTTATTCTCTCTAAGCATGTCTTCTGATGAGGATTAAAAAAAGAAAATTCAAAAATGCTGCTTCAGGCTGCTCTACAGACATGCTTTCACTGAGTCAAAGAACCAAAACTCAAATGGTCACTAACAAGTATTTCCTCAAAGAGACTAGTATTTGACTGAATGCCATCTTTTTCAAGAAATATTATATGTGTACAGACAGATCCTTAGTCTTGTTTACATGAACCATCTGAACATTTTGACAAGTTGATTGTCAGCTGCCAAGTCAAAGTCCAGAAACTTCCTAGGGGAGGAATTACAATTAGCAGTGTATCAAAACAGAAAATTATCTTCATTCTAATCCACTTCACCTTCCAACAAAGGCAAATAGAATGCAGCTGAAAACTTAACAAAGGCCCCTATTCCTGAGGTCACAATTGAAATGAAAGTTGCTAACAGGTCCTAGAGTCTCCTGCATATCAGAGGAAGAGTAGCAACCCATCCCTCATTGAATATACAGCTCTCAGTTTTGTCTAGTCCTCCAGCCTGTGGCTACACCCTGTGATTTCTATAGTTAACATCCCTAATGTGCCTTTTGCTGGATGAGAGAAATATAGCAGTGTAGTCCATCCATGGAAAGTAACCGTTGATAGTTATTATGGGAAAGCAGATTGGGTGAATTGTGCACTTGGTTTTAATTACTTTTGTCAGCAGCCCGATGACTTCAAGGATAAACCTGGAGCAAGCACCGTTAGTGGGTAAATGGAAAATTTCCAACAACTACAGCTTTCTGTAGTCAGCTCTGACCTCAATTCCGCTGGAGTCACAGTTCACCTTGATAGTGTTTTCATTACTCTGTTTGAAGAATAAAGACTTAATATTTAAAATAAAACAAAAAACTTAAACTTGGAATGAAAAATCACAAGTTCACATAGTAGTTTAGGCTTTTATTCACTGTAGACTGTTGCAGCTAGGAGAGTTCTTTGAAATCACTTCATCCTATTTTTCCATTGTACAGATGAAGACAATGGGACCCAAAGAATATCGGCAACTTTTCCAAGGTCATCTCTCTCCTTAGAAGTGCTCTTTCCACTATAGGACAGTGACTTCAGATTAAAATTCACTCAGCAAAATGTCATTCCCTGTGCGCCGTTTTGTCATTGGTACTAAAGGATGAGAGGTACTGGAGGAGTGGCTTCTACTTTTTAGACTAAAAGTTTACTGTGCTCAATACCCTGTTTTAACTATTAAGGACCCTTGCGTTTACAACCAAACCTTTGTAATCAGTGGAGTACAATTTGAATTGTATCTTTCCCTTAGAAACAATTTCTACTGTTATTAGAAATTATAGGTTAGCATCAAGACAACCCATAGAAATATATTTAAATTATAATAAAACTGCAGTGCCGTAGGCATTCCAGAAAATACTGTAAAAGTAATACTTTTGCAATTCTTATAATTAACAATTCAGATAAAATATAAAAGCAGTCCATCCCAAAGTAAATAATCAGATTTTAGTTATCTTGAATGTTGATGCTTAAAGAAAAACAGTTTTAATAACTTTTATAACAAGAATATACTGGGTACCCCCAAATTGATTTATTTGCCTCTGAGAAGCTCCAGAAGTCTGGAGAGGGATACAAAAACAAAGAGACTGAGAAGGTTAGAGAGATGCCCTTAGCGCTAAAGGAGCACAAGCTGCCTGGGGAGATTAAGAGGGTCCTTGCAAAGGAGGTGACTTCTGATCCAGTGCTCAAAGGATGAACAGGAGTGTGAGAGAAAGATGAAGAAAGAAATGTCATCACGGGAAGCAGACAGATGTGTGTTGAAGCTATTCTGATGAGAATTTGAGCACTCTCAGGGTCTTATTATTTCACATATCACTTCAGAATGTGGAGCTGCTCTTTTTGCTTAATAGAGATGTTTCACTAGCACTGCTTGTGCTCTTCGGTCATAATAAAGATTATATTTTGCTATCAATAAACGCTAACCCCTCCATTTCAATCATAGGAAGAGGACAATTCAGTATACCTTAAATTCAGTTTTAGGAGAAAAATAGCTACATCAACTATAATTTGAAATATAGCCATGGCTATTAGCATCCTCCTGAAACTTTCTTACTGGTAGGAAGGTTGTTTTGTCTTGAGAGCAATTCTACAATGATATAACCCAGTGGTTCTCAACCTTTCTAATGCCGCGACCCTTTAATACAGTTCCACATGTTGTGGTGACCCTAAACCATAAAATTATATTCATTGCTACTTCATAACTGTAATTTTGCTACTGTTATGAATTATAATGTAAATATCTGTGTTTTCCGATGGTCTTAGGTGACCCTGCTAGCGGTTCTCAACCTGTGAGTCCCGGTCAAGACCCACAGGTTGAGAACCGCTGCTATAGAGCCTAAGACCATCAGAAAACACAGATATTTACATTATGCAAAATTACAGTTATGAAGTAGCAACGAAAATAATTTTATGGTTGGGGGCAACACAACATGAGGAACTGTATAAAAGGGTCGCAGCATTAGAAAGGTTGAGAACCACTAACCCATCCCTCCTGCCTCCAAAAATCTGATTTCTTGTTTTGAATACTGCTTTGCATTGTAAATTGATGGGGAATATGCTTGTGCAACCAAATGTCAATCTTGTTTCCAGAGCTTAGGACCAAAATGCAAATTCCACTATATATTTTGAATGCATTTGAAATAAGAGTTCAGCAAGAAAGGTGGGTCTGGATGCAAAGTAATGCTTCTTAAAATGGTTCTCCAAGCAGGATATTAATCCCTCAAATATTTTTGAATATAGGGTGGTTACAGAAAACTGTTTCTCTACTCACAACACTTCTGACACAAATGTGTGAGTGTTCTACACCAAGATATTATCCCATTCTCTGCAGACACCAACTGGGTGTCCTACAATTTAATTAAATTCCGACACTAACTACCCTGAGTTATCACAGACCTGGCAGGTAAGAGGCTCAGTCCCATTAGGGGTCCCCCACTTCACATACCAGTCTCAAGTAGTGGGTTCCCATATTATCCATACTTCTATCTGACTTAGCTACAAATCAGGGGTGCTCACAACCCTCCTTGGGTTCAATAATTGGATATAATGTCTCACAGAACTCTGGTACATGTTACTTATGTTCACTGGATTATTATAAATGATGATATCACAAAGTATACAAATGAACAACCAGATGAAGAGGTAAAGTAGGGCGAGGTCTAGAAGGAAGCTTCTGTTCCCATGGGTGTACCACACTCATAGCATGTGGTTATTTTTACCAACCTGGAAGCTCTCTTGACCTTATAGTTCAGGGTTTTTGATGGAGGCTTCATCACATAGCCATGATCAGTTATTAACTCAATCTCCAGCCTGCTACCCTCTCTGGAGGATGAGGAATAGGCTAAAAATTCCAAGCTTCTAATTATAGCTTGGCTTCAGCCATCACCTAAAGCTATCCAGAAGCCCACCAAGAGTAATGTCATTAGAACAAAAGATATTCCTATCACCCAAGAACTTCCAAGGAATTTAGAAGCTCTACCATATATTAGAAGTTCCTAATATGCCCATAACTTATAAAATTGCAAGGGTTTTAGAACTCTGTGTCAGGAACTGGAGGCAGACTCTAAGTAAATATTTCTTTATATCACAGGTGGGTGACCACATAATATAAAATATATCAAAATTTTTTCCTATAGACAGAGAGATGACATGGGTGATCTCTAAAAGTCTCTTCAAGTTTTTGGTTTGATTTAAAATTGTAATGTATTTTGTACTCCTATAATACACACACATACACACACACAACATGCACGCACACATTTATCTCTAATTTTTGATCTTCAAACTACTTTAGGTTTTTGAGTAAATGGTAAACTTTTAAAAGTGTCAGAGTTGTAGCCATCGGGTCTGCAGGAGAAAATAGAATGTAATACTTTGAGATTTGATTGACTAACATGTAAAAGCACCCAGAACAGTGCCCAGAACCTGGGAGAAACCAAGGATGATATTTAAAACATGTTACCATCAGTATGGCATGGTCTTCCACCAATCAGAACAAACACCAGCTATAAACCTTTTCTAGGACTACACCACAGCATGCTGACTAAATTATCAATGCTGATAAAAGCTCGATAAATGTTTGGATATTTGTTTCTTACATGTGCCTTTAATCACATAAAGTTTTTCAAACTAGAATTAATATTTATAGGACATTATCATCACAGTATATATGCTTTCTAAGTTAAATTATATAATTATACTAGAGGCCCAGTGCACAAAATTCGTCCCCTCAGCCCTGAACCGTTTCACAGTCTGGGAGCCCTTGGGGGATATCTGACTGATGGCTTATATCTAAGCTGGTAGTTGGACATTCTTAGCACTGCTATGGAGGCAGGAGAGGCTTCTGCCATTGCTGTTGTGCTTGCCAGCTGTGAGCCTGGCTTCTGGCAGAACAGTGCTCCCCCTGTGGGAGCATACTGACCACCAGGGGTCAGCCCCTGCATTGAGCGTCTGCCCCCTGGAGCTCAATGCCATCATAGTGACTGGTCATTCTGCTGTTTGGTTGATTTGCATATTAGCCTTTTATTATATAGGATTTACATTTTATTCATTAATTTCTTATTGATACTGGAAGACTATCAAACTTGTCTCCCAAGAACTTAGAAATAAGAAAAAGATCTCCCTCTGAGAGTTAAAACTATGAAATCAACTTTTACTGAGAGAAGTGATTAGCCATAATGACTGAAGAACTTTCCCAAATTAAATAATCTGAATACAACTATAAGTAAAGTTTAATATCAGATTAAAGCTGTGGAATATCTAGAGTCCAGAGAAAAACAGAGATCTTATTAATATAGCACCTGTCCCATGGGATGACTCAATAACCTACTGCTGATGATGATTGAGAAATCCTGCTCCAAGGCCTCTCCTAAAACCCTCTGTCTAGGACTCAGATATCTGATAACACAAACTGAAGCTTCCTTTTGACTATTCCACAACATGTGTCTCATTGGTCTAATGGGTTTCTAGTAGGTCAAGTATCTATCCAATGGTGAGAAAGGCTTATGTGTGTGAAAAACAAGTAGGCATAGATGCTTGAGTTGTGCTGCCCCACACCTGGTCCAGGTGTCCTCCAGAGTGAAATCGGGGCAGAATGAAAACCATGTTTAGTGAAGAGCTGAGGGACATAGATGAGGACAAACTAGCTCTAGACATTGCTTCTCCAACCTTGCCCCCATCCAAGCTCCAGGGATAGTAAATAATCAGGGAAGGAGAGCATCCCAAAGTTGCTTCTACTTGGGGAGGAGGGGCAAAGGGTAAACTCTGACCTAGGAAGTTGTTTTATGGGTAAGAAAAAAACACAGGACCAAGAAGAGATATGAAGTATAAAATATACAACAGTGAAATAAAGAATGCAACAGAAGAAATAAGTGGTAGGATAGAACCTTTCAGGGTTCAAATCAGAGAACCAAAAGAAAAAATTATAGAAAACTCCCAAAAGAAAGAAAGGGGAAAAGAAATAGAAAACAAAAACTAACTAAGATGGAGGCTAGAAGTATTAATATCCAGATAATATAAATAAATTCCAGACAAAGAAAAAAAGAAGAAAGAGAATCTCTCTATTTGTGTGTATGTTTGAAATTTCAAAGATAAAAATTTTAAGATGATTAGAATATTTGAGAAAAAAGGAAAATAAATTTCCTGACACAAAGAAGATCTTAGATTTAAAGTGCTATACGGAAGCAATGAGGAGATATTTTTTAAAAATACCTCACACTTAGTGCCATTTAAGAATGTCAAAAAAAAAAAAAAGAAGAATGTCAAGAACAAAGAAAAAATTCTACATCTTAGAAAAAGAGCCATCAACATAAAAGGGATAAGGAAAATTGGATACACTAGATACAACACAATAGAATGATATTTTCAATATAAACTATAATATACCATTATCAACTTCATATTTTCCCAATATACAAGTATGGTTTCATATTTTAAAAAATCCAGAAATATAATCTATAACATTAATGTATTAAAAGTGAAATAGCACATGACCATCTTTAAAATTGCAAGAAATCATTTTATAAAATTCAACATTAACCTGTGATTTTATAAAATTTAATATTTATCTACATTATTACCCTTATAAATAAACCAAAAACCTACAGCAAATATTACCCTAAATGGAAAATATTAGTGGATTGGCAAGGTGATCCTTCAGCGCTAATAGATATGGCTGATTAGAAAGAAGGTGAGTATGGGCCTCTGAGAAAAGCAGGTTTAGGGAACCCTCCATGAGGATCTTTATACATGTGGGAGACAGCATGAGAGGATGGGACAAAGAGTATCTTGTAAGAGAGTGGCAAAAAAAAAAAAAAAAAACAGAAACAAACAGGGACACAGAGAGATCTGGGAAGAAGTCTGCTCCCAAATTTTCCCTATGGTGAACCCTGGTCCTTCTCCCTACCTCACTTCGCCAGAAGCCAATTCCAATGTCATTAAATCAGGATGGAACCTGCCTTTCCTCACATTCATTACCTGAAGTAATGATAGAAAGCTCTGGGAAAGGGTCAAAAGAGTCTTCACTGAGCAGGGCCCAGTACCCTATGAACCACACCAGGAACTGGGAGCCTTGAATGATTGAGCATATGCATCATTGAGCAGAAATTCTGATGCCAAACTTCAACCTCTGAGAACACTGGAGAGGCCTTCAAGTGTCAGGCTTGCTTTTGTCTTTTATGTTTTCACCAGAGGCCCAGTAGACAAAATTTGTGCACAAGGTTACAAATGCTCCACAGGGGGAGCACTTTCTGCCAGAAGCCAGGCTCACAGCTGGCAAGCACAACAGCAATGGCAGAAGCCTCTCCTGCCTCCATAGCAGTGCTAAGAATGTCCAACTACCAGCTTAGATATTGTGAGAGGGTGCAGGATGGGTCCCCTTAGCCCATCCTGCACCCTCTCACAATCTGGGACTGCTGGCTCCTAACTGCTCACCTGCCTGCCTGCCTGCCTGGTCATCCCCAACTGGTCCCTGCCAGCCTGCTTACCCCCAATGCCCCTCCCACTGGCCTGGTTGCCCCCAACTTCCCCCCCCCCTGCCCACCTGGTCACCCCACACAGCTGCTGCTCAGTTGTTTAGTCATCCCTCATTAATCCCCCTGCCAGCCTGGTCCCCACACATAGCCTTGCTGTTCAGTCGTCCATCCGATTGTTTCAGTCGTGTCAGCGTCTGGCTTTTTATATATTATGATTACTCTTTTTTCTATTGCTTAAGAAAACCAAGTACAAAATGTAGAACTGTGGGAAAGAAGGTGGATTCATTATATTTGGGATGGTATGTTGGGCTCTAATCTTGTAAAGGGATGACTATTTTCCCAATATAGCAGCTGAGGCAGCATAGGTTCTGAAGTTGTGGAGCATGCAGTATAAAACAGGATAAAAGGGAAAATGCTATCCCAAGGAGTTGACAGTCTGCGTTAATTGTGACTTCATGTGCCAAAAAAAATACAATAAAAGAGGATGATTAAATCTCAGAAATATGGGGTCTGCTAAACTATTTCTTTTGTTCATTTTCTCTTCATAATTATTAGGCTTTTAGGACTGGCTAAGATATAGAAAACCCAGCATTTGTCATCTATATTATTAAGTATCAAATTTAGTTTATAAGAAGAAAATTTTTATTATTGGGCCAATGTGTATTAAGAGAGGGGACAGGTAAAAGTGCCTTTCTGAAGAGACATCTAGAATTTGGCACTACTTATCATTAGAGTGCTCCAACATTTTAATTTCCACAGTAAAGTTGCATTATCCTATATAATAAAAGCCTAATATGCTAAGTGTCCGGTCATCCAGTTGTCTGTTCAACTAATCAAAACATAATATGCTAATGATATGCTAAGGACACTCAACCGCTCACTATGATGTGCACTGACCACCAGGGGGCAGAAGCTTCGACCTGTAGATTAGCTTGCTGCTGGGGTACGTCCAATCAGGACTGAGTGAGATGGGCCAGACATGCCCTCGAGACCTCCCAAGGTCCCTCCCCAGCTGGCCAACTTCCTGTGTGTCTCCCTGGCCCCAAAGGCTCCCGGACTGGGAGTGGACACAGGCTGGGCTGAGGAACCCCTGCCCTCAAGTGCATGAATTTTGTGCACTGGGCCTCTAGTGTTTTATAGAATATCATCTTGGGATGAAAATTCTAACTCAGCAAAGCAAAATAGACCAAGTAGAGAATTTAATATCATTGCAAATGGATGAGTTATCATTTCATATATTTGGAAATGTAAAGAAAAACAAAGCTTGGAACAAAGAAAATAATCATAGATGTTATTCAGACACACCTGAAGTGACATTTCAACTTTTATTATAGAATGAGTAGATTTTCAGCAGATAAACCAGGCAGGGAAGAATGTTCCAGGAAGACGGAACCCCATTCACAAAAAAGAATAATGTTTTCAGGGATCAGCACACCATGCAGTGTGACAGATGTTTGTAGGAAAAGCAAGGGGACAAAGCTGGACAAGTAAAAGGAGGGGCCATGATATAAGGAACATGTATGCCTCATTTATCATTCAACAACTTTCCTATGCACATGAAAATAGACCCAGTTCCAGCTGGCTTAAGCAAAGAAAGAGGGAATTTATTGTTTCACAAAATTGAACAATCTGGGTGTGGGCTTTAGGCACAGCTGGATTCAAGGTTTAAATGAGGTCATTGGGGCTCAGGTTCTCCCCAGCCTTCTGTTGGGTTGGCTTCATTCTCCAATTCCACATGGAAATTTCCAGAAGCACCCCAGGATCACACTAGGATAAGGTAAGGGAGACACAACATTTTTTGCTCTAATTTTAAATATATTTTTTCTTGATTTCAGAGCAGAAGGAAGAGGAAGAGAGAAATAGAAACATCAGTGATGAGAAAGAATCATTGATTGGTTGCCTCTGCATGCCCCACAATGAGGACTGAGCCCACAACTAGGGCATATGTCCTGACTGGGAATTGAATCATGATCTCCTGGTTTATAGGTTGATGTTCAACCACTGAGCCATGCCAGTCAGGCAGCTCTAATTTTAAATAAAGACAGAATCAGTAATATAGCTACCAAAACTAGAGGAGTGAATGGATGCCAGGGGGAGGGAGGGCACAATGTGATATCCAGCTCATCATAGCTAGAAGTTTCAACTTCATCTGTAGGCAATAAATAATCATAGAAGAATCTATATCAGGCAAGAGGTATAAGGACAATGGATGGAAAAAAGTAATGAAGGGATTGGAAGAAGGAAATTCAGGGATAGGAGTTAAACTATTAGCCTAAGCAAGATACACTAAAACATGGACAAAAAGTAATGCCAGGTAGGACCAAGGGAGGGAGTACAGGAGAGATGGGGGACAAAAACTAAAAGATAGTTAGAAACAGGAAGCATAGAATTTGGAGAAATTAGAAATATTAAATAGTCAGGAATAGTTCTCTGGTTTCTGAGTCTAGCAGCTGGTTAGATGGTAGCACAAAAGATGAAGAACTCAGGGTATAAGCAAGCCAGTGATTGGCCCAGGGAAAGCCAGGGTGAGGAAGAAATGCAATTCTAGACATATGACATCCAGGTGGCAATATCCAGCAGACGCTGAAGTCTGAATCTCACACAAGACATCTGGACTGAAGAAGTGACATTGGAAGGTATTAAAATAGTTGAGATCCTGGGAATTACCAAGTTTTCCCAGAAAGTGTGTACAGAGGGAGGAGAAAAAACTAAGGATGGAATTGATATCATTAGTTCTCTCTAGTGTAATTTTCTTTTTAAATAACCCTGGCTCTATAATACCTTCTCCATTGATCTTATAATAAGTCCCAGGATTTTTTTAACTCCAAAAATTTTTACATTACTCTGGCCTTGGATCAAGTCACTAAAAGCATTTTCATGTAATTACAAATGCTATCTATACAACATTAGACTCTAAGTATACAAGTTACCATAGCATAGCTAAGATAACCACCAAGAGAACATAGAACACAGAACTTCAAAGGGGGTGGAATATGAAACTATCTATTAGGTTTGTGACCACCTTAATAAACCTTTGTTTGTAATTGACTAGAGGCCCAGTACATGAAATCCGTGCACTGGTAGTGTCCCTAGCAGCTGCCAACTGCCAGCCAAGTACTCCCTCCCTTCCCCCAGCTGGCCCCAGCCCCAGGTCAAACTCCCAGATGAACACCTGGTCAAGGGGACAATTTGCATACTACCCTTTTATTATATAGGATTTCTCAGATTGGGCCCAAAAGTATCACAGAACATTCAAGGATCCCTGATATGTCTTAAAATTAAGCAATATTCTTTTTTTTATTGTAAAGTATTACAAATAGTAGTACATATGTCTCCTTTTTTTTATCCTCCGTTGACATCCCTCCGGCCTCCCCTATCCCCCAGTACATGCCCTCACCTGCCCGCCCCCCCTCCAGTGTCTTGTATCCATTGGTTATGCTTATGTACATGCAGACAAGTCCTTTGGTTGATCTTTTACAGCACCCCTCCCCCAACCTCCCCTGCCTTCTTGCTGTAGTTTGACAGTCTGTTCAATGCTCCTTTGCCTCTATTTATTTTTTCCCCAATTCTTTTCCTTTAAAAATCTTGCCTCTGCAGACTAGAAATGTTTGAGTCCCAATTTCAATGTCCAACAGTTCTGAGTCCCAGTTACAATGTCAAACAGTTCCTTGTAGCAATATTCTTTATGTAATAACACAGCAGGTACACCCCAGATCTGATTCAATTAGACAGGTAAAAGAAACAGAAACAAGAAATGCAAAAAAAATTAAAGCCGGAAGGCCTCAAGTTGGGATTGAGTCCATTGTAGGTTTCTGTACTCTTTCCTCCCATCCTTCAAATTAGAAGTGAAAAGAAATCAGTTGTTTCTGGAGATTCCTTGCTGGTGCCAACTGCACAAGAAACTCTAGATTATACCATCTGAATCTCTCTGTGAGGCAGACAGATCTGAGTCTCCCTATTCCCTCTGTCTTTGAACAAAGGAACTCCAAGGTAAAGTGTCTGAAATATCTGAGTATTCCACTAAGAAATACATGACTCAGTTAACAGTCTGCATTGTACCTTTAAAAAGCCCAATAGGGTCCTAACAGATTTGGCTCAGTGGATAGAGCCTCGGCTTGCGGACTCAAGTGTCCCAGGTTTGATTCCAGCCGAGGGCATCTACCTTGGTTGCAGGTACATATCCAGTAGGGAGTGTGCAGGAGGCAGCTGACCAATGTTTCTCTCTCATAGATGTTTCTAACTCTCTATCCCTTTCACTTCCTCTCTGAAAAAAGTCAATAAAAATATTTTTTAAAAAAAAAAAGCCTATAGGATCTACAAGGAGAAAGATCATTTTCATTTGCAATCTAAGACTGGCATCACTATTTTTATGGTGTGAGGCTTGGCAGAATTTTTTTTTGTATTTCCTTTTTTAATTAATTTTTTATAGATATCTTCCCATTGCCCCCCCTCCCTCCCAGACATACCCCAACCCCCCAGTGTTTATGTTCATTGGTTATGCTTATAGGCATGCATACAAGTCCTTTGATTGATCTCTTATCTACCTCACCTAACTTTAATCTTCCTGTTGTAATTTCACAGTCCGATGCTTTACTGCCTCTGTATCTATCCTTTTGTTCATCAGTTTATAATGTTCTTTATTATCCACAAATGAGTGAGATCATATGATGCTTCTCCTTCATTGACTGGCTTATTTCACTATGCATAATGTTCTCCAGTTCCAACCAGTTTGCTGCAAATGGTAAGAATTCCTTCTTTTTAATGGAAGCATAGAATTCCATTGTGTAGATGTAGCACAGTTTTTTGATCCACTCATCTGCTGACGGGCACCTAGGCTGTTTCCAAATTATAACTATTATAAATTGTGCTGCTATGAACATAGGGGTGCATAAATCCTTTCTGATTGGTGTTTGCGATTTCTTAGGTTAAATTCCTAAGAGTGGGATTACAGGGTCAAATGGGAGATTTTGAGGAAACTCCATACTGTTCTCCACAGTGGCTGCACCAGTCTGCATTCCCACCAACCGTGTACAAGGGTTCCTTTTTCTCCGTATCCTCGCCAGCACTTGTCGTTTGTTGATTTGTGTGGGGTTTTTTAATTAATTTTTTATTAATTTTTTATACATATCTCCGCATCGTCCCCCCTCCCTCCCAGGAATACCCCAACCCCCCAGTGTCTATGATCATTGGTTATGCTTATATGCATGCATACAAGTCCTTTGATTGATCACTTATCTATCTCACCTAACTTTAATCTTTCTGCTGTAATTTCACAGTCTGTTTGATGCTTTATGATTTTTGTCCTCCTGAGAATTATCAGTCTACTCCCTTTCAGTGCTCCTGATTCTATTATATTCACCAGTTTATTCTGTTGATCAAATTTTTGATTCACCTAATTTTTAGATTCACTTGTTGATAGATATGTATTTGTTGTTCATAATTTTTTGGCTTTTACCTTTTTCTTCTTCCTCTTCTAAAAGAGTACCTTTCAGCATTTCATATAATACTGGTTTGGAGTTGATGAACTCCATTAGCTTTTTCTTCTCTGTGAAGCTCTTTATCTGCCCTTCAATTCTGAATGATAGCTTTGCTGGACAGATTATTCTTGGTTGTAGGTTCTTGCTATTCATCACGTTGAATATTTCTTGCCACTCCCATCTGGCCTGCATCGTTTCTGTTGAGAAATCAGCTGACAGTCGTATGGGTGCTTCCTTGTAGGTAATGAACTGTTTTTCTCTTGCTGCTTTTAATATTCTCTCTTTGTCTTTTGCTCTTGGTATTTTAATTATGATGTGTCTTGGTGTGGTCCTCTTTGGATTCCTTTTATATGGGGTTCTGTGTGCTTCCTGGACTTGTAAGTCTATTTCTTTTACCAGATGTGGGAAGATTTTAGTCATTGTTTTTTTAAATAGGTTTTCAGTATCTTGCTCTCTCTCTTCTTCTGGCACCCCCACAATTCTGATGTTGGTACGCTTGAGGCTGTCCCAGAGGCTCCTTACATTATCTTCACATTTTTGGATTCTTTCATCTTCTTGCTTTTCCAGTTAAATATTTTCTACTTCTTTATATTTCAAATTTTTGACTTGATTCTTGCCATGCTCTAGTCTGCTGTTAGGACTCTGTATAATATTTTTTATTTCAGTCAGTGTATGTTTAATTTCTAGTTGGTCATTTTTCATCTCTAGTTGGACCTTTTCCATCTCTAGTTGTTCTTTTTCATCTTCTTTTGGGTCTCACTAAATTTATCCAACTTTTCTAGCATATTCTTGAAAAATCTTATAAGCGTGGTTTTGAACTCTATATCCAGTCGTTTTTTTCCCTCCATTTCTTTTGTTTGTAATCCCTTCCCTTGTCTCGGCATTTTCACTATGCCAGGGAAACTTCTGTGTTGGATTCAGCCTTATGATACCAGACGTGCAAAGCCACAGAAGCCTCTGTTGAGCTTGGGAGAGGTGGAGTCTCAGGCTTAAGGGACCGCCTTGCCTTCCAGTCGGCCTTGCCATCCACGGCCCCTGAGTCTCACGTGACTGGGTAATCCCTGGAACAGTCCTTGTGCACTAGCCCGCACTGCCTCTAACCGCTGCCTTTCTGGCTTCCCTGTGCACCAGAAACACAGGAGTCTAGGTCCCCAGGGTTTCGCCTGAAACAGGGGCTTAGTGGAGTCAGAAGTGGCACAGTTGGGAGGATCTGTCTCCCGTCCACTCGCGAAAGCCAGCGGCACAATCAGCAATCTGTCCTGCGTGCCGTGTGCACCACCAGGCCTTTGATCTTTTGCGACTCCCCTAAATTTCCATGCACTTCTCCCTTTTCACAGTCCAAACTCCCCCCGTATGAGTTTCTGCTGGATCTGGGCTTTAGTGTCGTAGGATAAGGGGTTCAATGCCGTTGGGAGTCTCCGTTTCCCTCCCGCCAGAGAAAGCCAGCCAGGTACTCCAGCACCCGCTCTCTCCACGCACGCGTCTCCGTACCTCAGCTTTTTGCAGCTCCTTTGGGTTTCTGTGAGCCCCTCTCTTTCCCTCTAATTGTAGAACTTCCACTCAGCCAGCTTTCCTGTGGTTCTGGATGATGTCCGTTCTGTTTTTTTAGTTGTAGTTTTGAAATTGTTGTGCGAGGCAGCAGTGTAGGTGTTTACCTATGCCGCCATCTTAGATTCCTCTGACTTATACCCGTTTGTTGATTTGTTGATGATTGCCATTGTGACCGGTGAAAGATGGTATCGCATTGTCATTTTGATTTGCATCTCTCGGATGATTAGTGACTTTGAACATGTTTGGATGTGTTTCTTCTTACCCTTCCTTCTGTCGTCTTTTAAAAAGGTTCTATTTAGGTCTGTTGCCCATTTTTTTATTGGATCGCTTATCTTCCTTTTATTAAGTTGTATAAGTAGGCTGTAGATTTTGAAGATTAAACCTTTATCAGTGATAACATTTGCAAATATGTTCTCTCATACAGTGGTCTTTCTTATTGTTCTGTTGATGGTTTCTTTTGCTGTGCAAAAGCTTTTTATTTTGATGTAGTCCCCTTTGTTTATTTTTTCTTTAGCTTCCATTGCCTTTGGAGCAGTATCAGTGAAGAAGTTCTTTTGGTATATGTCTGAGATTGTGCTGCCTGTGGATTCCTCTAGTATTTATATGGTTTCCCTTCTAATGTTTAAGTCCTGTATCCATTTTGAGTTTATTTTTTGTATTTGGTGTAAGTTGGTGGTCCAGTTTCATTTTTTTGCATGTATCTGTCCAATTTTCCCAACACCATTTATTGAAGAGGCTATCTTGCCTCCATTGAATCTTCATGCCTCCTTTGTCAAATATTAATTGAGCATAGTGGTTTGGGTGGATATCTGGATTCTCTATTCTATTCCATTGGTCTATATACCTGTTCTTGTGCCAGTACCAGGCTGTTTAGAGAACAGTTGCTTTGTAATATAGCTTGAAATCTGGTATTGAGATAACACCTACTTTATTCTTCTTTCTCAGAATTGCTATAGCTATTCGTGGTCTTTTTTTATTCCAGATGAATCTATAAAGAATTCTTTCTAGGTCTCTGAAATATGTCATTGGTATTTTAATGGGTAGTGCATTGAATATAGATTGCTTTGGGTAGTATAGACATTTTAATGATGTTGATTCTCCCAATCCACGAGCATGGTATGCTATTCCATCTGTTAACATCTTCCTCTATCTCTTTTTTCAGTGTCCTGTAGCTTTCTGCATATAGGTCTTTCACCTCTTTAGTTAGGTTTATTCCTAGGTATCTTAATTTTTTTGGTGCGATGGTAAATGGGATTGCTTTTTTAGTTTCTCTTTCTCTAATTTCACTATTAGTGTAGAGAAATGCCACAGACTTCTTAGCATTAATTTTGTATCCTGCTACAATGACGAATTCATTAATTAAGTCAATTAGTTTTGGAATGGAGTCCTTTGGGTTTTTTATGTACAGTATCATGTCATCTGCAAATAAGGACAGCTTTACTTCTTCTTTTGCAATTTGGATGCCTTTTATTTCTTCTTGTTGTCTAATTGCAATGGCTAATACTTCCACTACTATGTCGAACAGGAGAGGTGAGAGTGGGTATCCCTGTCTTGTTCCTGTTCTTAGGGGAGCTGGTTTTAGTTTTTGCCCATTGAGTATGATGTTAGCTGTGGGTTTATCATATATGGCTTTTATGATGTTGAGGTATGCTCCTTCTATTCCCACTTTGCTGAGAGTTTTTATCAAGAAAGGGTGTTGGATTTTGTCAAATGCTTTTTCTGCATCAATTGATATGACTATGTGATTTTTATCTCTCAATTTGTTTATGTGATGTATCACGATTATTGATTTGTGGATATTGTACCATCCCTACATTCCTGGGATGAATCCTATTTGGTCATGGTGTATGATCTTTCTGATGTACTGCTGGATGGGATTTGCTAGAATTCTGTTGAGGATTTTGGCATTTATGTTCATGAGAGATATTGGCCTATAATTATTTTTCATTGTGTTGTCTTTATCTGGTTTTGGTATTAGGGTGATGCTGGCTTCATAGAAGCTGTTTGGAAGTGTTCCTTCTTCTTGAATGTTTTTGAATAGTCTGAGGAGGATAGGTTTTAATTCTTCCTTGAATGTTTGCTGAAACCGTCCTGTGTAGCCATCTGGTCCTGGGTTTTTATTTGCTGGAAGCTTTTTGATGACTGCTTCAATTTCTTCCATAGTTATTGGACTATTGAGATGTTTGGTTTCCTCCTCATGGAGTTTTGGGAGGTTATATTTTACTAGGAAAATGTCCATTTCTTGCAGGTTGTTCAGTTTGTTGGAATAGAGTTGTTCATAGTATTTTTTAACAATCTTTTGTATTTCCACAGGGTCTGTAGTTATTTCTCCTCTTTCATTTCTGATTTTGTTTATTTGGGTCTTCTCTCTTTGCTTCTTGGTGAGCCTGGCTAGACGTCCATCAATCTTGTTTATCCTTTCAAAAAAAACAGCTCTTGGTTTTGTTAATCTTTTGAATTGTTTCTTTGGTCTCTAAGTTGTTTATCTCCACTCTGATCTTCACTATTTCCTTCCTTCTGAGTACACTGGGCTTTTCATGTTGCTCTCGTTCTAGCTGTTTTATTTGTCGGGTTCAGTAATTGATTACCATTGTTTCCTGTTTTTTGCAGTAGGCTTGTAGGGCTATAAACTTCCCTCTCAAGAATGCTTTCACTGTGTCCCATAAAGTTTGTATTGTTGTGTTGTCATTGTCATTTGTTGCCATGATGTTTTTTATTTCTTCCTTGATCTCTCTGGTTTCTCAGTCATTGTTTAATAGCATGCTGTTTAGTTTCCATGTGTTTGATTTCTTTCTATTGTTTTTATTATAGTTGATTTCCAGTTTTATGCCACTGTGGTCTGAGAAAATGCTTGAGATTATTTCTATCTTCTTGAATTTGAA